>JARVZY010011554.1:0-203744 GCA_030686995.1 Artemisia argyi
CACATGATGTTGTGGTTATAGAATTATTGCCCTATGCTCCTAAGTCCTACCTACTGAAATATGGAAGAAAAGCAACAATATTGCATAATGTCAGAAAAAGCCTAACAAAAGTATACAAGTCACTTTCCAACATGGTCAACTATGACATAAAAATTTAAAATATTTGAGTTTTTAAGTTTCAAAATATATGAAAATCAAATAAATCTAGCATTAGGACCTATTAAGATGTAGGGAATGGAGGTGCTTCTCATTTCAGATTGTTATCTCGGGTTTGATCAAGAATACTCGATTGAAGACTTATGTAATCTTAAAATGGGAAAAGTCCATGGGTAAATAACTAAATATGTTGCCTTTTAACAAAAATGCTGCATCCAGTGACTCATTATCACAAGAGCCCCAAGCATTGCTGTAGTAGATACGGATAAATTGAGTGGTGATTTTCAAAATCTCTAATTTTGTAACAGCCTTTGTCACTTATTGATATAATTGAAAGGAAATTGAACAAAAAATGTCTTTGGGTGAATCCAACAACGAACCAGATGAGTATTTGGATCTTGGTTTTTCTAGCATTTTTTCTAGGCAAATGATGTTTTGAGGTTGATGATTTATTCATTCAGATATTGGTTTGTGGGTTTGCTCTGTTAGTGCCTTTTAATAAAGGATGTGGATGGTGTTTAGAGGCAATATTGATGATGTATTGTGGCTATTTTTAATGGCTTTTTCCTGTGTAAAGTTGAAGGACGGCTAGGTGCTCGAGATTCAATCTGCTTAGTAGGCTCTTTTTATAACAAAAGAAAAACAATCTGAGCCTCCAAATCATCTTTAACAAAAAAGAGCAGCCATATGTTTTCTAACTGTTGACCACTTGAAAAGTGAGTTTATAAAGATCTCTTCATAATTGGAATGGAGTACAAGGATAGAGTTCTTTAGTTTTCTTGTATCTTTGTTGTTGTGCTTTAGATGAGTTCTTAAAAAAAATTGCTTTATATTTTTGTAAAGTCTTTGTTGAAAGTTGGTGTTTGATATTTGAAAACTCAAAAACATTTGAATACTTTGCAAAAAAGCATGTCAAAACATTGCCACTTTAATTTGAAAAAATAAAGACTCATTTCCCCAACATATTGTTACTTTAATTTGAATCTCGAGCATATCATTTTGACATCTCACTCATATGAAAAAAGGCGACATCGAGTCACAAACTTTTTTCTATAGCAGTTAGTGGAAGTTACGTAGCAAATCTAACAAAGGTTTTATTCATTTATCACATATCTTAAAAGGGGTGTGATACTTACACCATAAACTTTTTAATGCATCACAATTTGTGCATTACAGTATTATATGGTACAAACTGTAATGCACAAATTGTGGTGGATACATCAAATGATTTTGTGTGAGTATCAATTCTCATCTTAAAATGTGGTGTATTAAAATTTTAAAACTTGGAAAACATGCAAACATTTAAAACTTATTGTACATTACTAAAGAAGTGAACGAGAAATGAGTTTGCTTTAATACATCAAGTTGACTTGGACACATTTATGAACTATTGCTAATCCATCAACAAACAAACATGAACCATCAACAACTTGCTTGACTATAGCTATAATGGTTTAACTTTAAAGTTCAAACAAAGACATATTGATGCAACTAGAATTTTTCAAAAGTTACACATCGTTGCGGTTAGGCATGGTTCTTGACTTTATGAAAAATGGAAAGTAAAAAATAGTATTTGAATGCCAAACAATTAATAATAAAGTAAAAAAAATATCTAACTCTTCGCTAGCATAATATTATTTGAAAGAAACCGGACAACATGTGTAGTAGAAAATTTGATGGACACAATTTGAAGCTAACCTAATTTGGTGCTAAGTGGATAAAGTAAAAGATTACAACTATAAGTTATAATTGAAACACTACAAACAAATTTAAAAATAATATTAAATAGATAAATAAATAAATAATAAAGAACATATAAGATACCAAGAAAAAAGAAAGTACCCACAAAGTTTAAAACTCTTATTGAATACGATACTTGAATATATTATTATTACAATATACATTGTTGGCGGTACGCAACCTTGCCATCGGAAAAAAGTTATTCGAAATGAAGAACTCCCTAACGCTACAACTATAGTTTTTTTGAAAAGGAATTATTAGCGGCCGAAATTTTGTAGAATACTAGACACCGCTGCCGTTAGGCGCGGGTACTCGGCTAGTATATATATATATATATATATATATATATATATATATATATATATATATATATATATATATATATATATATATATATATATATATATATATATATGGAGATGCCATCATTATCCAATCATTGATGACTAATCCATGACTAATCGATGACTGGGCAATGCATATTCAGTAAATCATTTAATTCTAATTTGTAATTTATGAAATTTATATTATTTGGGCATTTTATTTAATTAAATTTTATTTATAGTTCAGTCAGCACAATGCCACATTTTTTTTAATCTTATTAAAATTTCGGATGGCATTTATTTGAGCTAAAATTCAGAAATTATTTAAAAAATTAGTCACTTGCAAGGTTCGAACCCTGGTCTTGGCATCCACACATAAGCGTCTCAACAATTAGACCACACAGGATTTTGTGAGAATTATTAAAAAACGTTAATGATATGCTTAAAATACATATTAATACCTGATCTACTACAAAGTTAAAACAAAGCCCAGTCCATTCATTATACGAAGTATTTTTTTCTTCCAAACCCCTAATATCACTCATTCATCTCATATCACACACACGGCATTTTTTTTCTTTTCTGATTTGATGTGCACGTTAATATGTTTGTTGTTTAGGGTTTTATTTATTTTTAATGTGTTTTTGTGCACGTATTTCAGAGTAGAAACAATGGATTATATGACAGGACGTTTTATCGTTTTTTTTAAAGATATGGTTTTTGTTTGACTGACCACATATTGTAAAAAAAAGTACGTCTGTTTTCCCTCGAAACCCTAATGATGAAACTTTGTTACTGTGTATGCGTATGTTGGTTTCTTTGGAGCTTTTCGTAGGTTAGATGTCTTCTTTACAGGTTAGTTCTCTTCTTTTTAATGCATGTTGCTTTAATGATTCTAAAAACAACATGCAGGTCTGTTTAGAACTCATAATATTTTTGCAGGTACGTTAGATGAATGCTTTCTTTTCATAAAGTGAGGCATTAGTGTTTCTAGAGGTTTTGGAAGTTCCAGAGGTTATGGAGGTTCAAAGAGTGTTGGTTCCTTTGGCGGATCAGGAGGTATTTTTAATTATCATGTTTGTATTGTTTTTTAAATGATCCTGTTCTTATAGTTAATATCACAAACTGTAATCATGTCATTATCTAAAATGAATTTGCTTTAAACATTTACCATGCATATAAGAACATAATGACATGATCACAATTAGGACGTAGTTTATAATGTATCATATTAGTAGTAGTTATTGGAGATTGATTTTATAACTTACCGTGTTTCAGATAAATTGGCTAACTGTGTGTTTCTGATACATTGGCTAATTCGCAACCGCTTGAAACTTTTATAGCTGTGTTTCAAGAGTTCTTGCTCCCATGCCTATCGTTATCTATTATGCAAGTAAGCTCAAGTTGGGAAAACTACATTAAAAGATTCGTTACAACAAGGTATGCAATTTTTTTAAATGTGTTTATTGGGTTGATAGTTATGTGTCATTAGTATTCTTTATATTGGAATTATGCATTTTTGTTTTCAAGTATTTGTTGTCTAGACCTTTGCTAGTGGGTATTGGAAGGTGTAGCTGTGCTATTGTGAAAGGAAAATCATCATACGGGTTAAATGGTTTGAAAGTTTCTTAGTCTGATGAGTATTTAGTTTGTATTATACTGTGATGGATGGATTAGTAAAGTCAAATTATGGTTACAGGAAGGAGACAAATTGAGTTCAAAGGAAAAGAATGGTGGCGAACTAGGAAGGCTAAAACATGGATCATTATTCATCCCTCTTCTTTTTATGGAGCCAAGCAGTATTGCGAAAATCTTGGGTGAAATTGACCAACAAATTTAATTTATAGCACCGCTCCTCCTCAACAACTGCAAGCATATGTCGGGTCACAAAATACAGAGGTATTAAATTAACATAAACTTCATATATAACACAGGATAAATTATCACAACTACATTACCTGTCGTTGTAGATTACCAGTTATAAGCGACTCCTGCAGCATACTTTTACCTTAACCCGAACATACCGGAAGCTGAGCAGACAAGAGTAGGGTAAGCTTCTTTGTTAAAAAGACTTGTACACACAAACTACTCTTTTTTTTTTCAAAAACCAGGTACAGAGTAAAGTACCAGATGAATCCACCACTTAAAGTTAACAAAACACCATACAAAGATCCTATACAAGAGAAACTTAAAATGCTGCCACTCATTCAGATCTTCTTCTTTCACGTTCTTCTCATAAAGAAGGTTAGCTTGCTATCTACCATTTAACTTCTGTTCTATCATTTAACGAATTAGAGTGTCATTATTAGACCTTTCTAAATGATGACAGGGAATTATATTAGCAAATATGATTATATCATAGCATTAAGGGAACAGGAGCAACTAAGTCCCTTTTAGAGATACCTAAAACCCCCTAATCTAATAAGGTCGTCTGAAATCTGTGAAAAAAATATATGGTTTAGCTTATGTTAGGAGAACCTCAATCTTATTCGCTTTTGCATTTAATATTGGAGGAAAGGTAGTTACCTTGCCTCTTTAATCTTATATAAAGCTCGAGAGAAAAAAATTATTCAATTAAATCCTCTATTATGCATGGATTATTGTAGGGATCATTGTAGTGTTATTTCCCTAAAGCATTCTTCATAACCAAAATTTTCTTGACTTGATTTTTCTACCTTGGACTGCCATATTAATATCTGTAACTCATGTGGCGAGGTAAGTTGTTGCTCTTCTTTTCTTCCCTCTAATTTTGGTACATTTGATTTGCCAACACTTTTCTCTCCAATTTTTAATGATTTTATGAACATTAAATGGGATGTTGATCTTAATTAGGTCTAAACATTGGGCTAATTAGCTTTTCCTAAGTTCAAAAAGCTAAGAAACAAAAAAATAAGCCTAAACAAACACCCCTTTAGAAAACATAAATCAAGCAGTCTTATAAGATAACATGGTACATTTGGTAAATTCAAATGTAGTCATTTGTCTCTAGACTTTTTATTTTTATTTTTATTTTTATTTTTTCTCTTAACAGCCAGGGGATTGTGAGTTCATTGATTTACAATGTGTTTGGGCTGAATATGCTTTGAAGAGGCAGGAAGCCCAGTCACAGAACAGTCATTTAACGTTGGAATACTTGGAGGTTAGTACATTTTGAATTTATCAATTATGTATGTTGACGTTTGTGATTAAGGCATTTTGAAATGATGTGTACTGAAACATTATTTCAGGACTCGTGGGATCGTGGGATACCAATTTTAAGCAATATCAGGTTCTTAAACAAAATTCATTATGGTCGATGAATCAAAGGCATGATGGTAAACTTTAGAACTTGAACAATTACCAAACTGATGTTATCCAAGCACTTGGTGGTGTTGAGGGATTTTTCACCTAAACTACAGAGAAACGTAAAAACACACGACCATCAACAACAAGCTCACTACAAATCATCAAACCATGAAAAACGTTATCATCCTCACTAGCCATGCTTGGATAAGTATATCATCCTCTAAATATCGAGAGTTAAAGTAATTTTTTCGTTCAGTTACCATTTCATCGAATCAAGTCAGGTTTGGTTAATTTTGTAACTTGTTTTTCTTGATAGTTTGTTTGTTAGGTACAATAATGAAAGTGATCACGTTGCCACTATTTAATCTGTATATGCTCGAAACAATGGCATGGAGATCATCCTAGAGTATATGAAGCACTCAAAAGATTAGAAGAGGTTTAATTTTTCTCTGTTTATTCATTAATGTTGTATCTCATATTTAATTAACTAATGTATTCTTATGATTAGATTTGCTACATCTTGTACTCGGGTGATGAATCACATGAGGGTAAGACTCTTAGATTGAAGCAACAATATACACTATGCTCCACTTCACTTCAAGATATAATTGCACAATTTGAAAGGAGATCAGTGGAGACACTTGACTTATAATAACCTGAAATCTGAAATGACATTCGAATATATATATGATAAGAAATAACATTTGATTTTTTGAATACGAAATCTATAACTTAAATATATATGACATTCGACTCATACCATTCATTCACTTTGAATATGACATGAAATACTATTCGTATAAAGAGTTGAATATAATTTTGTTCGGGACTTACCATCACACGTTCAATAATAATTTGGAAAGGCCGATTTCATTTTAATATTTGTAAACATATCACACGTATGCTAAGTCTAAATACAAGATCTAATTGTTCATTTAAGTTTTAAACCTTGCATGTATTTTGTGCCTCACGATTAACAAGTCGCACATGGGCTAATGTTATTTGAATTTGGTACACAATATACTAAGCCTATAAAGATAGAGTAGTAACATATTTGAAAACTTTTGAAAGTAGCTTGGTTATCACTGCTCCCCTAAATTCGGTATTGCCTCCAGTTCATATTCCCACTTCTCATTTTGTTCATAACCAAACTCCACACTTGTTGCAAAATAATCGGAATAACTCCTCTTTTATTTTACCATTCACTGTTCCATTTTACCAAATCGTGTACCACTTTTCATATTTCACTTCACACATTACACCCTAGAATTAAAAGAGAGTGGCGGCATACAATCTGTACTTCTCATTCGATCATCAGGTGGTACAAAAAGGAATCAAGGAAGGTGTTTGATCGTAGTGACCTTGGTGCAAAGAAGAATTATGTTCGGCTTGGGTTGGATTTCTTGGCCTTGCTTCATTTCGAACCGATCAAGAGGGTACATATATCATCTTTGTTCTATTTTCCGTTCAAATTGATCTTGTTATAAACGTATATACATGTCACATGAACACTAAAATTGTATGATATATAAGCATCTGTATACGGAATAAAAGATATATGAAATGATAAAACATGTATTCATGCTAAGCTTGGGTCTCGTTAAATCTATAACATGAACAACCAATGTGTGCGAATAACCTGATCATAATCGTGTTATGTGGCTTTTTGAGGTCGTGTTATAGGCTGTGTTTGTGTCGAGGATGTGGCTGTATTGTTCGTGTTCCATGCTCTGGTCAACCCTAAACTTAACTTAAAACGCACCCTAATAATCAATTGGAACCTGTTGAATACATGTGGCTGTAGTTATATTGTCGTGAGTGTTAATAAACAGGAAGTAAAACATTTGCATATATCAAAACTGGAATTGAACCAAAGAAATGAAAATGGGGCATGCAAGTTTATATATATGAATTAGAGGTTGACTTTGTGATATGTCATGAGGTTGTGTGTACGTGTAATAAGTACATGGGTCTGAATGCATGCTAAACAAGTACTCTCTCCGTCCCAAATTTATAGTCCCTCTTTCCATTCGGGTTGTCCTAAAATTATTGTCCACTTCCAAATATGGTTGTGAATAATATATAGCAAGTTTACTATATTGTACATAATGTTTCTAAAAATTACAAACATCATTCAATGATTTAATTAATTCCATAAGGGTAAAAGTGACATTTTGCAAAAAAAAAGTAAGGGAGAATGCAGTAATGATTATGTTTTCTTAAACTGTGTGTTTTTTGTCGGGGGACAATAATTTTGGGACGGAGGTAGTATTAAACAAAAGTAAAATGTATGAATGTGTGTGTGAGTTTTTGAGTGTTATTAAATGTGGATACCACTGTTTGAAAAAGAGTATAAATGTTGCAATTTGGTTTTGATTCGTTAAGTTTGAGTCAAGAAAGGTAGTCGTGTCTCGTTGGTATTTTTAAAGTCAAAGGAGTACCAATGTGAGTGTGAGTGGGTTTTGTTTCGAACATATTTAATACGAAAGATGATGTATGATTTCTAAAACGTGCTAAACCCTAAGTTGGTCATTAATTTAATTATTTACACTTCGTTAAGTTTTTGGAAAATTGTCACAATCGACTCTAAACTATGATATTGGTACTATTAAGCTTTAAGTTTAATAACTTGTCATTTTAATATTGAAAGTTACTAATTCAGGGGAAACTTACTAAAAATGGCAAGTTACTAAAAACAGAAAGTTTCTAAAAATTGAAAGAAACCTAAAAGGAGTAATATGATTTAAAATGAGCTTATAAATAATAAGACGATCAATAATTCGTGTAGATTCCCTGAAGAAGGAGTAATTTCTGATCTTTATGTCTTCTGATGTGTTTGCACTTGCGGTTTAAGGTACAGATATTCTACCCTTTCTCAGGGTTCTGATCTCATGACTTTTCAATTTTGACTTTGATTCATTTTCTATGATATGATTCATTTGATATGAGCCTTTGATATGATCCCTTTGATATGATTCCTTGACATGATTCGTTTGATATTATCATTTGATATGATTCTATTTGCTATCCATTCTTTTATGATGATCTGATTACTATCTCTTTGATATGATATTCTGTTCTGTTATGCTCTGGGAGCTTTGTTATGATTATAGATAGCTTTGCTTTGTTTACTCTGATATGTTCTGTTATGATGCCCGAGTTTTTAGTCTACTCATGGACGTACCATGGGCATGTCATTGATGGCACCAATGGCATGACACTTTCTGTGGAGATGTGATTGATCCACGGCGTCCCCTTCTATTCTGATATGATATGCGATCACTTGGCCATTATGATATGTGTATATACTTTTCATGCGAGCAGGTGTATATATATGATTTGTTTTGCAGGGGCGTATGGATGTATCCTAGGTTCTATTTTGTTTTGAGAAGACGGTGACTGGATGTATGTGCCTTGTACCCCTTTAACTTCTGGTACATTAGAGCTAGCTACTCCTTGTACAACTTATGATTTGACGGATATGTGATTATGTGATTTGAAATCTATTCGAGTGTCTCCGGTAGGTCGGCTCGTGGCTTTCCTATATTTCTTTGTGTCTATTCGAGTGACTCGGGTAGACAAGCCTTTGTTGATACATGCTCTTTGATTCGGATTATCTTCCATTTGATCTCTTTATGATGCTTCATTGAGTTGACTTATGACATTTGTTCGGTTATCGTTGATCTCTTATGCATTTGACAGATGATATCCATTTCAGCAGGAGCTTATGATTTCCTTTTACTAAACTTATATATATTTTGATTATCCGTTTTGTTATATATCTGTTCACTTGGCTTTTTAAGCTCAACCGCATTTATTTTCCTGGGCTTTTTAAGCTAAGCCGCATTTCTTTTCCTGCGCAGGTTTTAGGTTAGAAGCTGGATTGAGTGAAGAGTACGTAGGAGCTCTTAGTGGATCAACCTGATGATTAGACACCCATCTACTATGGATTAGACTTGGATTTGGATTCAGTTAGATTTAGTTGGACTTGTATTTCAGTTGTGGATTTCATCTTGTACAGAGTTAGAATTTCATTTGTTATCCTAGATTATCATGTAACTTTATGTTTTTAAGTCTTCCGCTTGCGTTTGTATGTTCTGATTTGGCACCATAATTTGACATTATGACCCATGTTGGGTTGGGGTGTTACAATTATGGTATCAGAGCCCAGGTTGCGACTTGTAGTACATAAGTTATGGCATGTGAGGATTTGGACCCTTAGGTTTGCACTTTAGGAGTTTATGGAATAACCTTAGAAGAATTTGCTTTAGGTTCCTCCCCGTGGGAACTTTAGTTATGACCGGTGAGGATTAGGTAGATCATATGATAAGACGTTAGTTAGTTATCTTGCTTCCGCATCACTCTGATTTCTGCCTCTGCTTTTAGTTGAGCCTTTATAAGATCTGTTAATACAAATATCGCCTAAAAACGTTATTTATATTTTACGATCTTCGCTAAGTTTTGTTAACGACAAAATGTAAACTTTAGTTTCTAAGCAAAACATAATCTTAGTTTTTAAGACTTGCATAAACTAGACCTTTGCTACATTTTACATTTCATAAAACATAACACAAGTTTATTTCTTAAATTAGAAATAGTCACATCACATTTATGGCAAGTTTTGTCATTATGCATTTATGGAAAGAAATGTGTTTGACTTGCTTTGAGGTTGCTTACAAGTTTTGTGTTTGACTTGCTTTAAGTGATGTGACATTGTTTGGTTGATAGAAGTTATGAGACAAGACCTTGTTTGGTTTGAAGAGTAATTGCAAAAACCTACTGCAGACCCGGCGGTACCCTGGGAGTACACGGGCGGAACCCATTTGAGGGTTCCGCCTGATCCGCCGAGCACACAGTTTGTTGTGCTATAAATACCAAGCCATAACTTGATTTTTGGCTAACCTCTTGAGCTCATATTTTACACACATACACTCATCCTTTCTTCTAACCCTTTAACATTGTAAATGTGAAGTTTCCTTTTGTAGCAAAGAAGCTCACAAGGTCGTCTAAAGTTACAAGTTTCCAACACAACGTTGCAAGACTTGGTAGCTTAGTATTGTGTAAACTAGTGTTGTTTACGCATCATTTGTTTGTGTATATTCTGAAGTGAGTGGTTAGTATTTTAGTCCTCAAAATACAAAGAGTGTTGGGAGTTGTTGTACCCTTGTAAAAGAACTCGACATCTAGCTTTGTGTCGGTAAAAGTATAAGCGACGTGTAAGGTTTTCTCCGCCGGTGAAAGGAGCTTGTTGACTAGTGAAAGAAACTCTCGAGTTGGATACTCGGGGCGTGGACGTAGGGCAAGGAAAAAGAGTCCTTGTAGCCGAACCACGATAAATACTCGTGTTGTGGTTTGATGTCACACCCCCAATTTACCTGACTTGCAGCGGAATGGAATACCTGGGGGTGTATGTCATAGCACCACAGTTACAGTTACATTGAACGACCTAAAGTGTCGTTTGGAAAATACTGCATTTGATCATTGAAATAATCCAGAGTTTACAAAATGAGGTCCCCAAAATGTGTTGCATGTTTATGAAAAACAAGTCATACTAGATCAAATGTTTACATAAGTGCATGAAATAATGATGAGACGCGTCGACTCCGCGACTCCATGAAGGTCCAAATGCATGTCACATGAGCTACCTTAATAACCTGAAATACATTGCTAAAACGTCAACACGAATGTTGGTGAATTCCATAGGTTTGTAAAATGTAATGATGTACGGCCACCACAAGTAAAAGTGCAAGATAAAAATCTCGTGAAAATTGTACAATAGACCTTAAGCTCATGACCCCGAAGCTATGACTGATGAAACTGTGATGAAGTGAAATGAACAACAATGAACAATTAGCTGCCGCAACCCAATATGATGGTAGCATGAACATGTAATGAGCTGAAAAACAAGGCGCGCACACTAGCCGCAACCTAATATGAATGATGAACGATCTACTTTAGATCATGAAATGATGTTATGAAAGTCCATGCACATGTTTCCTATACCACTCTAATATTTTGGAAAAACACTTGTTGTTATCAAAAAATGTATATTCCAAGACTTAGGAAAAATATTGCTATTAGAAAATAAAGCTAGTTGCAATATATATACTTATATATATATCGTATGTTTCCATGTTAGTGTTGAAATCCTTGGGTTGAAATACTTGAAATAATGCCTTGTAATGATAAAAATATACTTGTAATAACTAATACTTCATTAGTTATAAAATTGGGTACTTGGTATTATTTTTATAAATCTAAAGTTACTACGTAGTTTTGGCGTCAATATTTCTAAAAGCTGATAAAATGAAATGAGTTTTGCCGATATTCAAACGTGAATATCTTTGTCGTTATAAGTCCGTTTCACTTGTTCTTTATATCCACGGTTACGTCTTAGTACGTAGTAATATATTTTGGAAAGCTTGGTTCCTCCGGGTTACGTCTAAAGTCTCTTTTTGTCCGACGAAAAACGTCCAACAGCATGAAATTTTCAGAAAAAAATACTTTTCGTCAATAATCTTGCAAAAATCATAACTTCTTCGTTATAAACTCTTTTTAATCCGTTCTTCCGCCTACGGATTCGTTTTTGAAAGTATTTTCTAAAAATTTTTCCAAAGTTTCCTTGGTGTTTACTGATTTTCCAGAAATTAACAAAATGGGACAGTAGGTATATATACTTGTTAGAAATCCATTTCCAAGGTTCAAAACTAGTTTCTACTTCAACCAAATCTCTTGCAAACTTCACAAAAACTATACTAATCCTACCATACACCTTCTTAGGGTGCCATGGGTTCCTAATGACTAGTAATCAAGTTAATTTAACAAAGGAACACCTAAATCACAATATAGGGTTTGTATGTTCAAAAAGTCTTCAAAAATAAAGTGGTATAACTAGTTTGTGCATGAAATTAAGCATGAATACTATAAGATACATGTGTTAATTAGATGAAAACATGAAAATAAATTTGAATACTCACTTTGAAATAATAGGTGATGAGATGATTAGAAACCTTGGATTTCTTGTGTGTTTGATGCAATATTCTTGATTAGAACCACAAAATGAATAACTTTGGTGCTTTAAACTTTTGAAAACCTTCACTTGATCATGGATTTTGGTTATGGGTCGTGGATATGGTGAAGAGAAAGAGATGAGATGTTGAGTTTTTGATCTAAAAAAATTAAGTGTTTTGTGATTTGTGTTTGTAGATATTTAGTAATGGTTTATAGTATAATATTAGCACATGGTTAAATTTTTGTCAAGTGATCTCGGGGAGGGCATGTGTGGCCGGTTTTTCAAAGGTAAAGAGAAGCAAAAATGACTTTGATAACTTAGGAAAACTAGTTGTAGTGTAAGTGTAGTTTTAGTTATAGTTTAGTTATAATCGGGTACCGGGTTTGCTAGAAATAAATGTTAACGAAGTTATTCGGGATAAAATAAAGTTGTAAGAATGTTAAAAATATGTTGGGTACAATTACTGAGTGTTCGGGTGATTATTGTTTAGTTTTCACGAAAACCGTCGTAATATTCATAAGCTTACGTTATAAATAAAATAAATTTCCAAAATACTGGGTAACTGGATGTTATAACTTTTATAATGTTAAAATGGATATAAAAATATGTCGGGACCATTGTGGGAATATTTAGATATATTCGTCGTGTTTATAAACCGGGTGTTAACGTTTATTTATAAATAATTATAAGGAAAATGTTAAATGTATCAAATATATAAATTTGAAAATCCTAAGAGTGGTATAACATGTAAATGACCTACTGATGATATGCAGACTATCTCCAGTCCGTATGAAATGTCATTACTGATAATGCATGAATTCGCACCTGAACCAATACGGTTACGCGAATTTGAATACCCGTAAACTAAATTTACGATGAAATGTGTAATGCACGTGAATGATGAAATCTTTTCCCGCAATGAATAGTGTTCAGTGAATAGTAAAATTTCTGAATGCTTCTCGGAATGTCAAACTGACACTAAAAATGATGAATAGTAAACTGATGAATAGTGTTTTTGATGAATAGTGTTTGATGAATAGTGTTTTTCCAAAGTTCGGGAAATGACCTGAAATGGTGAGTTGTGACATTTGATTGTTTCTTTCCTTTACTTGCATGTTATATATTGTGTTTGTGCATATATCTTTGATCAAACGGAAAGTTTCAAAGCTAACTAAACAAGTTAAAAAGATTTTAAAACGCTAAACTATTCAACCCCCCTTCTAGTTTTCTACAATTGGCATCAAGAGCTACGTTACTCAAGCTTTTAAAATATATTGTGTTTTGAAACTTGAAACGATCCATGGATTTTGAAAATTACAAAGAAGGGCAATCTATGCAAAGACCACCACTCTTTGAAGCAAATGGTTTTATATATTGGAAAAACCGTTTTGAAACTTACGTGAAATCTAAAGATATAGATTTATGGTATATAATTGTTGATGGTGATAACGTAGTTACTAACATTAAAGATGATGATCAAAAGAAATTGATCGGTAAAAATAATGAAGCTAAAATGATGCTTTACAACGCTTTGCCTAAGAAAGAATATGAAAGAGTCTTTTTGTGTAAAACCGCCAAAGATATTTGGCAATCTTTAATTGTCACTCATCAAGGAAACTCACAAGTCAAAGATAAAAAAATTGATCTTCTTGTTCAACAATACGAACAATTTGTTATTTCTGAAGATGAGATTATTGATAATGCTTTTGCTAGGTTTAACACTATTATTACTTCACTTAAAGCACTTGATGAATCTTTTTGTAGTAAGAACTTTGTCAGGAAATTTCTTAGAGCACTCCATCCGAAGTGGAGAGCAAAAGTGACGGCAATTGAAGAATCTAAAGATCTTTCAAGCATGTCACTTGACGAGCTTATTGGAAACCTCAAAGTTCATGAAATGGTAATGGAAAAAGATTCGGAACTAGTTAGAGGCAAGAAAGAAAAAGTTAAGTCCATTGCCTTGAAAGCTAGAGTCCAATCAAGTGATGATGAAGAATCTAGTTCGGATAGTGATGATGAGGAATATGCTATGGCCGTGAGAGACTTCAAGAAGTTATTTTGTAGGCGAGGGAAGTTTGTTAGGCAACCTAAAGATGACAAGAAAACTTTCCGGAAAGATCGTGATGATCGAAAAGGAAAAGGTGAAAGAAAATGTTATAGATGTGGAGACACAAGTCATTTTATAGGAGAATGTCCAAAACCACCCAAGAGCAAACCTCAACAAGCTTTTGTGGGTGGTGCTTGGAGTGACTATGAAGGAGATGATGATGAGCCAAAGAATGATGATATTGCTCTCATGGCTCACAACTCAAATGAGGTACTCTCCGACTCATCTTACTCCTCTATAGATGATGATACTTTACAAAATGAATATAACAAACTTTGTGAACTAAGCTTAAAAATCATAAACAAAAAGAAATTTTTGAAAACTAAAAAGGAGTTTTTAGAAAATGAAGTTTATGAATTAAAAGAAAAAGCTAAGAGATTAGAAACGAGTAAAGGTATTGACACCACATGCTAATCATGTGAAGAACTTAAACTTGAAGTTGAAAAACTTAAAATTACTCAAAATGATCAAATCAAACAAACCACAAAGTTCAAAAAGTTCGATAAGAGCATTTCATGTGCGGATGAAATAATGAAACTTCAAAAGTCACCGTTTGATAAAACAGGTCTAGGTTTCAGGAAAGTAGAAACCGTTAAGGGACAAACGAAACATGAAAAGAACACACATGAAACAAACAAAACTGCTACAGCAGCCCGCGGACCAGACGGAACCCAGATTAGGGTTCCGCCCGTTGGCCCCGAGGGTTCCGCCAGGTCTGCTGCAGCAGTAACTCCATCCACATCGGATCGTTCTAAATTTGTTAAAGTTACATATAAAAATGGAACCAAACCTGCCTTTAAAACTGGAGTAGGACTTAATAAAAATGAATTTAGAGCTAAGACTACTCAACCAAGACCTAAGACTCCAATTCCCAAACGCCCCTTTCCAAAGAGCAACTTCAATGCTAGACCAAACTACCAACATGTTTGGAACCAAAACACTACTGGACATTACCAAACCTCAAATTACATGCCATGGAACCCTTATGCTCTATTTTCATATTTGGGACAAATTAATGGTATGCTTAACCAAAATGGACCCATGAGAAATTGGGGACCAAATGTTTGAGTGTTTTTCGTAAAATAGGTGTGCCTCAAAGTTTGTTTGGATCCGGATGAATGGATCAAGGATAGCGGTTGTTCAAGGCACATGACGGCTAATAAAAGCCTCTTCTCAACATATCACAAATGTGATGGAGGTAATGTTACGTTTGGTAGTAATGCTAAGAGCAAAATCATCGGAAAAGGTACAATCTCTCATGACTCCCTTTCTATAGATGATGTTGCTCATGTTGATAACTTAGGATTTAATCTTCTTAGTATTAGTCAACTTTGTCGTAATAAGTATAATGTCCTCTTTAGTGAAAACTGTAACAATTCACATTTTCAGGATAATTACTATTCCCGGAAAATTTCACTATTCACTTTTACTATTCATTTTTCCCGAAATTTTCCCAAAAGTTGATTTTTATTTGATATTCTCGAGTGATAAATTATTTCCACGGAAAATTAAGCAAGCTCCAAAAGCATGGTATGATCGACTTAAAACCTTCCTAGTTGACCATAAGTACACCATGGGCTTAGTTGATAATACTCTCTTCACTAAGAAGAAAGATTCACATATTATCATAGTCCAAATCTATGTTGATGACATTATATTCGGATCAACTTGTCAAGAACTATGTTTGGATTTCTCAAAAATCATGCATGACGAGTTTGAAATGAGTATGATGGGAGAACTCAAGTTTTTCTTAGGACTCCAAATTAAACAACTTGAAGATGGTATCTTCTTTAACCAATCTAAATACATTAAGGACATGCTTAAGAAATTTGGATTAGAAGATTCGAAACCTATCAAAACTCCCATGTCCACGGAAACTAAACTCACCAAGGATGAGGAAAGTGAATCCGTAGATAGCACTAAATATAGAGGTATGATTGGTAGTCTACTTTATCTTACGGCTAGTAGACCCGACATTATGTTTAATGTTTGTCTATGTGCTCGTTTTCAAGAAGATCCTAAAACTACCCATCTTGAAGCCGTTAAAAGGATATTTAGGTATATTAAGGGCACTACACATTTAGGTTTATGGTATCCCAAAGGAACGGGAATAGACACCATAGTGTATGCCGACTCGGATCATGCCGGTGACTATGTCGATAGAAAAAGCACAAGTGGTATTTGTACTTTTGTTGGACATTGTCTCACCTCATGGTTTTCTAAGAAGCAAACGGCTCTTGCTATCTCAACAACGGAAGCCGAGTACGTTTCGGCCGGAAAGGCATGTCAACAAGCTCTTTGGATGAAGCAAGCTCTTGTCGACTACGGAATTCAACTCAACGACATCACAATTCTTTGTGACAACAAATGTGCCATTGATCACAGCAAAAACCCGGTTCAACATGCTCGTACCAAACATATTGAAATCCGTCATCATTTCCTTCGTGACAACGTTCAAAAAGGAAATATCTCAATTGAGAAAGTTTCTTCCGAAGACAACATAGCCGACATCCTCACCAAACCTCTTAAACGTGAACCTTTTAACCTTCTTAGGCTAGGCTTAGGACTCATGGAACCTACACTGTAATTCTGAACATTAGACAAAAATCACAAAAATCAAAACAAATCCATAACCATTTTTCTCAGCAGGGTCGGCGGAACCCTGAGACATAACAGACGGAACCCAAATTTGGGATCCGCCGTGTCCGCTGACCTGCATAACCTATACATTTGTTTATATTAAACCAAACACCCATTATCTCATACCACAACTTCCAAAACTGTTACTATTCACCATTCCTCTCATCCATACCCACGAAATTTTGGTCTTTCATTCAATCACATTACTAATCCATCATCATTGTAAGTATTCTAAACTTGATTACAATCCTGATCTGAGTCTAGGAATTCTACTTTTGCACAAAAACAAAAACTTGGGGTTATACATTAAACTTAAAAAACTCATGCATAAAAAATAAGGTGTTTAACAAAACTAATCATGTTTCCCATAGTTAGGAAGTGCATTCTTAATTAGTATAAACATGCTTGCTAAACCACCCCATGTCAAATTTTTGCAAACATTTCTCACAAGTAGGACAAATATTTTTTCGTCTCACATTGAGAATACAAAATCAAAACGTTAAGTTCAAAACATCACTTGCATAATGTCTCTTGAATGCTAAAGGGAATACATAATCAATATGTATTTTCGGGTACATTCAAACGAAGCTACATTGAACTAGGAGTGTTTGGGTTATCATTTGTTTTATAACAAAACTTGCATTATAAAACGCTTTTGATGCATCAAAATGAGTCAAGATAACCGCACCTCCACATAGTTTTCATATAGGCACACACTAGAACATTCACATTATAATAAGTAGTTTACTTAAACTAAAATGTGAAAATTTTGTTGTTCTAGGTATCATCATGCCTCCTCTAACCCACTACGACCATAAGGACACAATCAAGTACCTACCAAAACACCACAAAACCAAAGGTCTTACCCCAAACCAAGTCAACATTTTCAAAGCCTTAGAAAAACACTATGTCCATGAGGGTAGAACCATTGACCCGTCTTTCCTAGAAGGCACAAACCTTTATGCCGAATTCGCTGCTATCAACTTTGAGTGTCTTTTGACCATCGACGAGCCTATTTGTCCTAGATTCATCCTAGAATTCTATGCTTCCGTCACTCTCTCCACGGGTGAATATGATTTCTAATCCGTCAACTTTAGAGTTAGTGGTAATCATTACTCCTTCACTCTAGAAGAGTTTGCTCAAATCTTAGGGGTCCCAAACCAAGGTACTTGCCTCTACTCCGATTTGCACTCCCTCTCAACCCTTGACACCCTTGATGACCGCTTCCATCCCTATGACACCCCTCTTGTGTCAAAAGATGTTCTTCGTAACCACTTTTTTGTTAGGACAACCAACACTAGGAGAACCCGCGGGAGAAATGAGGTTGAGAAAGATCCATATGGAATGGAACTTAATGAACTCTTGCCCCAGTTCAAGAAATGGGAGGAAGTCCTTAGAGCCAATGTTATAAGCACCATAGGAAACCGAGACCATATCAACCTTTGCCTATGCTACATGCTCTACTCTTTGTCCACTAGGCAACCTTTCAATCTTGCTTACCACATGGCTAAGAGAATGGCCGACATTCCGGTGCATAGCACAACGGCTATGCCGTATGGAATGCTCTTGACTCGTCTCTTTAGGTTCATTTCGCCCATTCCACCAACTCCTAACCGTCTTCGTCTTGACTACTCTCTCATCCCACATACCTTTGTCCCACTTAGTGATAAGAGAATGTACAAGGCCCAAGGAAAACGCCCTCATCCTCCTACTTCCTCCTCATCTTCCTCAATGAGTGAAGATGACAATTTGCCAAACTCTAGACTCCCACCTCTAGAATACCAATCTCAACTTCCGGCTATTGAAAATGAATCGGAAGAATTCAAGCAAACAAAGGGGATGTTCAAAAACCTCGGGAGATTCCTTGGAAAATTGAAGAAGAAGCTCGACAAACAATGAGTGCGGGTGTGTTAGGAGTGTTTGGCACAAGGTTCTATTGGAACAATTTGGTAGTTTAAACAATATTTGTGATGTATTTGTGTGTTAGTACAATGTTTTATACACTTTGGAACATGTTTGAACTAACAATGTTGCAGGAAGACAACTTTTGGCAAGTTGTCAAATTTTCATGCTTATCTTATTTTCACTAAGTATAGTGAATTTCGTTAGCCCCCGGTCAAAGTCTTATCATACGTGTGTTTACATGTCTAATTTTTGCATTTCCTAACCAGGTATGAATTATATTTTTAGTTTTAGGACTTTTCGAAAATTTTGAAAATCGTCTCGCGGGTCAAAAACGCGGACTCTGAACTTTTTCAGTACTGGCGGATCAGGCGGATCCCAAAATTGGGTTCCGCCAGTGCAAAATCTGGGTAACCCAGGTTTGGCCCAACGGACCAGACGGCACCCTAATTTGGGTTCCGCCTGTGTATTTCCAGGGTGCCGCCAGTGGACTGCAGAATTTTTATTTTCGTTTTCAACATTTCAACATCCAAACACCAAAATCTAATCCTTTTAGCTAGAAATCCATTTCATGCAATGTGTTTAGCATATTAGGATACTTATCATTCCTTATAACTCACCCAAAACCATTTCCCGCCAAAATTCAAAAATAGCCATAACCACCTCAAGTCTCGTTCACACATAAAGGAAGGATCCCTTCTAAAGGAACCTTGAAATCCCTGAGATTTTTTCCATCAAACAAACTCACCAAAACCACTAAGCATTTAGTGCAACACTTGTCTTCTCACTTCACCATTTTCATTGGATTGACTACCATGACATGACAACCCACAATTAGTTTTCCAAATCATTAGGAACCTCCATTTTTGTATGGCCTAACATCAAATCCAAACACTTCTTCCCACAAACCTTCATCACTATAAATTAAACCATCCTAAACACTATCAAACCACACCTTCTTCATCACAAATTCTGAAACTTTGAACCATTTTAACAATGACCAAGTCAACAAACACTTCTCAACCATCACGACCCATCCGTAGAACCGCCCGGATTAGTGTAAAACCACTATGGTCAAACCAATCCATCAACCTTAGCTCCTCATCTTCGGATGAATTCACATCACCCATAAAAAATGAACACTTTTTGAACCTTGCATCTCCATCTCCATCACCCAAACAACCAAATGAGCACACTCCACCACCTACTAAATCACCTATTTACCCAACTCCACCAAGTGCTCCAACTCAACCATCAAAGACTTCATCACCATCACCATTACCAAAAATTGAACCTATGGAACTTTTTGGGTCTCCTCCAACATCACCACACCCGTATGTCCAAGATTTAAATGATCTTCCACCAATACATACCCAACCACCACCTTGCTTGACTCAATACCAAATCCATCCTCCACACAAGAACCAAAACCAAACCAACCCCTAAACCAAGAAATCAAAACCAACCCATTTTCACCCACCCATCCCCATGTTTGCTCAAATTGTGAGCAAATGGGTGAAAGCATAAAAACCTTGCTTCACCATTTCCAAAATGAAACCCGGTTTGCATTCCAACATGTCATTGAACGTTTGGATGCACTTTCCCACCCCAACAAATCCTAGACAACCTTTGGAGGCCGTTTGCCCCAATTTAGGAATGTAGCTAACATTTCTTGTCTTTTGACTTTTATAAGTCAAAATTTTACTTGGAATGAAATTTCTCTCTACTTACTTTTGTGCATTGTTGGTTGATCAATGTTGTGTTGTCATTGTGGTTGCAATGTGTGTGGTAACTACAAACTTGACTATATGTATCACCAACTAACCATCTTTTTTGTAGGGTCCAAAATCCATGTTTCCCATATTGATACTCCATTTAGGGGGAGTATCGACCAAGGGGGAGCATGGCAATTATTCCGCTTCGCTACTCTACTTTTTGTTTTGACAAAAAGGGGGAGAAATATATTAATCCTTCATTACTTGATATGCTTTTCGTCTCTTAAAGTAAAACAAGGTTAATATAATTTTTTTTTAAGTCTTGAAAACCAAGATTTTGTGTGTTACTTAAAAACAAAGTTTATGTTTTGTCATCAACAAAAAGGGGGAGATTGTTAATACAAATATCGCCTAAAAACGTTATTTATATTTTACGATCTTCGCTAAGTTTTGTTAACGACAAAATGTAAACTTTAGTTTCTAAGCAAAACATAATCTTAGTTTTTAAGACTTGCATAAACTAGACCTTTGCTACATTTTACATTTCATAAAACATAACACAAGTTTATTTCTTAAATTAGAAATAGTCACATCACATTTATGGCAAGTTTTGTCATTATGCATTTATGGAAAGAAATGTGTTTGACTTGCTTTGAGGTTGCTTACAAGTTTTGTGTTTGACTTGCTTTAAGTGATGTGACATTGTTTGGTTGATAGAAGTTATGAGACAAGACCTTGTTTGGTTTGAAGAGTAATTGTAAAAACCTACTGCAGACCCGGCGGTACCCTGAGGGTACACGGGCAGAACCCATTTGAGGGTTCAGCCTGATCCGCCGAGCACACAGTTTGTTGTGCTATAAATACCAAGCCATAACTTAATTTTTGGCTAACCTCTTGAGCTCATATTTTACACACATACACTCATCCTTTCTTCTAACCCTTTAACATTGTAAATGTGAAGTTTCCTTTTGTAGCAAAGAAGCTCACAAGGTCGTCTAAAGTTACAAGTTTCCAACACAACGTTGCAAGACTTGGTAGCTTAGTATTGTGTAAACTAGTGTTGTTTACGCGTCATTTGTTTGTGTATATTCTGAAGTGAGTGGTTAGTATTTTAGTCCTCAAAATACAAAGAGTGTTGGGAGTTGTTGTACCCTTGTAAAAGAACTCGACATCTAGCTTTGTGTCAGTAAAAGTATAAGCGACGTGTAAGGTTTTCTCCGCCGGTGAAAGGAGCTTGTTGACTAGTGAAAGAAACTCTCGAGTTGGATACTCGGGGCGTGGACGTAGGGCAAGGAAAAAGAGTCCTTGTAGCCGAACCACGATAAATACTCGTGTTGTGGTTTGATTGTTTATTTCCTTTACTTGCATGTTATATATTGTGTTTGTGCATATATCTTTGATCAAACGGAAAGTTTCAAAGCTAACTAAACAAGTTAAAAAGATTTTAAAACGCTAAACTATTCAACCCCCCTTCTAGTTTTGAACTTCAATCCTTGATTCGTTGTCATTCATTTAGATACCTTCTATTCCGTTAAGAGAATTCGCGTATGTATGAATCCGATGTGTTCGACACATTCTGTGGTTTCTCTTGCTTCTGATAAGCATATTAAGGTTCCTTCTACATTATTGATTTTTTCCCTACCTATTCTATCTCTATGAGAAATCTTGTGATTTTCCATCACGAGTATCCGAATTGTTCTATGCGTTTTGGAAATGTTTGATTTTTTTTAATTCTGGATATGGATTTGCTGACTAAGCATTGTCATGCTACCAACTATCATATTATATTGTCATCTTTGTCGATTTGAGAAAATCGAAATTATGTACCATGGTTCCCAACCTGATGAAGTATTATGATCCTCTTTGTTTTGAAAACTTGTGCGTTAATCCCTAGCGGTTGTGAAGATACTTCTTTTGATGAAACTCGCCTCAAGAATCATTGGATTTTTTTTTAAGATGTTCGCGATGAACTACCAGGATTATCATATGAATGTGAAGTTGTTTTGATCTGGTTGTAAGAATTTGTTTAGTTATGACTCGATGTAGAATGTGATTACAATAAAGGCATGTGTATATTATGCAAATATTATGACGCCTGGCCAACGTGATAATAGTTACATCATATAATTTGAACTTATTGGGATCATAGGATATTTTGAGAAGTGCCTGAGAACAATGAGTTGGTTGATTTAGAACTCCTTCCATATAAAAGCGAAGTTTTGCCTAATTCTGAAACTACATATTGAAAAACATTAGTTGAAGGGAAAGAATTAAAGGACCAGCTTCTAGGAAGTAGTTTCATATGTGCAAGAGTGTATCTTTGATGTGCTTCTGTTATATTTAGGGAGAAGAGTGATGATAGCATGAAGTTGTCGATTGATTTCTGGAAGCTAAATCGTATCATATTGTGTAAAGGAGCGAGATATTTCTAGAAATTCTTTTCGTATTAGTTGTGAGCTTTATGAGTATAAGTGATGCCAATTGTATTGGCTACTACTCCGACTGTTCCTATGAAATTGATAAATCGTGTCTTTCTTGAATACTTGGACAACTTGTCATAGTATGGCATATTGGTATGTTCAGAGACGAAAGAGAGACATGAGAATCATCTTCAAAATTTTTGTTGGAATTTCTATGTCCGAAGAAGCTCTGTGTAATATTTCGAAGAGTAGCTTTTGTGGAGGAAGAACGAGAGGAGAATTTGGAAGAGCTGGGAAGAGATTTGTTTCTACTTCAGAAGAAGACTTAGCTATGTCCTAATGCGACACGAGAAGATTATCGGTTATGCATCAATACATCCATAACCGTAAGAGGTGAACTATCCGACGCTTGACTTGGGAGTGATTTGTGACGGACATGAAGAAGCTCATGAGAAAGAAGGAAGAAGATTATCTATGTCAGAAGACGAAAGGAAGCAGTTTTGATGTGAAGCACACAGTTCTATCAACTCTATTCATCTTAGTTGTACTAATATGTATAGAGGCTTGAAGCAGGAGCTGGACGGGATGGTATGAAGACGGTGGTGACTACATTGGTGATTTCCACACACAGGCGGAAGAACAACGTGAATTTAGTTGCAGTGGATCGTATGACTAGGGCGGCTCGTTTGGAAGATCGACAGAGATTTCTTTCAGCAGAAGATCATTCAAGCTACGTGGCGTACCTCAGTGATCGTGAGAGAGAATCGCATTTTGCAGCACACTTTCAGAAGAGGTACAGAAGCCTATGGATATTCGAAGCGTGATTTTAGTACGACTTCTCATCTCCAGGTTGATGGACAGACATAATAACTGTGTGAACTTGGAAGATGCGTTGAGTGGGAAATTTGACAAGTGTTTAGTTTGGTTGTGTTTGCTCACTAAGGAAGATGACAAACAAGTGACAAGAGGTTCTTTTAGGATTTTGTATGAATGAAGATGTGGAATACCTTTTTGGTTCGAATAAGTTTAGAGAGCTACAAACTGAAGGTTCATAATTGATTGGAGCAACTAATGGATTAGTTATTATTATGGAAGAGGAATTTGTAATTTAGACTGGGAGTTGTGGGTTCTGTATGATTTTTCTACATAGAAGAGTTAGAATTCTTGGAATTTGAGGAAGTTTTGGTTCGCGACCCGTGAGTTCTTGGATTCGTTCTTATCCGTACAATTATCCTACCATTATGTTATGCCTTATGATACGTTTTGATACTCTGAATTGTGATTTGATCGTCAGCACGAATATATTACCCATCTCTTTATGAGACTCTGTTAGGAATTATACTTAAGTTGATATTGACAAAATATGAAAGATGAAGGACTTATGATGACAAAGTGAAGAATGCAAAAGACAAGGGACTTGCTTTACAAAGAAGTTATTTCAATATAGTCCTTCGTAATATTCTTGTAACCCTAGTATCTCTATTATATAAAGAGATACAGGGAATAGGTTTTATTCATGTGTGTCGCAATGTAAACCTAGAAAGGTGTGTGTGTGTAGAGACGTTTTATGGGAAAACGTCTAGGGTGATTAGTGTTAAGCCTCAACGATCTTAGATCGCTGTTAGGATGTGACCGTGCTACACTTGATCACATAGCATTGGGGCTTTGGTGTTTGTTAGAGTAGAGATGATGACGAGAAACCTTGTTTATAATATTGTTCTTATTCCGCTATGTTTTATCTTATGAACATTATTATTCCTAGATTAAGACTTAACAAGTCTTGAGCCAAAACGGTCCTAGAAACTATATTTTCTATCTTTATTGTGGCGTTATTAGTTTCTAACATGTGGTATCAGAGCGGGGGCTCTTGATATCTGGGATTTACAAGGTTTGGTTTGTCGAAGTTCGAAGAAAATAAGAAAAAATCGAATTTGGTTAAATTTTCGTAACTCACTGCAGGTCAGTTTTCAAGGCGCAATATCTCCTTCGTTAACCGTTGGATCGGGCTAAAGTTTTTTCTAGAGGTTCTCAACATATCAATGAAGAGTTCCACCGGAATGATCTTCAATCTGAGCGTCCATTAAAAAGATAAAAATTCTCGAAAACTGCTGCAGAAACACTTTTGGTATGTCGAATTTTTAGGGTTTTCTTGATATCAAACTTCTATGATTTCGTTTTCTATTGAATAAATTCATTATGAAAGTTGGTTATATGTTGTATGGTGTCTCTAATTCATGGAAGGAAAGCAGTTTTGGATTGGTTTATGCTCAGTTATTAGGGTTTCAAAGGAGAACTTTAGGATCTGTTCTATCATAACTGGTACTGCTCAAAGCAAACCCTAGCAAACCCTAGTTATTTACTCTCAGCTTGGCGACAAGAAGGAAAACGTTTTTCTTATTAGGGTTTGGTGCTGCTTCATTATAATCGTTTCTATTAAGAAGCTTTAAAGAAGTCTGAGAGTTTGTTTGTTGATTGTCATATTATCTTTACTGGGTGTACGTCTCACAATCAAGAAAGGTTCTGAATTGTTTGGATCTGATTTCATTAATTCTCATGATGGTGTAAGAAGTAAGGATATGTCTTAAGGAATGTAGGACCGAAAATACTACGATTCATGTGATTCGGGAGGTCTTGGTTGATCAAAGAATATGAAATCCATGACTAGTTTTAGAGAGAGAAACTAGAGAGAGGGAGAGGTGAACAAAGATATTATTATTAAGAGAAAATGGTTACACACTCACACCTCTCAAATGAAGACTTGAGGGGTATTTATAGGGTAAACATAAGACAACTATTACAATATGACATTAGTAGTCCCTGCACTTTATGCATACTAGTTGTCTACTCCAATTCACGTAAATATCGCTCAGCTTCATTTCTAACAATCTCCCTCCAGCTGGAGATATACGTGAATTGGTTACAATGATTCCTAACAAGTAAAATAAAATAATCAAAGTAAGCGCATCAATGCTGAGGAAGACTTCATAGCTCTTTATCTTCATAAATATCCCTAGCAATCTTTCTTTACTTGCAAACGAATCATGTACTAATCTAATTGGGTTATTTCTCCCTCCCAATTAGTAAGCCCTTTTAATTTACATGCTCCCTCCCAAATTGACAACCCGTTAGATATAACCTTTATGCTTGTAGAAGAAGTTTCTCTGAATTATGCCCAAATTATCTTCAGACTCTTATCTTGTCATGCACAGCGGAAAATGGATAATAGACTGATAAACTTTAACTTCTTCACAGGTTTGTTTGGGGAGCATCATATCGACTTCTTCAACTCACTTAGAATGCTTCCAGATCTTCAATAAAAGCGCCGATGTACACATTTCTCCCTCCAGGATGATGACGATCTTTCAAAATCATCATAAATATGTGTACATAGAAATATCAACTGTAAGCAACATATAAATCAATACCCCATGAGTTGATGTCGACAAATACTCTCTCTACAATTCTCCTCAGATCAACCTCTTATCAAACCTCATTTCACTTCCACTGGCTAATAGTAAGTGACCACGTATGGAGACAACCCGATATGACAAACTTGAGAATGAAGTAAAATTCCCAGACTTGTGACTTACGCTTGTACTAATGTGTGATTAAGAACCTATTGAGCACAACAACGTCACTCCTTACAATATAGGTAGTGGCATATACCCAAGCCAATATAGGTAGTGCCTGAAATAATCGCCTCTTGAACAATCCACTACTTCTTGTGACACTGAGCACTACAACGTAACTCCTTAAAGTGATAGCTATTGTGAGCATTAAGAACCAACTGATGCGTTTATAGATCTCACACATAGCTAGATGTCCAAGTCTTAATCACAATTCTATAAATGCTCAAACAAGGATCTTCAAAAGTCTTGCATCCAACCAACCCCTAGACTTTGAGATACTAAGTACACGCAACCGTGAAACGTCACTTCAAGCTCAAATAAGTAATAAGCAAATAATCCCCGTAGTCACATTTCGATAGTGCTCAAAATTTACCCATGAAATTTGTATCCCCGTGAAATTTATAATCCAAAATACCACTCTTTTTTTCAAAAAAATCATGCCAAAAATTAACACAATGCATTTAATCAAAAATACATTGGATGATAAATGCGTTTAGCTCAATTTTTGAAATAAAATTCTGATCCAAATTGTGTGATATCATTTCCGCCCAAGAGTATCAAAATTTCGGATCAAGCCCAAACCAAGTGAAATAGTCGATCCAGTCCAATAGATATTTGGTTCAAGAGATATGATAAAACCTGATTCCTTTTGTCATATAACTGATAATGAGAACTAGGGGTGTTCACGGTTCGGTTAATTAACCGAATAAACCGAAAACTGAACCGAACCGAACCGAAATAAAACCGAACCGAACATATAACCGAACCGAACTTGTTAAAACCAAACCGAACCGAATTAAAAATTCGGTTTTCGGTTTGGATATGGGTTTAGCTATCTGAACCGAAAACCGAACCAAAAACCGAATTTATATAAATATATATATTTGTTATATATTTATATTATTTTAAGTATAAAAAATATCCATTAAAATTTTATACTAATATAAAAAAACACTTTTTTATGCTTGAAATATTTTTTTTGCCAAAAATATATATAATTAAATTCAAAAAAAAATATAAATAGTGTAATTTAAGTAAAAAATTCGGTTTTGACCCATAACCGAACTGAACTTCGGTTCGGTTCTCGGTTCGGTTCGGTTATAGATATTTTCGGTTCGGTTCGGTTTTTGGTTATGACCCAAAATTTTTTTTTAACCGAACAACCCGAACCGAATAAACCGATTAACCGATAACCGAACCGATGAACACCCCTAATGTGAAACCTAGATTGTCTCATATTACCTTTGACCTAATCTCTCACACTTACTCATACAATCCGCCCCCATCCTCTCTTAACTCACATTCACAGTTACCCTTCCATCTCCTATCTTATTTCTTCTCAAATACAACCACCAAATTGATCAAAACACTCATTTATATCTCAGTTTCCATCAATCATAGTCGAGCAAACCATAATCTCCTTCATCCCTTTTAATCCGAGCACCATGAACCTATTTAATCTGACATTTTTTGCTTCAAGATCTCTTAAAAGAGGTCTCAGGTAGGCTTTAAAGTCAATTGTTTTTTCTTGTAATGGTCTAAACGAACCAAGAAAAAGGGAATAACATGATTGTTATTACACTTATTCTTTTTGAGTCGGATATATAAAAGAAGCTGTACTTCTTATAGATCGATGAGGATTCATTCTTTCGTGCACTGGACCTTCAAAAAGTCTTGATATTACTGTGAATATTGCGAAAGAAATGAGGCTGAGATCTTGTATCTGTTGTCGTGTCATGTTAGAATGAGTGTTGGGGAGTGAAGGTGAGGGTCCATGGTTGTGTCTAGTTGTAGGATTGGTTAAGGTTTGGACTGAATTGGTTGTGGTAACTTCATGTACATACAAGTTGTCGTTTGATTTTTTCTGTTATGCTTACTGATGATGTTTATAAGACTGAGTTTGGTATTTTGGTCATGGTCAAAGGTACTGGTCTCTTGTTCATCTTTGCTTCTGTCAACTTTTCGAAACTTTTGTTATATTTCGAAAGTTTCTAACTTTTCGAAAGATTTAAAAACTTTTCAAAACTTTTCATCTTTATTTTCGAAACTTTTCGAAAATTTTATTTCTCCATAACTTTTCGAAAGTGTTTTCATAACTTTTCGAAAGTTTTCTTTCCAAAAAATTTCGAAAGTTTTTTCATAACTTTTCGAAAGTTTTCTTTCTAAAAAATTTTCGAAAGTTTTTTTAAACATTTCTAAAGTTTAGGGTTTTAGAATTTCGAAACTTTCTTTACAAGAAAGTCCGACCATTTTTCCGGCTATTTTTCTGACCAAATATTCCGTCCAGCTTCCGACCTTCTTTTAGACCATTTTTTACCACGGATTCACGATATGGAACAAAACACTGTCACACAAAGATAAGTTACAAAAACTGAAAACTTGCTCATAAAGACAACATAGCAGTTTTTGAAATAAGAAATGAAAGTATGAGACTTTATGTGTTTTGACCATTTTGGATACACGAATCTTGTTTTAGTAAACTGTTCCCACAAAGTATAAGAAAACAAATCAGATACGAAAATACTGAGAAAAACATGATACGAATCCACACAAATCATTGATATAACAACACCGTAGCTCTGATGCCAATTGTAGGACCGAAAATACTATGATTTATGTGGTTCGGGAGGTCGAGGTTGATCAAAGTATATGAAATCCATGACTAGTTTTAGAGAGAGAAAGTAGAGAGAGTGAGAGGTGAACAAAGATAATATTATTAAGGATAAAATGGTTACACACTCACACCTCTCAAGTGAAGACTTGAGGGGTATTTATAGGGTAAACATAAGACAACTATTACAATATGACATTAGTAGTCCCTGCACTTTATGCATACTAGTTTTCTACTCCAATTCACGTAAATATCGCTCAGCTTCATTTCTAACAAGGAAGAAGCATCGTTGTGAACTACAGTTACTGGAGCACACATGTTACTGGATTAGGAGTGACGTTATTGATGGACATGATTCGTGACGTGGTTTACTTCGATTGAATATTAATTGATCATAGTTGGTGCACTCAATATTGATTTTATTGGACAAGAATTTTGCAATCTCCTACATATTAAAAAGATCATGCGATAATATTGTTTATTATTAGTGGGTTGGTGGATTTGCAAATTGCTAAATATTCGATGAAGTTGACTTCATTCATTAATGAATGTGTCTGGTCAGTGGATACGTACAAGAGCAGAAGTGCAATAATAAATTAGTATATTCATGAGGAACATGGGTCAGCATTATAGTTGGAGTTTTGCGTATTATATAGTGAAAAGGACTAACAGTTGTATTCAAGTTTCCACTGCTAGGCTTATTTTTCCACTGCTCATATGAGGTTTCCACTGCTAGTGAAAAGCTACCACTGCTCGCTTTAATCGTTTCCACTGTAAGTTATATGTTTCCACTGCTCTCACAATTTTACCACTGCTCATGAGACAATTATGTTGCCCGATATAAACGAGTTGCTAGTGGTCCTATCTCAATGAAGTGTCTTTATCAATTAGTCGATAGTGGGGTTTGTACTGCATGTGGTCCTTTGATAAGTTTGTACCGCTCATATCAATTTGCACTTCTCCTTGATACTTACATAATCTGATTGGTGGTATTCATCACATGATGGCTGAGTTTGTTGGATGAAGCTTTACTCAAGAGTCGGTGGTGAATTGTTTTTAATTGTTACTTTGTACTTTTATTGTTCATGGGTTAGAAGTACTAGTTGATTGTGGGGCTGCATGGCTACGATTCCTAAATGGTTTTTGTTTACTCGACCAGTTACAAACCACAAAGGGTTTTAATGTCACTATCTTCAAAGATTGTTACATGGATTGGATCTCGGATTTATTTGTTGGATGACACACGCAAGGAGGTTACTTGGAATTCACACACACAGGGGAAGATTTTTGGATTTTGATTTATTTGTTCTTTAAGGTATACAAAGGCTCGTATTTCGGTTTTATTTGACTTAATTGATTTCGAAGAAAGGTTTTTATCACCTTATTTGAAGTTGAAGTGGAAGTTCACACGTTTGTGTTTTATCATACCTTTTCAGTGTGGGGTAACTTGTTCGTTCGTTCAGGTGACTACGAATTGACAAACACTTGAAGGAGTTACGTTATTGTGCTCAGTGTTTATTGTCAAGAGATTGCGATCTCCCTATACGTTAAGTATACGTTCGAAGTCAATTTTAGTACAAGATATAAGGCACAAGTTTGGGTGGTTCTACTTCAGTATCAAGTTGGTTATACTTAGTTTTCTTCAACAGTGATCATTACATATAGCCTACATTTTTCAAATGGTTAACATATGGGTTTCAGGAGAAGCTTAAGTGTTTAAATGTTTAACCATTTATTTGCTACATTGAGGTGAAGGTTTTTACTACTGCTGGTTATTATTACTACTGCTAGTTTTGATTTCTATTGTTTCAAGTCCATTTTTAGTGCGGAAAACTTAATGGTGGGTGACTTTGAAACATTGGAAAGATGGATTGGTCGTATGATATTGATTCGTGGTTGTGAAGAGCAAGGTTGCTTACATTTGTCCGCTATTTGATGATGACAAAAAGGGGAAGAATCTTTACATTGAAGATGCAACTTGAAGAGCCTTGGTGATATAGCATGGTTTAAGGGGAAGTTCGTTTATCTTTCATATATATTAGCTTCAGGGGAAGTTCGTGATTACAAGGTTTTGTCATATCGACTAGGGGAAGATTGTTAGGAATTATACTTAAGTTGATATTGACAAAATATGAAAGATGAAGGACTTATGATGACAAAGTGAAGAATGCAAAAGACAAGGGACTTGCTTTACAAAGAAGTTATTTCAATATAGTCCTTCGTAGTATTCTTGTAACCCTAGTATCTCTATTATATAAAGAGATACAGGGAATAGGTTTTATTCATGTGTGTCACAATGTAAACCTAGAAAGGTGTGTGTGTGTGTAGAGACGTTTTATGGGAAAACGTCTAGGGTGATTAGTGTTAAACCTCAACGATCTTAGATCGCTGTTAGGATGTGACCGTGCTACACTTGATCACGTAGCATTGGGGCTTTGGTGTTTGTTAGAGTATAGATGATGACGAGAAACCTTGTTTATAATATTGTTCTTATTCCGCTATGTTTTATCTTATGAACATTATTATTCCTAGATTAAGACTTAACAAGTCTTGAGCCAAAACGGTCATAGAAACTATATTTTCTATCTTTATTGTGGCGTTATTAGTTTCTAACAGACTCCTTATATGTTTGATGATTCGATTTGTGCTCCTCTGACTTTGGAAAGTGTAACACCCCCAAAATACCGCAGCGGAAGACTGTGTCATAAGGGTGCTACTTCATAATACAAAGAACAAGGTATAGAAAACGAACTCTAAATGAGACGTTTTGAAAAGTGACCATTCGATTAATAAATTCCGAAATACAAACTTGAGTTCCATAATACAATACATAAGAGTTTTAAGACAAATCGAATGGTAAAGATAAAAGCATAAGTCTTCAAAACATGCCAAGCGACTCTATGCTCCATGCAACAGCTATCACCTTATAGACCTGAGATAAACATGCTAAAGTGTCAACACAATGGTTGGTGAGTTCATAGAGTTTGTCTTAAAATAGTTAAAAAGCCTTAAAGAATGTTCACACAGCAAAGGCATCGTGAATCCACTCAGTTACAAGTCCCGCCATAAGAGACTTGTAACCTGTGTGTTCACAACCCACTGCTAATATATATGGTATAATAAAGACATGTATAAGTTCATCAAAACAGTTTAGCAATTAGTCGTGAGTCTACACTTCATCTCCGAAGACCTCACGTTTATGATGTATCCAACATTCGCAAATGTTAGGATGTATCAATAGCCTCAATGGTCATCCAACAACTTAATGTGGAGCCACCGGAAGTCTCAATGGTCATCCAGCAACTTAATCTGGAGCCACTGGCAGTAACACAATCAAGTATAACGCAGTTAAGTATAACATAATCATGTATGTATGAAATCAAGTATAATGCGATCAAGTATAAGACAATCAAGTATAGAACAATCAAGTATAATGCGATCAATTATTTGTACAAGTAAGAAAGTAGTTGTGCATGTATCCCCCCCAAAGAGTTGAAACAAATATGAAAAAGTAGGGGCTATGACTCACCTTAAGCTTAAGTGATGTGAAATCAAAGTGGTAGTCGAATCGTGAAAGTCTCTAAGAGCAGCCTATAATAGAACGTTGCGACTTAGGTTTTGAGTAACGTCTAAGCATACGAAGAATTGCCTATATATGTCTTGCATAATGTTCATGATGTAGTATGATGTATAGTATAAGGCTTTGAAAGAAAGATTCATGAAACATGTATGTTTTGGTATATCGTTTACTACCGTTCGGGCCGACATAATTCAGAAGTCATGTTAGTAAGCGTTCGAGGAGCCAGGACACTTTAACTCGTAAATCCACAACTCAACTCGACGGCTTACATAATGAACTCCTCACATGAGGCTCCCTACTATTGTAGTAGTTGATGAAATATATAGATATAAGTTTTGATCCGAAAAGTTACATGTCCGATATTCGAATAAACTTAGGAAAGTTTATTAGTACATGAAGATTGTTATTAGGGGTAGTTTATTATAACTTGTATCTCATGCTTCTTTAGGTGGAGTAGATCCAAATTGTTTGTTCAAGTTATCGTCAATTCCTTGTTTCATGTTTTCGCCTAAGTAAGTTTATATGGTCATTTAGTCATGGCTTCGCCGTGACCTTGGTCATTTTTCCATGGTCTTGAGACTCAACCTTGGCTTTAGCCATGGTTGTGGTCTCGGCTTTAGGTCATTAGACCTCTTGGTCTTAGTAAATCATAACTATAATATAGTGACTTTGGTCTAAAATGGGCTGTTAAGATTTTGAAGAATTTTATCACTCGGAAAGCATTTTTAGGTCTCGAGCTTCTTTGTTCCTGAACGAAAACGTCGTTCCGGACAACTTTCGTGTTTTAACTTTTTGATGAATCGGACCAGAAGTAGGACTTTCAAAACTCAAATTTGATCAGGAAGCTATTTGGCAGTTTTGCCGGAAATCTTTGGTAATTTCAAATCGCCATAACTTTTGACTCGTATACTCGTTTTGGGTGGTTCAAATTGCTATGGTTTCCTTGTTAGGTCCTCTACCACAATATGTAATAATCAAATATCATGTTTTTACCATTTTGATCAGGTCTTACCAAGAAATTCATTAGTTTGCTTGTTTACTTGACATAAGTTAACACATGTATATTAATACTTGTTTTGTCCATTTTTATACATCATGAACTCCATACAAAGACCATATATAGCATGAATGAAACACAAAGAGTATGAAAATGATAATTAACAAGAAAGTATGTTAGGGTTTGCTTACAACTTTTGGCCTTAATGAAAAAGGGAAACTAGGACAAGAACTAGGACTTTGATTGAATAAGCTTTCCTCCACTTTAGTAACCCTTCTACCCTTGTATTCTTGAAAGATATGTAATGAAAGTTGAGGTGTATTGAGTGGATTTAAACTCAAGAGAAAACACCAAGTATGTTAGGGTTTGGAAGATTTTTGGTGAAAAATAAGCTATCTAGGGTTTCTATCTTGATCTTGCACTTGATTCTTGCTATAACTAGGAAGAAATAAAGCTAAGTGTGAAGTGTTTTGGTGTGTTGTGATGGCCGGCCATATGGGGGGATGGGGGGCTTTTATAGGGTCTTAAGGAGGTTAGTTTTGTTGACTAGTCCAACCTTGGAGGCCAAGGTTAACACATGTAATGATCCTAGAGCACAAGTTAGGAGATTAAGCCACACAAGGGGTGACTCCCCCCCCCTATGGCGGTTCAACATGGATAAGGGGGAGTGACTAGGTTTTTGGATGAGTTATCTTACTTATGTGACTAGTTTTGACTCCGGGAAATGCCAACCGTAAATGATTAGGCCTCAAAACGTAAAACCGGGTGTCGTTAAATTATGAAACTTTAAAGTATTGTTAGACATGTCCATATGTCCCATAATAAAATATAAAATGAGTGGTAGGTTCCATTTGGGTGGTAAACCCTGCTAAAAACTGGAAACACGGGTCTAAAACGCGTAATACGCAAAACGTACGAAAGTTGCGTAAAATTGAGAAAAGTAAAATGTAACTTTTCTAATAGGATAATAATGACTTAAAATGACTTATAATGTCTAGGCTGGGCTCAGTCTAGTGTCGGTTGGTGTTAAATGTCTTTTAGACATCAAACCGTAAGCCTACAAATCAAGAAATGACTTTTGGTCAAAGGAGGAGGGAAAAATTATGTTGACTTTTTCTAATAAGTTTGAAAACTCAAAACTTCTTAGAAACTCGTTTCGTGGTCTAACGGTTAATCGCCCATTCGGTTAAGCGTGCTCATATGAGAATAGTACCGACATGGGTGACCTGCTGGGAAGTTTTGGTCATGTTTTTCTCAGTCACGATTAATTCTCTAATTAATCATGAGAGTACTAAACATTTTTCTGATGCGGGGTCACTTAACGCGGTCGAGTTTCGTTGTGCGTAGAATTTTTGAATGACGTTTTACCCTAAAACGTATAATTCCGTGTAATTCCTTAATAACTTTCACGAAAATGATCTAACGAATGTCAAACATTTAATTTGTCATGGAAATGATTTATCACTCGAGAATATGAAATAAAAATCAACTTTCGGGAAAATTTCAGGAAAAATGAATAGTAAAAGTGAATAGTAAAATTTTCGGAAATAGAAATAAATCTGAAAATGCGAATTGTTACAGTCTCTACCCCTTCAGGAAACTTCGTCCCGAAGTTTAGTGTGTCTAGGTCTCTTATCTTAATAACGGCATAATAAAGCTAGATTTTGAACTAGAATAGAATAATATGGTAGGATAAGGTACGTACCCGTTACGCATTGCGGGTTTCCTTAGCACCCAAATAGTATGCTCGACCCCGAGGTGGACTAACATTGTATCCACGGTTTGGGTTATTTTCTTCAAGCATAACGGCTAAAGTTGGGTTGTCCAGCACTTGTCCCTGTGCCCTATTTAACTTAGGACAAGTATCTCGGAAGTGGTTTGGGCTGTTGCACTCAAAGCATGTCTTTTGGTTGTTTCTTATATTGCCCGCATTCACCGGTGTTACTTGCCTTGCTGTTGCTTTACATTGATTTGTAAAATGGCTCTTTTGATTGCAATTAGTACACATTCGACAGGGCTCAGACCTCTGATGATGATAAGCACATTTATTACACTTAGGATGTGGACCTTCATACTTTCCTTGATCATAAACTGTTGCCGCAAATCCTCTTACTCTCTTATTATCAACCATTGTACCCTTTTGCTCGCTTGATTCACCTGCTCCCTTCCTTTTGTCACTATTCTTCAAAGTTCCATTCCTAACCATCTCATCTGTTAGGGTCCCTGCTCTTAATATTGCACTTTGAATCGTGGGAGGTTCGGTTGTTTTCACCATCCCACGAATCTCGGGAACAAGGCCATAAATGTACCTCTCAATCCTCTTGGATTCAGGGGTAACCAGATGAGGAACTAGTTTAGCTAGTTCATGAAACCGGTCTGTGTAGGTTGCATGACCAGCCCCTACCATAGAGTGATGCAAAACTCGTCTTCTAGTTTTTGCATTTCATTAACCGGGCAGTATTCTTCCTTCAGTAGTCCCTTAAAGTCGTCCCATGACATGCCTACAGCTGCTTCTCTAGTCCTTGCTTGAATCTGCATGTTCCACCATGTCAATGCCTTTTCTGATAGCAAGCATGCAGAATATTTTACTCTCTGGTGGATTGCACAGTTACTGATGTCAATCACTGACTCCATCTTCTCGACCCATCGTGTATATGCCAATGCACCTCCTTTGCCATTAAACTCGATTGGTTTGCATGACGTAAATTCCTTATACGTACATCCAGTCCTATGGTGGTTGTTGTTGTTGTTGTTGTTGTTGTTGTTGTTGTTGTTGTTGTTGTTATCATTCCTTCCTCCATCATTTGTAGCGTCATTTATGCTTCCGTGGTTTCCCGAATTGTTCATGTGATTGCCAACTTGTGTGACTATAGTGGGAAGTAGGTTTTGTAGTTGTTGGGCAATAATGGTGGATACATCTGGATTTCCACCAGCGTTACTAGGGTTACTAGTGTCGTGAGCATCTCCTCTACCTCCACGACCACCAGTTCTTCCACCTCTTGGTGTTGCTCCACCTCGGCTAGTGCTACGAGTTACTCTTTTTGGTGCCATGATATCTACAAGGAGGGATATTTTGTCGACGTCAGATATGAGGTGATATTCCTGGACTACTTAGTCTTAAATCTTGTCAATTTGAGTCAATCGTTGATTAATGTAAGCATGGTCACATATGTCTACGTGAGTCATGACGCATTTATAATTATGTTGGCCACCATAATTATAATTGCTTCCTTTCACACGTATACATATTTTCCAGGCACACATAAATCAACAATTGGTACTACATAATTGGGTAGACTTTCTATCATCTGCTCTTAAGTTGTGAAAGGGTAACGTAGTCTGGGTATCTAGAGAAGGTGATATGACGAAATGGACTAGTCACGCTTGTAGAAAGGTTTGAGTGTCGTACTAGGACATATGAACCACTTCCAGGTATTAGAATCATATAAAGCAAGTATAAGGCAAATCATCAAATCTCTACAGGAAACTAATAATCTTTATTTAACTTAATCTTATGTCTTATCAAACAAGAACTGTCACAAGATTAAGTTATTTAAACAATTATTACTTAGCTCTAAATTTTTGATGACTTGACTATTGTCTGGGTTACTTCTAAACAAACAATTAGCAATAAGCATAGGCGCATGAAGTGTGTGTAAGGCAAAATAAAGAGAAGGGTCCTAACGTATATAGCAGTTATAGTCTAGGCACTCAATGCAACCTAGTTCTCTATAACCAAGGCTCTGGTACCAATCTGTAACACCCCCAAAATACCGCAGCGGAAGACTGTGTCATAAGGGTGCTACTTCATAATACAAAGAACAAGGTATAGAAAACGAACTCTAAATGAGACGTTTTGAAAAGTGACCATTCGATTAATAAATTCCGAAATACAAACTTGAGTTCCATAATACAATACATAAGAGTTTTAAGACAAATCGAATGGTAAAGATAAAAGCATAAGTCTTCAAAACATGCCAAGCGACTCTATGCTCCATGCAACAGCTATCACCTTATAGACCTGAGATAAACATGCTAAAGTGTCAACACAATGGTTGGTGAGTTCATAGAGTTTGTCTTAAAATAGTTAAAAAGCCTTAAAGAATGTTCACACAGCAAAGGCATCGTGAATCCACTCAGTTACAAGTCCCGCCATAAGAGACTTGTAACCTGTGTGTTCACAACCCACTGCTAATATATATGGTATAATAAAGACATGTATAAGTTCATCAAAACAGTTTAGCAATTAGTCGTGAGTCTACACTTCATCTCCGAAGACCTCACGTTTATGATGTATCCAACATTCGCAAATGTTAGGATGTATCAATAGCCTCAATGGTCATCCAACAACTTAATGTGGAGCCACCGGAAGTCTCAATGGTCATCCAGCAACTTAATCTGGAGCCACTGGCAGTAACACAATCAAGTATAACGCAGTTAAGTATAACATAATCATGTATGTATGAAATCAAGTATAATGCGATCAAGTATAAGACAATCAAGTATAGAACAATCAAGTATAATGCGATCAATTATTTGTACAAGTAAGAAAGTAGTTGTGCATGTATCCCCCCCAAAGAGTTGAAACAAATATGAAAAAGTAGGGGCTATGACTCACCTTAAGCTTAAGTGATGTGAAATCAAAGTGGTAGTCGAATCGTGAAAGTCTCTAAGAGCAGCCTATAATAGAACGTTGCGACTTAGGTTTTGAGTAACGTCTAAGCATACGAAGAATTGCCTATATATGTCTTGCATAATGTTCATGATGTAGTATGATGTATAGTATAAGGCTTTGAAAGAAAGATTCATGAAACATGTATGTTTTGGTATATCGTTTACTACCGTTCGGGCCGACATAATTCAGAAGTCATGTTAGTAAGCGTTCGAGGAGCCAGGACACTTTAACTCGTAAATCCACAACTCAACTCGACGGCTTACATAATGAACTCCTCACATGAGGCTCCCTACTATTGTAGTAGTTGATGAAATATATAGATATAAGTTTTGATCCGAAAAGTTACATGTCCGATATTCGAATAAACTTAGGAAAGTTTATTAGTACATGAAGATTGTTATTAGGGGTAGTTTATTATAACTTGTATCTCATGCTTCTTTAGGTGGAGTAGATCCAAATTGTTTGTTCAAGTTATCGTCAATTCCTTGTTTCATGTTTTCGCCTAAGTAAGTTTATATGGTCATTTAGTCATGGCTTCGCCGTGACCTTGGTCATTTTTCCATGGTCTTGAGACTCAACCTTGGCTTTAGCCATGGTTGTGGTCTCGGCTTTAGGTCATTAGACCTCTTGGTCTTAGTAAATCATAACTATAATATAGTGACTTTGGTCTAAAATGGGCTGTTAAGATTTTGAAGAATTTTATCACTCGGAAAGCATTTTTAGGTCTCGAGCTTCTTTATTCCTGAACGAAAACGTCGTTCCGGACAACTTTCGTGTTTTAACTTTTTGATGAATCGGACCAGAAGTAGGACTTTCAAAACTCAAATTTGATCAGGAAGCTATTTGGCAGTTTTGCCGGAAATCTTTGGTAATTTCAAATCGCCATAACTTTTGACTCGTATACTCGTTTTGGGTGGTTCAAATTGCTATGGTTTCCTTGTTAGGTCCTCTACCACAATATGTAATAATCAAATATCATGTTTTTACCATTTTGATCAGGTCTTACCAAGAAATTCATTAGTTTGCTTGTTTACTTGACATAAGTTAACACATGTATATTAATACTTGTTTTGTCCATTTTTATACATCATGAACTCCATACAAAGACCATATATAGCATGAATGAAACACAAAGAGTATGAAAATGATAATTAACAAGAAAGTATGTTAGGGTTTGCTTACAACTTTTGGCCTTAATGAAAAAGGGAAACTAGGACAAGAACTAGGACTTTGATTGAATAAGCTTTCCTCCACTTTAGTAACCCTTCTACCCTTGTATTCTTGAAAGATATGTAATGAAAGTTGAGGTGTATTGAGTGGATTTAAACTCAAGAGAAAACACCAAGTATGTTAGGGTTTGGAAGATTTTTGGTGAAAAATAAGCTATCTAGGGTTTCTATCTTGATCTTGCACTTGATTCTTGCTATAACTAGGAAGAAATAAAGCTAAGTGTGAAGTGTTTTGGTGTGTTGTGATGGCCGGCCATATGGGGGGATGGGGGGCTTTTATAGGGTCTTAAGGAGGTTAGTTTTGTTGACTAGTCCAACCTTGGAGGCCAAGGTTAACACATGTAATGATCCTAGAGCACAAGTTAGGAGATTAAGCCACACAAGGGGTGACTCCCCCCCCCTATGGCGGTTCAACATGGATAAGGGGGAGTGACTAGGTTTTTGGATGAGTTATCTTACTTATGTGACTAGTTTTGACTCCGGGAAATGCCAACCGTAAATGATTAGGCCTCAAAACGTAAAACCGGGTGTCGTTAAATTATGAAACTTTAAAGTATTGTTAGACATGTCCATATGTCCCATAATAAAATATAAAATGAGTGGTAGGTTCCATTTGGGTGGTAAACCCTGCTAAAAACTGGAAACACGGGTCTAAAACGCGTAATACGCAAAACGTACGAAAGTTGCGTAAAATTGAGAAAAGTAAAATGTAACTTTTCTAATAGGATAATAATGACTTAAAATGACTTATAATGTCTAGGCTGGGCTCAGTCTAGTGTCGGTTGGTGTTAAATGTCTTTTAGACATCAAACCGTAAGCCTACAAATCAAGAAATGACTTTTGGTCAAAGGAGGAGGGAAAAATTATGTTGACTTTTTCTAATAAGTTTGAAAACTCAAAACTTCTTAGAAACTCGTTTCGTGGTCTAACGGTTAATCGCCCATTCGGTTAAGCGTGCTCATATGAGAATAGTACCGACATGGGTGACCTGCTGGGAAGTTTTGGTCATGTTTTTCTCAGTCACGATTAATTCTCTAATTAATCATGAGAGTACTAAACATTTTTCTGATGCGGGGTCACTTAACGCGGTCGAGTTTCGTTGTGCGTAGAATTTTTGAATGACGTTTTACCCTAAAACGTATAATTCCGTGTAATTCCTTAATAACTTTCACGAAAATGATCTAACGAATGTCAAACATTTAATTTGTCATGGAAATGATTTATCACTCGAGAATATGAAATAAAAATCAACTTTCGGGAAAATTTCAGGAAAAATGAATAGTAAAAGTGAATAGTAAAATTTTCGGAAATAGAAATAAATCTGAAAATGCGAATTGTTACAGAAAGTTCATTTGTTCATTCAGAATTTGTAGGAGTTGATGAAATTTTATCGTTTGGCACTATCTCCATAATTGCTTCGTAGGTATATATGTATCATGTATCTCCTTATGAGATTTCAACTGTCATCTGTCATCTGTCATCTGTCATCTGCTACGCATTTTTTTGTTTTGTTGGATCAGATTCATTATGATTTGTGTTTTGTGGAGAGCCTAGGGCTATCCTTGTTATCGGGATCGAGTCATGAGAAAAATTTCGGTTTGTGAAAATTTTGTTAAAAGGACCTCTCCGGGCGTGAGGCTATTTATTGTCACTCGTTTTCGTGAATTGGTACGTCTCTGTCTACCTGTTGCGACTTCATTTTTGCGGACGAAAATTTTTTTTAGATGGGAAGAATTATATTAACCTGAGATCTGAGATGACATTCTAATATATATATGATACGAAATAACCTTTGAACTTTTGAATACGAAATCTATAACTTAAATATATATGACATTCGACTCATACCATTCATTCACTTTGAATATAACACGAAATACTATTCTTATAAAGAGTCGAATATAATTTTGTTCGGGACCTATCATCACACGTTCAATAATAATTTGGAAAGGCCGATTTAATTTTAATATTTGTACACATATCACACGTATGCTAAGTCTAAATACAAGATCTAATTGTTCATTTAAGTTTTAAACCTTGCATGTATTTTGTGCCTCACGCTTAATAAGTCACACATGGGCTAATGTTATTTGAATTTGGTACACAATATACTAAGCCTATAAAGATAGAGTAGTAACATATTTGAAAACTTTTGAAAGTGGCTTGGTTATCACTGCTCCCCTAAATTCGGTATTGCCTCCAGCTCATATTCCCACTTCTCATTTTATTCATAACCAAACTCCATATTTGTTGCAAAATACTCGGCATAACTCCTCTTTAATTTTACCATTCACTGTTCCATTTTACCAAATCGTGTACCACTTTTATTATTTCACTTCACACATTACACCCTAGAATTAAAAGAGAGTGGCGGCATACAATCTGTACTTCTCATTCGATCATCAGGTGGTACAAAAAGGACTCAAGGAAGGTGTTTGATTGTGGTGACCTTGGTGTAAAGAAGAATTGTGTTCGGCTTGGGTTGGATTTCTTGGCCTTGTTTCGTTTCGAACCGATCAAGAGGGTACATATATCATCTTTGTTCCATTTTCCTTTCGACTTGATCTCGTTATAAACGTATATACATGTCACATGAACACTAAAATCGTATGATATATAAACATCTGTATACGGAATAAAAGATATATGAAATGATAAAACATGTATTCATGCTAAGCTTGGGTCTCGTTAAATCTTTAACATGAACAACCAATGTGTGCGATACGTATTTAAATATGTATACGAATAACCTGATTATAATCGTGTTATGTGTCTTTTTGAGGTCGTGTTATAGGCTGTGTTTGTGTCGAGGATGTGGCTGTATTGTTCATGTTCCATGCTCTTGTCGACCCTAAACTTAACTTTAAACGCACGCTAATAATCAATTGGAACCTGTTGAATACATGCTTGGTTGGTCTCGTTTTTGGATCGTTATAGAGTTAGTCGTATGGGCTGTTTATGGGATATTCATGTGTGCATGTAACCTATGTTAAACCGTTACAGATCATGAGTGTATGGCTGTGGTTATATTGTCGTGAGGGTTAATAAATAGGAAGTAAAACATGTGCATATATCAAAACTGGAATTGAACCAAAGAAATGAAAATGGGGCTTGCAAGTTTATATATATGAATTAGAGGGTGACTTTGTGATATGTTTTGGCTCAAGTGTGTAACGTGAGTGTGGAGTTATAAGGCTGCTAAACACATTTTGCTTCATCAATATTATTATGTCATGAGGTGTGTACGCGTAACAAGTACATGGGGCTGAATGCATGCTAAACACGTATTAAACAAAAGTAAAATGTATGAATGTGTGTGAGATTTTGAGTGTTATTAAACGTGGATACCACTGTTTGAAAAAGAGTATAAACGTTGCAATTTGGTTTTGATTTGTTAAGTTTGAGTCGAGAAAGGTAGTCGTGCACTACCACAAAAAAGGGCTTTTAGACCGGTTGTGAGAGCCTTTTAGACCGGTTACCCAACAGGTCTAAATGAGGGGAGGTCTAAAAGATAAAAGTTATATAGACCGGGTGAAGCACCAGTCTAAAAGACTATTATTAAGACCGGTTGGTATCATAATAACCGGTCTGTATGTGGATTTTATTTTCTAAAAAAAATAACAATCCCAAACAGCTCATTTATAAGCAGATTTAATAAGCAATCTCAGACAGCCCTCTCTATAAGCATTTCGATAACTGAAAATGCTTGTAAAAAGGGTTGTTTGGATTGCTTATTGAAACTACGTATAAAAGGTTGTGTGGGATTGTTTATTGAATCCTATATTTACGCTCGAAAATAGGCAAATACAAAGATACATACATCATCGTGAAAGAATTACAAACCAAAAAAAGAGACATTCACATGAATTGCAAACCAAAATACAAAGAAACAGGGACAATTCGACCAGATATTGTGGCAGCCCACTCAACCAACATGCCAAACAATAACTACATATCACCAGCTCCAAACACCACCTGTCACACTTTTACTTGCTAATGCTGCAAATTTAATCACAACAATAATCAGTAAACTGTAAACAATGACCATTGGAAGTCTAAACTAATAAGCAGAAGCAATAGAAGCAGACTATTAGAAGTCTAATCTAATCAGAATATATCATTTATTATCTGTCAAATTTTAAAGCGGATAAATGACCATTAGAAGCCGAAAGTAAAATATAGAACGCCAATCATTGCCAATCACAGGTTATGAGTACTTCTATTTATATAAAATAAGATATCTTGATTCATGTACATCTACAAAGACTTATATACTCTGAGAATAACTATATTGAGGATAACTGTTTGTAAATAACTATTTCGAGAACACATGTTTATACCCTTGGTAAGTGGGTACTTACCATTATGCTTAACAAGGAACTAGGCCAGACCTCTTTACTCTCTAACTCTCGCAAACAGGATTCCAGTAGCCTGTCATAAATTGTATAACCGCATATTAGAGCAGAACACCTTGGGCCAGTCCCATGCTCTTGAACCGCCTATTAATACAAAGACAATGCACATTGTTATTATAAACTAGAAACAATTACAAAAAATTTAGATACATGAAGAATGATAAAATGAGCAAACTGCTAACATCAAGTCATCCTCATTTAAGGCAGGCTTTGCAACTGTTGGGTGTGAGCTTAGGCCTAAATAATCATTCCCAGATAACAGAAGTAGCTTTCTGAATGGTTTACGGAACAACTCCACTTCACTGCCCCGAACTTCATTGTTAAATGCAAGGTTGTCGTCACATGTGAAAGTTGAAAGTTTTGGTAAGTTAATATACAAATGATCAGCTAGTTGTCTGTTACGCTGAAATGCAACCTTTAACATATGTGGGAACATATATTAAAACTTACAATAAACAATCAATTAACTGAAATTATCACATTGACATACAAATGCCCAAAATATAAAAGGCAGTTGTAATAAGCACATTAGAGGGTGTCTAGAATTGCTTATTTTAGTGATTATCTGCTTATTTCTAAGCACATTAGCAGTTTCATGTGTCAGCAATAAACTACTTATTTAATTACTTAACTAAAATAAGCACCCTTAATATAAGCAGTCCCAAAAAGCATTTATGCCTCAAAACTCAAATCCTCATTTTTAAGCCACTGGTTCAGTAAACACATCTGACACTATAACTCTAAAATCAGCCATTCAATCAAGATAAGGAACTTTAAACCATACAAAACTAATTAGCCCCAAATCACGAACTTCGCTATGTAATTTACACATTAAAGCACAATATAAGCTTGAAACAATTCATAACAAAAAAAAAGAAGAAAAATGAAATTAACCATAATATAACCTTTAATGGTGGTGACGATGGTCGGAGTGAAGAACAAAAAGTAGATGGTAGATGGGGGACTGTGTGTAGCTCTAGTTTGTTAACCAGGAAATGAGAAAAAGAAAATGGTATCTTAAAAGGATAAGTCCCTACCTACCATATGGAGTTATGGACTGGTGATAGTTAGTATCTTTTGGGCCAGTGAAAATAAAATAAACACGGGTCTTAATTTGTTTTGGACATATAGACAGGTGTTGATAGTGTTCACCGGTCTTAAAATACATTGGCGGGTAGAAAGTAACATATAGACCCGTGTTTTTGGCAAAGGGTCTAAATGAGGGGGTCTAAAAGACAAATTTTGTAGTAGTGGTGTCTCGTTGGTATTTTTAAAGTCAAAGGAGTATCAATGTGAGTGTTAGTGGGTTTTGTTTCGAACATATTTAATACGAAAGATGTGGTATTTGATATCTAAAACGTGCTAAACCCTAAGTTGGTCATTAATTGAATTATTTACACTTCGAACCTTAATTTTTGGAAAATTGGCACAATCCACTCTAAACTATGATATTGGTACTATTAAGCTTTAAGTTTAATAAATTGTCATTTTAATATTGAAAGTTACTAATTTAGGGGAAACTTACTAAAAATGGCAAGTTACTAAAAACGGAAAGTTTCTAAAAATAGAAAGAAACATAAAAGGAGTAATCTGATTTAAAATGAGCTTATAAATAATAAGACGATCATTAATTCGTGTAGATTTGATGAAGAAGGAGTAATTTCCGATCTTTATGTCTTGTGATGTGTTTGCACATGCGGTTTAAGGTACAGATATTCTACCCTTTCTCAGGGTTTTGATCACTTGACTTTTCGATCTTTGACTTTGATTCATTTGCTATGATATGATTCATTTGATATGAGCCTTTGATATGATCCCTTTATGTCATAACTCACCATTTCAGGTCATTTCAGGTCATTTCCCGAACTTTGGGAAAACACTATTCATCAAACACTATTCATCAAAACACTATTCATCAGTTTACTATTCATCATTTTTGGTGTCAGTTTGACATTCCGAGAAGCATTCAGAAATTTTACTATTCACTAAACACTATTCATTGCGGGAAAAGATTTCATCATTCACGTGTATTACACATTTCATCGTAAATTTAGTTTACGGGTATTCAAATTCGCGTAACCGGATTGGTTTAGGTGTGAATTCATTTCATTAGTGTTAAGGACACTGCATACGGACTGGAGATAGTCTGCATATCATCATAACAGCATTTTCATGTTATACCACTCTTAGGATTTTCAAATTACTATATTCAGTATATTTAACGTTTTACGTATTATGATTTCTAAATAAACGTTAACACACGATTAATACATATGACGAATATATCTAAATATTCCCACAATGGTCCCGACATATTTTTATATCCATTATATTATCATAAAAGTCATAAAATTCATTTACCCAGTATTTTGGTAATTTATTTTATTATTAACATAAGTTTAATAATATTACGACGGTTTTTGTGGAAACTAAACAATAATCACCCGAACACTCAGTAATTGTACCCAACATAATTTTAACATTATTATGACTTTATTTTGTCCCGGTTAACTTTGTTAACATTTATTTCTATCAAACCCGGTACCCGATTATAACTAATACTTACACCAAACCACAACTAATATTACACTACATTTCCTAAGTGATCAAAACCGATTTTGCTACTTCTTTTCACATTGAAAACCGGCCATATGACCATCTCAAGACCACATGACTTTCATTTTTACCACATGCATATAAGTAACCTTATAATACAATAAACCTCCAAAGTTATATCCTAATAATTCACAAGAATCATAACATAGAAATTTCATAAGCCAAAAAGTTTTCTTCCATCCTCCTCCACTCCAAAACCACGACTTCATCCATTCTCCATGATCAATCCATGATTTTCCAAAGTACAAAGCATCAAAGTTGTTCATTTTGTTGTCCTAATCAAGAATCATAACCCAAAAACACAAGTAATCCAAGGTTTCTCATCATCTAATCACCTATTATTTCAAAGTCAGTATTCAAATTTATTTTCATGTTTTCATCTAATTAACACATGTATCTTATAGTATTCATGCTTAATTTCATGCACAAACTAGTTATACCACTTTATTTTTGTATACTTTCTGAACATACAAACCCTAGATTGTGATTTAGGTGTTCTTTTGTAAAATTAACTTGATTACTAGTCATTAGGAACCCATGGCACCCTAAGAAGGTGTATGGTAGGATTAGTATAGATTTGTGGTGTTTGCAAGAGATTTGGTTGAAGTAGAAACTAGTTTTGGACATGAAAAATGGGTTTGTAACAAGTATATAAACATTCTGTCCCATTTTGTGAAATTCTGGAAAATCAGTACATACAAAGGAAAATTTGGCAAAAAATTTAGAAAATACTTCCAAAAACGCATCCGTAGGCGAAAGAACGGATTAAAACGAGTTTATAACGAAGGAGATATGAATTTTTCAATATTAACGACGAAAACTATTTTCCGGAAAAATACATGCTGTTGGACGTTTTTCGTCGGTCAAAAAGAGACTTTAGACGTAACCCGGAGGGGTCAAGCTTTCCAAAATATATTACTACATGTTAAGACGTAACCGTGGATATAAAGAACAAGTAAAACGGACTTATAATGACAAAGATATTCACGTTTGAATATCGGCAAAACTCATTTCATTTTGACAGCTTTTAGAAATATTAACACTAAAACTACGTAGTAACTCTAGATTTCTAGAAATAATACCAAGTACCCAATTTTATAACTAATGAAGTATTAGTTATTACAAGTATATTTTATCACTACAAGGCGTTATTTTAAGGATTTCAACCCGAGGATTTCAACACTAACATGGAAACATACGATATATATATATAAGTATATATATTGCAACTAGTTTTATTTTTCTAATAGCCATATTTTTCCTAAGTCTTGGAATATATATTTTTGATAACAACAACTGTTTTTCAAAGAGTAGAGTGGTATAGGAACATGTGCATGGACATTTTCAACATCATTTCATGATCTAAATTAGATCGCTATCATTCATCTTAGGTTGCGGCTAGTGTTCGCGCCTTATTGTCCCGATCATTTTACCATCATTGCATCATTACTCCAGGTGAGTCATAGCCCCTACTCTTTTAATTGTTTTGCAAACTCTCTGGGGGAGATACATGCTCAATTACATGATTTCAACTTTATGCTCGTTTTACTTAAACGCATTACTCGCTTTACATGGTTGATTACCTGCATTTCATTGGTATGTTTGATTACCTGCATTTCATTGGTATGTTTGATTACCTGCATTTCATGGGATTGTCATCATTGTTTATATAACCTCATTGTGAAAATTGTTTACATAGCGGTTTTGCTACACTTATCTTTGAATTGAGATTCAAGCATTATTTTGTTCACACAAACCAAAACACATTTGGCAGTGGGTTGTAAACACACAGGTTACAAGTCTCTTATGGCGGGACTTGAAACTGAGTGGATTTACGATGCCTTTGCTGGGACATCTTCATCCATATGCATTACATTCTTTCTCACAAGACTCTATGAACTCACCAACCTCGTGTTGACAGTTTAGCATGTATTTTCAGGTATTAAGCAATGGCACGCTACAAGAGGTTTTGGCAGGGCATGGCATGGTCATAGAAGACTCTGATTTTTCATTTGGGGACCGTTTTTAACTATTTTAATGGTCTAATTCCGCACTACTTTTAACAATGTAAAATCAACATTTCGATTTAACTATTTTATTCTAAACGATTCAAGTGTAAACTATTTTGAACTAGTGTTGTAATACCAATTGAGTTACACCCCAGCTACATGTATGCTTCCGCCGGACCCGATTTTGGGGGTGTGACAGATTGGCATCAGAGCTTTGGCTATAGCGAACTAAGTGTTTTTAAAACCTAGACTATAGCTACTTTCAAGAAAACTTAACCCTATGCCCGTCACGTGCCTGCCTGCCAAGCTGAAGCCTCATTTGTGGTTTGTTGCTGACATAGGTGATGAGATTTGTGTCTCATTATCTGGTATATTATATTCATTTATTCAAGTTGATTACTATAATTGTCTTTCATATAAGCATGCTCAAGTATCATATATGTCACCGCGTTATGTTTTTCCTTGCATAGTTTCATAATTTGACCTCGAGTTTGGTCACTTGCTTTTGTCTTTCAGAACGTCTTGGTATTTGTGAAGGACATAGTCTTAGTATAACTGAGCTGAGTATTTCAAAATTCATGGAACCTCGGTGGAATATAGACTAGTCATCTATATTCAACCCGGGATAGTAGGACATAGGCTGACTACCTATATCTGACTCAGAAATGAGTTTTGTAACACTGAGAATGGTTATAATAAAATTCTGTCTGGAGCTAGCTAAACCTTGTACAACTTATGATTTGACGGATATGTGATTATGTGATTTGAGATCTATTCGAGTGTCTCGGGTAGGTCGGCTCGTGGCTTTCCTATATTTCTTTGTGTCTATTCGAGTGGCTCGGGTAGACAAGCCTTTGTTGATACGTGCTATTTGATTCTAATTATGTTCCATTTGATCTCTTTATGATGCTTCATTCAGTTGACTTATGACATTTGTTCAGTTATCGTTGATCTCTTATGCATTTGACAGATGATATCCATTTCAGCAGGAGCTTATGATTTCCTTTTCCTAAACTTATATATCTTTTGATTGTCCATTTTGTTATATATCTGTTCACTAGGATTTTTAAGCTCATCCGCATTTCTTTTCCTGGGCTTTTTAAGCTCAGCCCCATTTCTTTTCCTGCGGCAGGTTTTAGGTTGGAAGCTTGGATTGAGTGAAGAGTGCATAGGAGCTCTTAGTAGATCACCCTGATGATTAGACACCCAACTACTCTGGATTATACTTTGATTTGGATTCAGTTAGATTTAGTTGGACTTTTATTTTAGTTGTGGATTTCATCTTGCACAGAGTTAGCATTTCATTTGTTATCCTAGATTATCATGTAACTTTATGTTTATAAGTCTTATGCTTGCATTTGTATGTTCTGATTTTGCACCATAATGTGACATTTTGACCCATGTCGGGTTGGGGTATTACATGACTGGAATGAGTTTCCTGAAAAAGTGGCAGTACAAATGAACGATACTCATCTGACTCTATGCATACCAGAATTGCTGAGAATATTGATAGATTATAAGGGTCTAAGCTGGAGAGAAGCATGGGAAATCACTCAAAAGTAATGTTTTAATGTAATCTTGACATACTCTTTTTTTTCTGTATTTGCCTCATTTAGTTTATTTATATACTTGTGCCAGAACCGTAGCATATACCAATCACACTCTTCTACCCGAGGCTTTAGAGAAGTGGAGTTTAAATCTTCTTCAACAACTACTTCCTCGACATGTAATTTTATATATTAATCTATAACATACATGACATTTTTATGTGTGTTGTATTATCTATTAGAGCACTGTACCATCCATCTCATATTGGTACACATAGCGCGATCGGGCAAAGTGAAGGTTGGTATGCTGCAAACCCTTCAATAAAGCACCTTAGATTCGAGAGTAGTTTGCCCGTTTACTTGAGTAGGCCTAGCGAACCTGATTTGAAAGAGGTGACTTTTATTGATATATTTGAGGGTTATTGATTATTAAAATCACTGTGATCAAGATATAAAAATTTGATTTGATTTTTTGTAGATGTCTACCAATGCGTACACCAACCTCAGTGACATACCCACAATTTCCTTGCAATCAGTACTCCTTGAGAAGGAAAAACTTACCAGACTAAATTTCCTTGATTGGGAACATAACTTGAGAATTGTTCTCAAGTAATAGAGAAAATTACACACCTCTGACTACCATGTTCCAGATCATCCTATTGTAAATGCACCTCAAGGCGCTATAGATGATTATAGGAAGCATTCTGATGATTCGCTTCATGTGACTTGTCTCATGCTTGCCACGATGAGTCCAAATCTTCGGGAAATATTTATGGATGTTGGTGTATATCACATTTAGTGCCTATGTCATGAATATAAAAAGGTACATACATCACCGTCAAAGACATAGATATCCCATTTTGAATAATATGGGGTTGCCTTTCTCTGAGTTGCATGAGATGCTTAAAGATTTTGAACATAGCTTGAGTTTAAATACCAAGCATAACGAAAAGATGCCAATTTCAATCAATTTACACAAATGGATTAATTGTGGTCATGTGTTATCTCTAACTGGTTAAGTGGAAACTAGGATAAACTGTCTTTTCATGTATACAACAATTAGGTGAATTTTAATATCTCGGATAATAATTTGTCTTGGTCCTAATTTGACAGTAAGGCGAGAAGGTAAAGATAACTTCAAGTCGAGGAATGAAATTGACAAGCGGGTGGTCTGGAAGGGTTTTGATCATTCGACCAATGTACTTTTACCTGGTGTGAAAATCAGGTCAGATCTTAGAACGGGTCTGAAATGTAACTTAACATCTTGGAAATTGATGATGTGATTCAGGTGCTTTAATGTTGAGTAGTTTTCGTACCATGTTGATTTCGGGTCCAAATGTGAGTTAACTCAGATGATTAACATAGTATTCAGACGAATGGGCACCAACTCGGTTTGTAGGCTAAAACTTTAAAATGCCAAATTATCTGATGTTAGCTTTTCTAGAACTAAAAGAAACAGGCAACACGCGTAATCATTGAAAGCTGTTATCAAGTTACACTGATCTTGAGCGGACTGTTGGATTTCATTATTTTAATGCTTTTAATTCGAAACACTTTCACTTTCATTCTTTTACTATATCATTGGGCCTTGACATGATGTTTATTGCTTTATATTGTGGAGATACGAGTTCTACTATGCAATTCTCCAATTCGTGAATCAGGATATCTTGATTTGTATTATTGTATTAGGAGGCGAGATCATTGTGATAAAGCTCCTAACTAGGGATATGAGTATAGAACGAAAAAACATTCGACATATATTTCTGTAAATACAACGTATATAATTGAAATTGTTAATAACTTAATAAAAAACACATTAAATTTTTTTTCTTATGTTATAGTTTTTCTTATTGACGATGAAACAAGCTTCAAAGTGTTCAAAAAAGTTTCCAGTCCAGTAACTTGGGAAGTTTTTCATGATGATCGGGCGATGACATAGACCGATCAATCAACGCATCTTATCTTAGAAGGGTCTTTTCACGATATATACTTTCACAGTAGTCTACTTTTGGCCATATGAAGCTTTATATGTCGTACATGAGTTAATATAGAATATATATATATATATATATATATATATATATATATATATATATATATATATATATATATATATATATATATATATATATATATATATCCTCATATGGTATTTATAAAAAATATCACTGTAAGGGTAGGGATACAAGATATCAGTGAAAAGCAAATAAGTATTCCTAACACCCACTTAATCTTCGATTAACCATATTTTGTTGTGCTTATACGGGTTGGCCATACGAAGCTTCATATGTCGTACATGAGTTAATATGGAATATATATCATCCTCTGGTATTTATAAAAAAGATCACTATGAGGGTAGGGATACAAGATATTTGACCTCCTGCTCACCGGCCCTTACACGGTGAGAATTATAATGATGTGAAGTTGCTTCATCTACATTATTGCATTACATTTCCTAATTCATTGTCTAATTTTAAAATCTGTTATAAGTTTTTTTGGAAAAATCCTTTATAATTTTAACCCATCAAAAAGCTAATAAGCAATTAATCATGATGTGTTTGGACGACACAATTAGCCGATAAGCACCTAAATAAATTTTGATTCGTAATGGATCAAGTGTTTTTCGGTTGACATACCTAAGTGCACAGGTAATTCCCTTCCTTTCTTTCGGTGTTCCCATTAATTTGATAGCGATATAGGTATAACCCTTTCTTTCAACATGTACATTTTTCCACCATCCTTTACCACCCTTGTTTCGCTATAGTAAAATATGCCAACGATAATTATAAGAAACGCCTGTCATAAGAAAGTGGTACTTGTACTTAGAATTTTGTAAACCCTAAACAATAATATCTGTAGATGTAGAAAACTAAATGGAAATAAAAAACCAAAACACAAATAAAAATAATAAATAAATTAACAAATCCATTCTTTAAACATTAAAAATTACAAATGTATATATATAGATACATATATATACATATATATATATACTAGCTGTATATATATATATATATATATATATATATATATATATATATATATATATATATATATATATATATATATATATAAATGTAGGGTGGGGTTATTCTAAAAAGACCATTATAATAAAAAGTGTAGGAAGAATTGTGGGAGTGACATGTGTCACCCCCATACTACATCATATGACACGTGTCACCCCCACCCCCACCCCCTGAAAAAAAAATTTCCCGCAAAAAAAAAATTTGGGAAATTTTTTTTTTCCCGCCAAAAATTTTTACAGCATCACTGTTATAAAGTTACTGCATCACGGTTACTGCGTTCATGGTTTTAATGTTACTGCATCATGGTTATAAAGTTACTACATTATAATTATAAGAAATTGCATTATCATAAGTTTTCTGCATCATATATGTATGTAACTGCATCACAATTAAAATACGATTCTTTTTTAAGTGTTGGTGCATCTTTATTATAAGTTACTGCATCATAGTTAATAGTTTAGTGCATCAACTATGCTGCAGTAACTTATAACATTAATGCACTAAAATTTAAAACTGTGATGCAGTAAGTTTTATAATTGTGATGCAGTAACTTTATAACTGTGATGCACTAAAAAATTTGGTGGGAAAAAAATTTATTGCGGGGGGGCGGGGGGGGGGGGGTGACATGTGTCATATGATGTGGCATGTGGGTGACACATGTCGCCCTCACAATCCTTCGTACACTTTTTATTATAATGGACTTTTTATTTTAACCCATACCTATACATGTATATATATATATATATATATATATATATATATATATATATATATATATATATATATGTATATATATATATATATATATATATGTATATGTATATATATTTATATAGATACATATATATAGATATATATATATATATATATATATATATATATATATATATATATATATATATATATATATATATATATATATATATATATATATGTATATATATGTATATGTATATATATTTATATAGATACATATATATATAGATACATATATATAGATACATACATATATATATATATATATATATATATATATATATATATATATATATATATATATATGTATATGTATATATATGTATATGTATATATATTTATATAGATACATATATATATATATATATATATATATATATATATATATATATATATATATATATATATATATATATATAGGGTAAAGTTAAAATAAAAAGAAAAATATCCGTAAAAAGAATAAAAATAATTTTTTTTCAAAAAAGGTTCTCGAAAAATTCCAAAAAAATTCCGCAAGATCGGGTTTGTTGGTGCAAAAAAATTTTGTAAAAGAAGTTTTTCTAATTTTGAGTTTTTATACGTTTTTTTAATGCACAAAAAACGAATTTTAATGCGCAAAAAAATTTTAATGCACAAAATTTTCAACATGTTTTAGTTAGATGCACAATGTTATTTTGATGAAAAAAGTCAAAAGAAGTTGGGTCCAAAAACGAATTTTTGATGCACAAAAAAGCGATTTAATGCACAAACATATTCTTTTATAATTTTTTTTTCGGATAAAGTATCCACTTTTAGAAAAACCTCTTTCACAACTTTTTCATGCACCAACATACCCGATCTTGTGGAATTTGTTTTGAATTTTTCGAGAATTTATTTTTTTTTAAATTGTTTTTATCATTTTTACGGAAATTTGTCTTTTTATTTGATCTTAACGCTATATATATATATATATATATATATATATATATATATATATATATATATATTATTTAACACACCCAAAAGGAAAATCTTAGCTTCGCTACTGTACATGGGCATGATCTTTTTGTTTGTCTCATGACCATTTATTAGTGTTTATCCTTTACGCCATGTACATATGTACTTTGGTTCATTTTATTCATTAATATTCTCTATACGTTAAAATAAAAAAAAATAAAAAAATAGAAAATAAAAAAATTGTCAATATAGTCACTAACTCAATAACATTTATGTAGACATCGAAGTAAGTCGTTTATATGCCGAGCAACATACAAATTAGCCTTTTATTTCAAACAACAGTAACAATTATTTCCTTCACACTTTACACATACTAATTTTTTGTTTGGAGGTTTATTCCTTTCGCAAAGTTTTTCACAAATCTCCTTTGTACAAATTTGAGAAGTAAGAACATAAGAACGAAAATCGACAACTTTTCCTGCTGCGCAACAAAAACAATACAAGATGTTAGATACAGTAACAAAAAACTGAAATTAGATACTTTTTTTTAATACGATCTTTGTGATAATTAAAGAAAAAAAATGTCTTACCACACTGGGGGCATTCTTTTTTAGTAAAGTCGGCGATACCGATTATGAAATTTGTAGTTAATATGTAAAATAAGAAAAAACAAACAAAGTTTTTTGTCATTGTGAATTTGTAAATATGGAAATGAGCAAATAATTAAAAGCCTAGAGCCTGATATTTAAAACATGTATGTGTTGTGATAATATACCATTTTGGATTATAGTAATATCAATAAATTAAGGTTACATTAAATTATAGTAATCGTTGTCTTAAAGTATTAATGCTACATTATATTATAGCAACCATGGTAACTATAGTATTATAAATAAATTCACACTCCATTATATTATAGTAATCTTGTAATTTTGTTATTACGATTATATTGTTGCTATATTCAGTTTAGTTAATGGGGATCGAAAAGTAGGAAGGATTATTTATAAATGAGAAATGATATGTCACATAAATTGTACTAAATAATTTCACAATTACATGTGACAAGCGTAGTTGTTTAATGATAGTGTATGATAATATGTGTTATTTATTTATTTATCATTTACATTTAATCGTAAACTTTTTATAGACACAATGTTGGTCATAGTTTATCATAAGTGTAATACCCCCATTTTTCACGTATAGCAGTGGAAGCTAATATAGGGTATTACTTCTAGATACACAGTCACAATTATAGAAAACAACTCAAAAGGAGACGTTTTTAAAAGATAAGTTATCGTTCATTTATTCATCAAAGTGTTTACAGAAAAAGAGAGATTTTTACAAACAGAGGTCCCAAAGATATGTTTCAAAACATAAAGTAGATTAATGATAACAAGTTTGGACGTCCTCATGTCCAATGTCACTCCGTGCAGTGAGTCCGTAAGATACTCAGTTACCTGGGATAAACATGTTAAAACGGTGAACACAATGGTTGTGTGAAATTCATAGGTTTAGATGATAATAGTTTGAATACAAGTTTAATAGTGGGCTATGTTGTTGCACCCATAATTAAAATATTATTATTGTATCTAAGCTCATGATACCCCACGTTAACATTTCCAATTCCAATGATGGCACTGCAGACCAATCAGTGACTAGAAGTACGTAACCACCAGTAAATTTCCACTTATATTAATTTTTTAACAATAGAATACTTATCCATTTTCCATGTCTATTTTTTTATTACACGTTACCAGTTTATCTGATCACAACAAGAAATGCAACGTAACTCACCTTCCTAATAAACGTGCTCACCAACACCAACATGCTTTAATATTTATTTCGAATAAACATTCCTTATACGTCATGTATAAAAAGTGTTCAACTTTTATTTACCATTATAATTTATTTTGTTAACGTATGATTATTAAACATTCAAACTAAATGTTAGCCATTTGATAGAGTTTTCACAAAATCCTAATTTATTATAACTATGATTTTACATATTTAAATCATAAACCTTAAAGTACAACACTTTAAAGCTAACCATGGTGTTAATTTAAATGTTATGACGTTTAATCTATACAACGCCTTCATGTTTTAATAATGACAAACACGTAACTTGTAATAAATAACGTAAAGTGCACAAGTTACTCTATGCCGTCATTAGTAAAGTGATAGACGAATTTTATTCTCTTCTAAAGTTACATTTTAAAGTTTAACGAAACATTTTCACAAAAGTATTTTTGTGTTTTGAAAGAAATGTTTTATTAAGAAAATGTATTCAAATTCATATTTTGTAACAGCTATATTTCCTCCCAAAACAGTTGAGTTTGCACCAGATAATTTTTCACCACGTCAGAACAAAATGGGAGCGTCTTGTCGGGATAGTCCCTTAAAGTGGATGACGATCCCTTACTGATAAAGGACCGTCACCTATTTAAAGGACCGTCACCTCCTTCCTGGCGTCTATAAATACTGAACTGTTTCCTTTCAGCAAACAAGCTTCCACACACACAAAAACTTTCTGTTTTATTTTTCCTTTGTTCATTGATCACTATAACATGTCAGTATATGTTTATAAGTGGTTTCTGTAACAATTCGCATTTTCAGGTTACCATCCAATCCTGAATTTTCACTATCTATTTTACTATTCATTTTTACTATTCACTCTCACTATTCATTTTTCCAAATTTTGATTTTTATTTCATATTCTCGTGTGATAAATCATTTCCATGATAAAATAAAAGTTTGACACTCGTCAGATCATTTTCGCAAAAGTTATTAAGGAATTACACGTTTAGGTTAAAACTTTGTTTAAAAATCCTACGCACAACGAAAACCATCCGCGTCAATTTTCCCCGCATCAGAAAAATGTTTAGTACTCTCATTATTAATTAGAGAATTAATCATGACTAAGAAAAAATTTACCAACTAGACCTTGGGCCGTGAGAAACATAAAATTTACGTTTTAAGCACTTTTACTTAGTCGTAACCTTAGTCTATACATGCACCGCGTTTCTAAGACGATTTCATTTTTCACATTATTCGGAAAAGTCAACATATTTTTCCCTCCTCCTTTGACCAAAAATCATTCCTTGATTTTATAAATCATTCATCTATTTTTAGGCTTACGGTTTTATGTCTAAAAGACATTAAATACCAACCGACACTAGACTGAACCCAGTCTAGACATTATAAGTTATTTTAAGTCATTTTTATCCTATTAGAAAAGTAACATTTTACATTTCTCAATTTTACGCAACTTTCGTACGTTTTACGTATTACGCGTTTTAGACCCATGTTTCCAGTTTTAGCAGGGTTTGAGCAACCCGATGGAACTTACCACTCATTTTATATTTTATTATGGAGTATATTGACAAGTTTAGTCATTCTTTCAAGTTTCACATTTTTACGATACCCGGTTTTAAGTTTCATGACTTTATGACTTACAGTTAGCGATTAACGGAACCAAAACTGACTCCGTAAACTAGATATTACCAAGCTTCCCACACACTTATCTTATCCTTCCATGTGCAAGAGTTTTACTTCTAATTGATCACTTATTTACCATTATACCCTAAACTAGATATTTATATCAAGTAAACTTCATTTTACATATAATTATTCATTTTTACAAATCAAAAAGTGAGGTTTTATCTCATCTCTTTGTTTCTCTCTCAAAACCAACGACCAAAACTCATAACATACACCATTTTAATCATTGATATTACAAGTTTCATCCATCACAAGTATTAATCATAGATCCTTGTTGATTCCTTAGTTTATTTCATTCATAAAAACACCAAAATCCCCACAAAACCTCAACTTGGTTCCATGGTTGGATTAAGAGTTACACAAGGTCTAGGGGCTGAATTCATAAGGTTTCTACAAGGCTTATATCAAGCTTATCAAGGGTTAGCATGAGTGGTGTTGAAGGATTGGAAGCTAGGGTTTTTAGTTGAAGAATTAAGCTAGTGTTCTTGTTCTTAGTTTCCCTTTTAATTAAGGCCAAAAGTTGTAAGAACCCTAATATACTTTCTTGCTCAATATCATTTTAGTGCTACTTATATTTCATTCATGCTATATATGGTCTTGTTATTATGTTCATGATGTATAAAAACTAGTAAAACAACTTATGAAAACTATATATTAACTTATGTTAATTAAACAAGAAAACTAGTGACTTATATTGAGAACCATGACCAAAATAAAGTAACCATGACATGAAACACTTACCTATTGTTATAGAGGACATAAAAAGGAAAACATAGCAATTTGAATCACATAAAACGAGTACATGAGTCAAAAGTTATGGCTAATAGAAGTTACTAAAACCTTACGGCAAAACTGTCCAAAATGTTTCTGTAACAGAACTTAAACACGTAAAAAGAGGCATTTCTGGTCCGTTTCATCAAAATGTTAAAACACAAAAGTTGTCCGGAACGATGTTTTCTTTAGAAACGCAAGAGCACGAGTCCAGAAAACCCATAATGAATGATATTTTCTTCAATTTCTTAACAGCTATTTTAAATACCCAAGTGACTATGTATTGGTTATGGCAAAGTAAAACCAAGAGGTCTAATGACCTTAAATCCGAGACCACAGCCATGGCTAAGGCCAAGGATGAGTCTCAAGACCATGCTAGCCATGACCAAAGCCACGGAAAGGCCACGACTAAGACCTCAAGGCTTTCTAAACCGAAATCATTATAACTATTATACATGTTTTACATATTGAATACTACAACACTAGGGAGCTTCATGTGAGGGGTTCATTAGAGTAAACCGTCGACGAGTTGCTAGATATACAAATTAAAGTGTCCTAGCTCCTCGAACGTTTACTACATGACCTCTGAATTATGACGGCCCGAACGGTAGTAAGAGATATACAAACTATACATGTTTCATAAACCATTTTTATTCAACGACTTACACTATATACTATGTACTACATCATGAACTATATGCAAGACATATATAGGTAATTCTTCGTATTCTTAGACGTTATTCCATACCTAAGGCACGAAATCATATTCTAGGTTGCGCGTAGAGACTTCCTGGCTTAATCCATCTATCCCGTTATACGTTTTGATATCATTAGTTCAAGGTGAGTCATAGCCCCTACTCTTTTCATACTTGTTTTAACTCTTTAGGGGAGACACATGCTCAACTACTTGCTTACTTGTACAAATACTCAAAACATTTATACTTGGTTGTTTTATACTTGATTGTCTTATACTTGATTACATTTATACTTGATTTCATACATACGTGATTGTGCTATACTTAACTGCGTTATACTAAACTGTGATTGTGTATTCTTGAGCAACTTATACTTTGGGAAATGGCACCCAGTAATCTTTTATACTTTGGGAAATGACACCCAGTAATCTTTTATCTCAGGTTAGTAAGGCGATAGCTAGTGCGTGGAACATAGAGTCAAGCTGGATATTCTGAAGACTTACGTTTTTATCATTTATCATTCGAAACATTTTGTATACATTTATGTATCATACTTTGGGATCTCATGTTTGTAACTTTGAATTCATTAATCGAATGGTAACTTTTCAAAACGTCTCATTTAGAGGTCGTTTTCTATAACTTGTACTTTGTATTATGAAGTAGAAACCCAGTGACACAGTCATCCGCTGCGATATTTTGGGGGTGTTAATGTTTCCTCTTTCGCAATATGCAAGAGAAGAACTCTGGACATAGATGAAGAATTCTAGATGTTTAAGTGTGTTCCTCTTCCATAAAGTACAAGAGAAGAACTCTCGACGTAGATGAAGATTCAAGATGTTATAGGTGTCCACACACAAATGTAACAAGTGTTACGGTTATAGGTCTTGTAAATATTGTAAATACTTCTGACTTGTGTGTGAGTCGAGGATGGAGATATATGTGTGTGAACTTGGAGAATATTAAGATCCAAGAAGTCTTGTAACGAGATTAGTTCATGTATTTGTTGTGAGGAGAGTGATGTTCTAGTGGTTTGGTTAGAACTTACTTGAGTCATTGTATGAAGGCTTGGATCAGGATAGGATCCAAGTATGTCATGTGTGAAGTCTTGGATTGGGTGAAGATCCAAGTATGTCTTTGTAAGAAGGCTTGAATCGAGTGAAGGTTCAAGTGAACGGGAGTGCTCGTTCGTGTGAAGGCTTGGATCGTGTGTCAATCTAAGTGGGATAAGAGTGCTTGTTCGTGTGGCCACGTTGGCTTTGGTAGATTGGTTCTAGCTAAGATTAGAACTCGACATTCCGCTTAGTGTCGTTAAACCTCGTGTAAGCTTGTGTATGGTTTGTTCCGCCTGAAGAAGCGTGCTAATTAGTGAAGTAACTCTCGACTGTGGTACTCGTGGAGTGGAGTAGGATGAAGAGGTGCTTCGTGCCGAACCACTATAAACCATCGTGTCCGATTTGCATTTTCTTTTCCTATCTCTTTACTTTCCATACTTGCATTGCATTTATGTTTGTGTGGTTTGTTGTGTGTATGCTTGTGATATAAAATAGTTAACTTAGAAACGCAAAAAACAAGAAAACTTTATCACACGGAATAAGTTGCTAACTGGCGGCGGTCCTTTATATAGGGATGGTCCCCAAACAATTAAGGGACCGTCAGTGTATATTAGGGACCGTCCACAGCATAATCTAAATTGGCTAAAAATGTTTAAACCTTATGTTATGTTTTTGATTGCATACTTGTTATTAAGTGACATATATGTTTGTTGTGAGTGACATAACTACTATTCATATTTAGTCACACTTAATCGGGAATTTGATACGAAACATTTTAAGGTTTAAAGAGGAACGTATTCACCCCCACTACGTTTCTACAATTGGTATCAGAGCCACGTCCCTCTAATTTTTAAAAAATGGTTTTTAAAATAGAGTACGGTCCACGTATCAAATTTCTCATTAAGAGTAATTAAAATATGAAAAGTGTTTAGTTGCTAAACTTGCGCTTTGTTGTTTAATTCGTACAAGTTTTGTTGGTTCAATGCATTTCGTATACTAGCTTGAAAGAAATGAATTTTTACATGAAAAATGCGTTTTTGCTTACTAGGGGCGGTCCTTTATCTCTGGGCGGTCCTTTATCACTAAGGGGCCGTCGGGTATTTAAGGGACCTCCACCAAAATATTGTCAAACTTTGAAAATTCATATAAAATCAATCGTAAGTCCGTGCGAGTGATTCTACCCGCCATTTTAAAGGTAATTGAATGTACTTTGATTTAAAAATACTTGAAAGGATTGATTACAAACTTAATTAAGTCGTAAATGCAAAATACTAGATAGTAGTCAAAACCGTATGTCACGTTTTAACGTAAAACTTGCATTTTACTCTTACTTTTGAGTCAGAAACTTCTAGTAAATGAATCTTTGAAAAATTAAGTCTTTATCTTTTCAAAATGTCAATCTTGTCTAAATTTTTAAAATGGGGAGGAAAACTATTTTGGTTTAAAACTAAATCAAGCTATGTATACATTGGTGTATCTAACATACAAAATGATTACGAATATCTTTGTGTGTGCCATGCTAAATGCTTGTGTGCTTTTGATTGCTTGCTTATGTTATAATTTTTTAGTAAATCACTTAGATATGTAGACTAAGTTGATTAATCATGTTTTTCAAAAATAATTGTCTTACACAATTATCTCTCCAAAGGTTCAAGTGTTAAAATGAGTCACCTTAAAATATTTAACACTTCTTCAACATGATTTCTAAAACGTTACATGCACTTATCTTGAGTGGCCATGGGTTGCCTAAACAAGATAAAGGTTTATAATAATACATTAATACTTAAGTAAAAGAAAATGTATTCTTGAACGTTGCATGTATTTGAACACACACTAATTGTTTCCAACATGTAGTCATAAACTATTTTTTCATAAGTTGTGTATTGTAAAAAAATGGTTTCGATATAATTATCGAATCTAATTGATAAGATTTTGAGTGTGGACATGAAATTGGGGTCATTATTTGTCTAGCTTCAAGATATAACATAACATATCATCTTGAACCTACATACTCAATCACACTCGATTGTTATGAAAAGACATCCTTATCAAGACAAAAAGAATATGCATCGGATCATAACTCACACTTGTGTTGATGATGTCATACTGAGTCTTCTTGTCCAAAGGTTGTGTTCCAATCATTAAGACTAATATATCTAAAAGATGATTAAAATACACAACGAAGTAGGATTGACAACTTGTATGTTTCATCCGAAACATTCAAGCAATTTACATTGCAACGCAATTTGTAAATGTGCCATTTCCGAAAACCCAAACACAAGCAAACAAACAACATATGTATACTTTGCTCATAAACAAGTAAAGACTCAAAATCACATGTCAAGTAAAAATGTCACACATAATACATCATTCATCTCCAACAAGCATCTATTTCTAAAGGATAATTGATATCCTATGCATTCCGCTTCTTTTGTAACATGAATGGTTATGTTACAAGATAACTAATTGTTTGAAAAATGTACGATATTAGATTTTGGAAGAAACCTAATACAACGCGTGTCATTACATAAACAAGTAAAATTCGTTAATCACATAATAACTAAATTACTTGTTGTCATAAACAACTCATAAGAGTTAAAAGTTTGCTTTTTTTAAATAAGCATATTTGTCTAAACATACAATATGTTTTCTCTCAATAATACTACATAAAACATTACAAGATATATTAAGGTAAGTAACCTTAACTAGTATCCGTTTCTCAAGACTTACTATGGAGTATTCTTGAAGCCAAAACATATTAAAACAAGAACTCAACAATAAAAGATGTGATCATGTAATGCACCATCTAAACCAAATAAACTATAAATCTCAAACACATGATTTAAATACCACACCTGCCTTTGTTAGGATGTTGTGTAAGACATGTCGTTTTCATTAACCGACTTTTAAAATATTGTTAGTTGAGTTATATTAGGGTATGTTCTAGCTGAATCTGCCAATATCATGTTTGGAAAACCCCGATACTCCCAACAATGGTGCTAATATATTTTTATATTCATTACAATGTTACAATATATATATGTATATATATATATATATATATATATATATATATATATATATATATATATATATATATATATATATATATATATTATTTTACCCGGTGTTTTAAATTCTTTTTATTATATATATTCTTAAATATATATATATTTAAGATAACTTAAGTATTTGCGAAACGATAATTATTTAAACACCCGATACTTACACAAAATATATTTCTATAATTTTTACAACTTTATTTCACTGCATTTTGTTCCACAAAAATTTATTTCTAGTTAACTTAATACACAAAATAATTACAAAGTACATTTATATATACAAAAATCTAACTAAAAATCCAAATCACTTACACATTTCTTACACAACATCACCTCCTTCCCATTTTTTTTTTCTTGTACGCCAACCCCACCCCCTTTTTTTCATCACATTTGACCAAAACTCAATAATGACAAGTTACTTACTCATTTTTATATGATTTATATTTGATATTTTTAGACAAAAAAATTAAATGAAGCATGGTGCTTCCTATTCTTCCTTTGCTTTCATACGAACCAACATCACCACACCATATTGTTGGAATATGTAAATCATAACAACTATATAAACAAGTAAACATCATCAAAGCATGTAGTGGAATTAAATATCATAATACTTGTATTAATTAACCGAATTTAAATGATATGCGTACCTTGGTGATTTCTAGCAAACAAGAAATCAAATAACAAGAACGAGTAAAACCCTAACAAGGCTTTATGGTAATTGACTTAATGGAAAGTCTAATAGGGAAAATAATCTAACAAAAGTATGGTAGATCTTCACTCTTGTACACACGTATTAGTAGCGTTTCAATTAGAAAAGCTAGGTTCTTGATCACAAACAATCCAAACACAATGTTTAGAAGATCGCGTAGGAACCCTAGAAGGGTGTAGTTGATCAACTAAACAAGAATGGTTTGAGCTTAAAAAATCTAGTAGGAACCCTAGAAGGGTGTAGTTCAATTTCTAGGCTCAAGAGAAAAGAAGAAGAAGAATGTGATTGCAAGTGAATCAATGAATGAATACAATGAACACAAGGGGTAATGCATTTATACTAATCACAACTTGGAGCATGTAGTATACTATAATATGAGAACATGGATGGTTTAGTATTTAGGATGATTTTAGGTTAGGTTTTCTAGTGAGAAGCTAGAGAGAGAAAGAGATGAAGTTGGGAGCCTTTGAGAGAAAATAGAGAAATGTTAGATTGCAAGTGAAGGTCCAACCCTTTCCCTTGGGTGGGAAAGGGTATTTATAGTTACAATAGAAACGCCCCATGAAACGGGCTGTGGAGCGAGCTGACAGTAGGTAAAGAACCGACCCGACTCCACAAATACTAACTAATACTAAACTACGTTCTAACTAATAAGATAAATACTACGAGCTACAATATGCTAAATTACACTTGGGGTGACCGAGTCTTCTTATGAATAATCGTATTCCTAACAATCTCCCCCTAAGGGAGGTCACCCCAGAAAATATGTAATGAATCATAGCATTCAAGTCTTTGATGACGTCTTTGTAGCTCGTAGCCTTTTGATTCTTCATTGTTTAGATCTTTGTACTTTAAGTGGAAGACTCTAGATGACACCTTCAATATGATGGATGATCTTTGGAATTAACATCAACTTCATCATCCAAATGAATGTTTGAGAGTCATCTTGGAGTAGTAACGTCTCCATGTGATATGAACCTCTTAGTATTGGCATGCTCACACTTTTCAGGATCATGATCTTCTTCATCAGAGTTGAGGAAGCACGGTTGAAGCCCATTCAATGATCATGATATCTTTGAATTATGAAGTTGAAATGTGAGCATGTGTTGATGGATAAGCATCTTTTCAGCAATCAACCGCAACCGTCAGAACTTCCTGCAAGTAGACAGTTAGCAACAAATCATCCGGTACTTATAGGTTTGGAATTAGAGATTGTCAACAGCATAGTGTGAAGACTCCTTCTAACCCTTACCAAGACCGTTCCCAATCGGCAAACCCTGAAAGGATTTACACGAACTACCAAAGTAGATCAACGATTGGGTGAGTCGCTGGAGATCACTCCACGACTGTTGACCATTAGTAACCATCGTGACCACTAAGCGTAATCCACAAGGGATTACCTAATTGACCTGCATTCAGGGCTGCTTGATGTTGACCCTGGCAGGAATTTCCATTCAATCAATGGGAGTTACTATAGCAACGTCCCTCATAAATGTTCTGGTAGATTGCTAAGATCTACGTAGGACTCATAAGTTTACCACTGGTATCCTTAAGTTTGAACAACCAGGGTAGAAGTAGCACGTGTTCCTATGAGATCTTTTAATGTATCTCGAGGCTCTCGACTCAATAAGTGCATTTGGTATTCCTATGCGGAGATTAGGGAGAGGTCTCCTGATTCAATATCAACCATCTCTAAGAGATGAGTCGATAGATTACACCGGTTCCCCATGAGAATGAAACAAGATCTTTTAAGAGAACTTGAGTGGCTAGAAGGTTTAGTGCAGTGCGTCACTGGGTCCATGACGTCTTGTCTTCAATACCAATGTCGCCTTAGCAACAATTAGTAGATTATGAATTGAACCCGGTTTTTGCCCTAAGGTTGAATAATTGGAGGGCTATTTATTTTCACCCTTTCTCATTTCATTTCTTTTTAATTCTTCAACCCCTTCTTTCTCCGTTCTCACATTTCTCCTTTTTTCATAATCATACCTACGGACTTACTAATACTATCTATTTGGTATTGTCCATGGGTAGATCCCTCCGGCTCTGGCGGATCATAGGACGGTTTTCCTTACCTTAGCCACCTTATAACTTCATGACTATCCTATGTTGCCATACACCAAATCATTGAAAATTCTCTCAATGTGTTTATGATTTGAGAAACTCATTTTGTGTTGGATCGTTGTAGCTCGAGGTTGTTTAGACCTCATATCATCTAGGGCAAACAATAACAATGATAATAACAATATGCAGCGAAATAGAATGAATCAAAGTTATTGACACAAAGTTTTTCCCAATCACCTCTAACTATTATTTGATCAGAATAATACGTGTTACCAATTGTAACAAGGATCTAAGAACTCTCAGACCTTAGAGGTATCGAACACAAACTAGTTCTAGGCATCTACAAGACATATGCCCTAGAACACACACACACCTTTTTAGTCGACTACATTGTGAAAGACATTATTAAAACATAAGACCTGTATCCTCTTTATATAATAGAGGATTAGGTTTACAAAGGATATATTCTAAATAATAAAAAGATCCGTAGTAATCTTTTTCTTGTTCTTGAAGTTTCATCCTTTGTCACATTAAGTCCCTCTTGTTTTCATTCTTTTATTTATTTTGTCACATCAAATCTAGAATCCCAACAATCTTCCCCTATTTGATGATGACAAAACAAACAAAGTCGTGTACGAACTTCCCTAGACGAAGTAGAGAGGTTGAGATGTAGACATCTCCCTGAATGAAACAAGTCTTGTCTTCCCCTTAATCCATGCCATGCCACCACAATATTTCTTCCCCTTTTTGTTATCAACAAATAGAGAATGAATAAACCGTAGAAACTTCCCCTCGAGTGATGCATGTACGTAAAATGATTCTTCAAATCTGTAGGCTTTATATAATGATCACTGATGAAGAAATCTGAGTATAACAAATTTGATGAAGAAGTTGAACAACCCAAACTTGTGCCTTATATCTTGTACTAACCATGTGACTTCAAACTTATACCCAAGAACAAAAAAATATAAGTAGACCTCGATCCCTTGACAAAATCCTCATCTTCAATGAGACACTGAGCACTACAATGTAACTCCTTTAAGTGATAGTTAACTAGGTCTTCGTCCATCCTCCCCTTAACCTATGAGAACTAGATTTATCAAGCTGTTGTCACCACCTTTTAAAACAGACAAGTTATCTTCAAAGTGTAACACCCACTTTGAGATATGATAAGAACACAAACCTGTGAAACTCAACTACAACATCAAATAAATGATATTCAACCTTCTTCGTAATCAATTTAATCCAATAAGAACGAGCCTTTAATCTTTTAAGAACAATAACCAAAAACCTTCTTGTGTGTGTAAACCAACAAACATACGTACTTCCCCTCACTACTCTTAAAACATCAAAACGCAGCAGTAGGAACAATATATAACGAGCGGCAGTTTGCTAGCAGCAGAGTAACAAAAGCTAGCAGCAGATTGAAAATTCCCAGCAGCAGAGTATTACGAGAGCAGCAGAGTCAAATAGAAGTAGTAGTAGAGTCAATAACGTAGCAGTAGTGTTGAGCAGCAGCAGTGTCAGATAGCAAATAGCAATAGTATTTATAAACACAAATCTCATGACCATCTGATCATTAATTAACTGCAACCCCACAATCAATATCAGTACGAGGTATAATAAATCAACCATTCATAAACATTGACCCATCAGATAATTACGTACGAGGTAACAACCTGAATAGGAATCATTATGCATATCACGACAAGCCTCAATCATCATTCACTAACCGACCCATAATCCATAAGTATTGCCGACCCATTAATGAATCAATAATTAATTCAGTAGCAGTACGAGACATATTAATTAACCCACGTTGATCAATTGCAAATCAATGTTTCTTTGTAGCATTAAAATCAAAACTGTCAACACCCTTACTTGTCGCCACATAAAAATCAAGCAGATCGACACATGAATAATCTTTGAATATTTAACCCACTATAGAATTATTCCAATCAGAATGAGGAATTAAATATCGCTTTTTACCAATATAATAGATCATGCGTATACTGACAAAAGAAGTAAATCGTAACCCTTTACCTTAGAACTTTAAAGAACGATCAGACCTTCTTCAGAACTGCTTTCTTCGACAACATAAAAACCTTGATGAACCCTAGATATCACGAGCAACCAGCTCTGATACCACTTGTTGATCCCAGTTGAGCTTATACGATCTTATATAGAAGTTAACTTGAATAAACACTTAAGCTAGTACGCGGAATATAAAAGCTTAACTTAAGAAGATTAACAATTCTCTTTCAACACTTCAATATTATTAATACGAGCACTCGACAATGCTAGGGTTTTACAACCTTGAAGTGTAAACTAATCGTAATACGAGCACACGAAGAAAGTCGTTGTGGATAATTTCAAGAGACTTAGCGATTTGCTTCAGCAACACCAAATTCTCTATATCGTTTTTAATCAACAATAGTGCAAGCTTAAGTAACGAGTTTGGGATATTTTACTTTGGTTTCAAGTTTGGTATATCAAGTTTTCTTCACAAGTGATCATTACATAGAGCCTACAGAATTGAAGATTCAAGAGATGGTAAACATATTGGTTTCAGGGGAAGCTTATTGATTAAATGTTTAACCATCTACATGCACCACTCAAGGGGAAGATTATATAGCATACGTTCCCTATTTGTTGATAACAAAAAGGGGAAGAAATTTTCGGAGTGGCATGGCATGGCTTAAGGGGAAGACATAATTGTTTCATTCATAGCGAGATTTAATTATCTCAATTTCTCTACTTCGTCTAGGGAAGTTCGTACAAGATTTGTGGTTGTTTTGTCATCATCAAATAGGGGAAGATTGTTGGGTCTATTAGATTTGATGATACAAAATAACAAAGAATGAAACAATAAGGACTTAATATGACAAGAAGGAATTCTACAAAAGATGGAGAAGGACTCGCTTGCAAAAGAAGATTTATTTATTAGTCCTTCGTAGTATTTTGTAAACCCTAATTCTCTATTATATAAAGAGATTAAGGGTACATGTTTTTATTATTAAATCTTCCATAATGTAGATATCAAAAGGTGTGTGTGTGTTCTAGGGCATATGTCTTGTAGATGCCTAGAACTAGTTTGTGTTCGATACCTCTAAGGTCTGAGAGTTCTTAGATCATTGTTACAATTGGTAACACGTATTATTCTGATCAAATAATAGTTAGAGGTGATTGGGAAAAACTTTTTGTCAATAACTTTGATTCATTCTTTCTTGTTTTGTATTATCAAATCTAGAATCCCAACATTTTGCTAACACATTGAGAGTTTTGTTATTTTCAAATGCTCCCCCTTAACATGTGCTCATATTTATTGATTTTAAAAATTTGCACATGTCGGGAAGAGTCGCACTTTTTGAATTGATCTACTTTAAGTGAGCATGACCGGGCAATCGAGACACGCTTACATCACTAGTTAAACTAGCTTGAAGTTATTACCCGGCCCGATCAGATTCACCCAAGGTTTCTTGAAACGGTACATTCTACTCAGACTAGTCCTCTTCGAGACACGCTTACATCACTGGTTAAACCAGCTTGAAGTTATTACCCGTCTAGGACTAGTCCTTTCGATTTGGGACAATGGTGTTTCGTCAATTCATGAGTCAAGTCTGAGTCTCGATCGTACGATGCAAGGATCGTTTTACACAAATCATTTGCTCCCCCTCAATATGTGCCTTGATATACCAAAAGAGTTTAGCACATGGGGAAGAGCATGTATTTCGGTTTGGGTTCAAAACATCACATTTTAATCAGTTTTTTTTTTCATATTTAAATCACATCTTCTCCCCCGATCAAAAATTTCAAACTAATTGAGATTTGTGATCCCAAGTGATTTAAATGAGTTTAAAGGTTTTGGGAGAAAGGTGTGTCATGTTTTGAAGAATGACTAATTTTGAGACGACATTTAAGCTCCCCCTCAAACCTTGAGGGAGTATGTTATGTGTTAGAGATGATGAGTTTATAAATAATTTTGAGTTGAGCGATAAACTCATGAAAAATTCATATACTAACACATAACAATTGCACTTAATCCACTTTAGTTTTGCACAAGTATCTCTTTTTGATGATATATAGTTTTTGAAATCCTTCTCCCCCTCAATCGATGACACATTTTAAAATTAAACATTTTGCACAAATTATTAATTCTTTTAGCATCGATTGAGTGGTAAATTTTAAACAAATTTTCAAGTTTGTTTGATCTTCAAAATCATGGTACCACCAAGTTTGTAGCAAATACTTTCCCGAAGAATCTTTGAAGGAAAAGTATTTGAGACGTAAAGAAGACTTCTCTTCTTTTACCAGAAATGATGCACTGAAGCGTACATCATATCGGAAAGGCATGAATATAAAGTAATTCATGCCTTTGTTAGGAACAATCATCTTTTTGGCGACGAACTTTCCCCAATATTAGGACCGGGTTGCTATCTGAAGTAATAGCAAATCATTATCAAAGTGAGTTTGGGAAACGACATGTTTTAGAGAAAACATTATTAGGTGTAACAAAAACTCATGTTCAAGCATATGTATGATTCCGTGCCATTATTAAATGACATTTCTAGAATCGTACATATTATTGATTACACATGAGACATGTCGTGAGAAGAATATTTTTGGGTTTTATGATTTTTCAGATTTTTTATGGTTTTTGTAGGTTTTATATTTTTCTATTTTCTTTTTGAGATAGACTATATACAAGGATATGTGAAGCAACCCCTTTACTCCTCCTGATCTTCCTGAAGACTTGTGAGATCCTCAGGGGTGAGACTCTTCATACCTAGGCGAGGGAGGATGAATTGAAATCTTTCCCTGGGAAGTGCTTTGGTGAAGATATCAGCCAGCTGGAACTCAGTCCTCACGAAGTAAAGTTCCACAATTCCTTTCTCAACTTGCTCCCTGATGAAGTGATGACGAATATCAATGTGCTTAGTCCTTGAGTACTGGACGTTGTTGCAGCAAAGTGCGATTGCACTTTTGTTGTCACAGTACATGGGAATCTTGTTGTATAGAAAGCCATAGTCCCAAAGTTGAGATCTCATCCATAAGATCTGAGTACAGCAGGAGGACATGGCAATGTATTCAGCCTCTGTGGAGGAGATCGATGTACTCATTTGTTTCTTTGAAGACCAACTAACCAGCTTATCACCTAGAAACTGTGCACCCCCGGATGTGCTTCGACGAGTGTCTTGACACCCCGCATGGTCAGCATCGGAATAAGTTGTGAGTGCCATAGCGGTGTCCTTGGGGTACTAGAGACCCAGGTGGATTGTACCTTTAAGATATCGAAAGACCCTCTTGACTGCTTCCAAGTGCTTCTTGGTTGGTTTAGATTGATAACGTGCACACATGCAGACGGCAAAGAGAAGATCTGGTCTGCTAGCAGTGAGGTACATTAAAGAGCCAATCATGCTCCGAAACAAGGTTTGGTCGACCTGAGTCCCAACATCATCTTTGTCAAGTTTTGATCTTTCAATCATGGGAGTATCAACAGAGTCACAAGAATCGAATCCAAATTTCTTCAAGATTTCATTTGCATATTTGGATTGATTGATGAATATGCCATTAGGGTTTTGAGATACTTGTAAGCCCAAAAAGAAAGACATTTGTCCCATCATGGACATCTGAAACGTAGAGCTCATCTCTTGGGAAAATCGATCACACTCTTTAGGATCAGAGGAGGCAAAAATGATATCATCAACATAAATTTGTACATGAAGGTAGTTTTTGCCTGTTTTTCTGGTGAAGAGTGTAGGATCAACAACACCTTTGGTAAACCGGTTGGCCAGAAGGAATTTTGACAAAGTATCATACCACGCCCTAGGAGCTTGCTTAAGCCCAAAAGTGCCTTCTTCAATCGATAGACATGGTTAGGACGTTAAGGATCCATGAATCCTTCAGGTTGACTAACATACACCACCTCCTTCAGATCGCCATTTAAAAATGCTGTCTTAACGTCCATTTGATATACCAACATATTCTAGCTGGCAGCATTGGCAAGAAATATTCTTATGGCTTCAATTCTGGAAACAGGAGCGAAGGATTCTTCAAAGTCAATTCCTTCTTCTTGACGGTATCCTTTACCTACAAGCCTCGCCTTATTCTTCAATACATCTCCATGCTCATCAAGTTTTACTTTAAATATCCACTTGAGAGCAATGATCATAGCACAATCAGGAAGTGGTACTAATTCCCACACATCAAGGCGATCAAACTCATGAATCTCGTCAACCATTGCGGTGAACCATGAGAGTTTAGACATTGCATCTTTGAAATCCTTTGGCTCAGCTTTGGAGAGGACAGAATTGAAGAAGCACCACAAGGCGTCAGTTGCAAGTTGTTTACGGGTTGATACCGGACGAGAAGGGTGATGAGGTGAAAAATGAACCACTTTTAAGGGGTCATTTAAGCCGAAATTGGAATTTATCTTATCAAATATTGCCCTAAATCGTTCCTTTTGTGATTTTAGGTACTTTTGGAGTGAATTCTGGAAAAGGAAGCATTTTGGACGTTTTTGGAGCATAAAAGTGAAGAAAACGGCTAAGTCTTAATTTTCCATGCTGAGAACAGTACCTGACGGCGTCAAGAAGGAAATTGTGACGGCGTCAGGAGTAAAATCCATGACGGCCCAGTGAAAACCTGAAGGCGTCAAGAGAAGGGCGTCAAGAGTTATTTTGGTGACGGCCTGGAAGAAGATTACACATGACGGCTTCAGATGCAAATCTAGGCAATCCAAGGACTTTATTGGCGGTGAGATGACGGCGTCAGAAATTTACTCTTGACGCCGTCACCTCATAAAATCTATAAATACTTTTCTATTTTTCATTCATTAAAGAGGAACTTGTGAGGAGAATTCTAGGGCCGAATCCTAATAACCCTAGGTCGTTTTTTACAGTATTTTCAAGGGTTTTCACCCCTTGAAACCTTTCATGTTCAATTAAGATAAGTCTTCTTTCAATTCATTCAATATGTCTATGTGTTGTTTGAATATATCTTATGCTTGTCTTGATTTTAACATGCTAGGCTAGATCTTTTATGTGTTTCCTTAGATGTAATGAAACCTAGATGTTGATTGTAGGATGATTACTTGTTTATGGTTGTAATGGATGAATGATTTCAATGTTAGGCTTAAGAAAACTGGCAGATCTCCATTGTGTAACATGCTTGAACGTCTTAGGAAACATGAACCGATGTGTACTAGGTTTTTATGGTTGTATTTAATGCATGAGCGAATTCTAATGAGCCCATGTTAGGAGCTTCTTAGCCGGCTCGACATAGGAGTGAAGTAGGAGCTTATAGAATTGGGTAAGTAAGTACGCCACCCCATGAATGGTATTAAGGAATATAACCTGTCATCCACGCAACTGTAACAAGTAATTAACATGTAAAAGATATCTAGGGAGTAGTGAAATCTAAGTAAACACAATTCTCCCACATATTACTCACACCACTAGTTTAATTTAGTTTATTTATATTTTTGTTATTTTATTTTGATTGCATCTTAGTTATTGTGTTATTTGATTAACAACTAATTCTACCCACTCTTTCAAAACCCGAGATTTTACTTGCTTTCATAAAATATAAAAATACAAAAAGAATCATCCCTCACCTCTAGACTTAGTTTTTAGACTTTCTAACCCTAGCGACACTATTCCTGAGTTGAACGATCAATCCCCCGGTACTTGAAACTATACTATACTACAACGATCAGGTACACTGCCTGGTGGGGGTTGTAAGCTTCTCGAGAGGTAAAGCCTGGTGCAATTCCCACGCATCAAATTTTTGGCGCCGCAGCCCGGGGAATAGTTATTGTCTAGGTTAGGATTTCTTTTAATTAAGTCTACTTGCTATATTCCTTTCTAGTAAGATTTTATTTTTATTTATTGGTTTTCTTTAGTCTATCTTATTTCTTCGTGTCTTTGTTCGTAATCTTTACCATTCGCCATCATGGCAACTGACGAATTCTCTAACTTTAGAGTCACTAGGAGTCGTAGTTCCGCAAGAGACCTTGTTTTGCCCTATGCAGAACCTGATAGAGAAATGTGTAGGTTAAGACGATTTCACTCAACACCTGAACCATCCAGCGTAGCCATCGATTTTGATGCACCCCTTTCTGAAGAAAATTCAGAAAAGCACGTTACAACCCCTAGCGCCCAATCCAACAGCGATATGAGTACCCCCGCAACACCCACTCCTAAGCGCCTTAAGGACTACTCTTCCCCAAACCCTCGTGGCTTCTCAAATGCCATTGTCTACCCAGACGAACAGACTAATGAGGTCTTGCATGCGACCGATGTTTGGCTTGTCCAAAGTGTGTGCATGTTTTGTGGACTAGATGATGATGACCCGATTCAACACATCAAGGACTTCTAAAAAATAGTAGACACCCTCCATACGGATGGGGCTACTAGGAGCACGTCCCGATTACGATTCTTCCCTTTCACCATTTATGAAAAAGCCAAAGAATGGTATGATAAGCTTCCTTCTGAATCTATTTTCACGTGGGAGCAACTCATATCCAAATTTTATGAGAAGTTCTTTCCAGCTGGGAAAACCTTAGCGTTTAGAGATAGGATCCTCCGCTTCCGAAAAGGGGAGGACGAACCCTTCCATAAATCGTGGATTAGATTCAAGGATTTAATAAGACAAGTTCCCCATCATGGTATCGAACTCTGGCTTCTGGTCCAAATCTTCTACGACAATATCTCCCCAAATGACCGGAACGGGATCAACAATTCTAGAAAAGGGAGATTAGCCAATCTTAGTGCCGAAAAAGGATGGCATAGGATTGAGGAATATGCTCAAGACCAGGATGACACTTGGGATGAATGTGAGTCGACTGCTAGCATGTCTGAAAACACATCAAAATCTCCAGATCGGCTAAGAAAAATTCACAAAAGAATGGAATACCTAGCTGGGTCGCAATTACCTAAACAACTCTCCAATCCTTACTTAATTTGCGATGACTGTGGGGGCCCACATGAGGTAGAGGAATGCGGATGGGAACCCACGACTGAGCATGCGTGCTTGTCAGGAGGTGACATCTATGCTGACCCCTCCCTTCTGCCTTTTTACCAAAACGACGACTACACCCTTTGGGGAAATCTGGTAAGGAGAAAAGAAGGGGAGGAAGGCCCTGGATTTGAAATCAGGAGCACTTTTGAAGATGACCTTGGTCACTTCACTCAAGAAAAAGGCTTACAATTGAAAGGTCTTGATGAACTTGTCGATGAGCAACAAAAGGACATCGGAGAATGGTTCAACAAGCTAAACTCCACCTTTGATAACCTTGACATGCCATCAGTAAGCCAAAAAGACCCCATTCTCGCAATAACCACTCGAGCTGGGACAACAACCAAGGACCCCCCCCCCCTTTCCCGAACTCACAACCCATCACTCCTGATCCAAGCAAACCTCGTGAAGAGGAGGGTGATGTGAGCAGCGAAGCTCCCGAATAACCTCCCTTGGCAACTCCATCCCCATCGACCCCGCCTAACCAACCTGTGAGAGTCCCATTCCCATCCCGCCTAAAAAACCTGAAAACTGAGAACGATAATAAAAGATTCTTTTCATACCTAAAAGACTCAGTGATCACCATACCCCTCCTTCATGCTTGCTATCACATGCCAAAGTATAGCACATACTTTAAAAAATTACTCGCCAATCGAAAGAAATTCGAGGGTCTTGTGACTCTGGGGGAAGAGTGTGCAGTGGTAACCCAGCGAGGGCTACCAAAGAAGGTAGACGATCCAGGCAGCTTCACCTTGCCCTGTTCCATAGGATCTCTATCGATAAAGAATGCTCTTTCCGATTTAGAGGCGAGTATCAACCTCATGCCTCACTCCATGTTCCTTAAACTAGGATACTCCGGATTAAAGTCTACGCGTATGAACATCCAACTAGCCGATAGATCAGTCAAATACCCCATAGGGATATGCGAGAATGTGCTAGTCAAGGTTGGAAAATTCAAATTCCCGGTTGACTTCGTAATCTTGGAGATGGAGGAGGATGATTTAGTACCCATCATCTTAGGGAGACCATTTCTTGCTACCGCTTGTGCGGTCATTGATGTTCATGACGGAAAGTTAACCTTACGAGTAGGAACATATAGCTTAACCTTGGACATTAAAGATACTATAGACCTCTCTCTCGAAGCAGCTAACCGGCTCTACTTCATTGGAGAGGTCGATGAACTCACGGATGTCATTGATGGCTGTGTTGATGAACAGATCGAGGAAGGTTGGTTACGGGATGAGAGCTTCCTCCCCTTGTTGGAGGGAGAAAAGATGGAGGATGTTGGAGCAGTCTCTTTCTACCCTAGACAGGAGACCACCGAGCATCTCAAACTCCGAAAACCTAAAAACAAGCTTAAGCCTTCTATTATCGAACCCCCTAAGCTTGATCTTAAAGAACTCCTCAACTATCTTGAGTATGCCTTCCTGCAGGGAGAGGACCAACTACCGGTAATCATAAACTCTTCCCTCGAACATGAACAAAAAGGTAAGCTCTTAGAAATCCTAAAGAGATATAAGGGAGTGCTTGCATGGAGTGTAGCCGACATTAAGGGAATTGACTCAACTTTCTGCACGCATAAGATTCTTATGGAAGAAAATTATAAACCTACCGTACAACCCCAGAGGCGGGTGAATCCCAACATTAAGGAAGTTGTGAAGAAAGAAGTCATCAAACTTCTGGATGCAGGATTAATTTACCCAATCTCGGATAGCCCGTGGGTTAGTCCTGTACAGGTTATACCAAATAAAGGAGGAATGACTGTGGTGAAGAACGACAAGGGAGAGATGGTACCCCAGAGAACGGTTACTGGCTGGCGGGTATGCATCTATTATAGAAAGCTCAATGATGCCACATGGAAAGATCATTTTCCCTTACCATTCATTGACCAAATGTTGGAGAGATTGTCTGGGCACGAGTACTATTGTTTCTTCGATGGATTCTTAGGATATTTCCAAATCCCTATAGCACCTGAGGACCAAGAAAAAACCACGTTTACTTGCCCTTATGGAACGTTCGCCTACAAAAGAATGCCTTTTGGGCTATGTAACGCCCCCGCCACTTTTCAGCAATGCATGACCGCAATCTTCCACGAACTTATGGAAGACAGCATGGAAGTTTTCATGGATGACTTTTTAGTTTTCGGGAATTCTTTCGACCGCTGTCTTGCTAATCTTGAAAAAATGCTCAAACACTGTGAGGAAACCAACTTAGTGTTGAATTGGGAAAAATGTCATTTCATGGTAAAAGAAGGGATTGTGTTAGGACATAAGATCTCAAGGAATGGGAATGAGGTAGATCTAGCTAAAGTGGAAGCTATATCTAAGTTACCTTATCCCACGACTGTCAAGGCAATACGCAGCTTCTTGGGCCACGCCGGGTTCTATCGGAGATTCATCAAAGATTTCTCAAAAATAGCTTGGCCAAAGACTCAATTGCTGATGAAGGATGCTCCTTTTGATTTCTCTCAAGAAGGCAAGGATGCATTTGACCTCCTAAAAAAGGAGGTCACGCAAGCTCCAATCATGGTTACACCTAACTAGGAGTTACCATTTGAAATCATGTGCGATGCTAGCCATTATGCTGTCGGGGCTGTATTAGGCCAAAGGCGTGACAAGCAATTTCAACCTATCTACTACGCTAGCAAAACCATGAACCCTGCTCAGGAGAATTACTCTACCACAAAAGAGTTATTAGCCGTAGTGTTCGCATTCGACAAATTTTGTCAATATCTTGTTCTTTCAAAGACAGTCGTTTTTACCGATCACTCGGCTCTCCGATATCTTTTTGCTAAGCAAGATGCTAAACCACGACTGATTCGATGGATCCTGTTGTTACAAGAATTTGATGTTGAAATCCGTGATAAAAGGGGGCAGAGAATTTAGCTGCTGATCACTTATCTCGTCTTGAAAATCCCCTTGGTGAGCATGATAGAAGCAAGATTCGGGATTCATTTCCTGACGAACAACTCATGTCAATAACAGATTCTGAACCCTGGTACGCCGAGTTTGCGAACTATCTTATAAGCAGACTGATTTCTATTCACATGACTAGGTACAAAAAGAAAAAGTTCATTACCCAATTAAAATACTACTTCTGGGACGAGCCATTTTTATTCCGAAGGTGTCCTGATCAAATAATCAGACGTTGTGTTTCGGAAGTTGAGGCAGTAAAAATCATGAGAGAATGTCACTCTGGCCCCTCTAGAGGCCATCATGGGATAAGCACCACCGCCCGAAAAAATTTCGACGCGGGATTCTATTGGCCCACAATTTTCTGTGATGTCAAAGAAATGGTACAAGCATGCGATGCATGTCAACGGGCTGGGAACATATCAAATAGGGATGAAGCACCTCAGAATTTTATACAAGTATGTGAGGTTTTCGATGTCTGGGGAATTGACTTCATGGGACCCTTTCCATCTTCAGGAGGGAATGAATACATTTTAGTTGCCATCGATTATGTTTCAAAATGGGTGGAGGCACAAGCCCTTAGGACCAACGATGCCAGGGTGTGGTTATTCATTTCCTGAAAAAGCTTTTCGCTAGATTTAGGATTCCTAAAGCTCTCATCAGTGATAGGGGAACCCACTTTTGCAATGCGCAAATGGAAAAGGTCATGAGGATATACGGGGTGTCCCATCGATTTTCCACCGCCTATTATCCACAGACCAATGGCCAGGTCAAAAATACGAACAGAGCTATTAAAAGAATACTAGAAAAAACGGTTAGTCAGAATAGAAAAGACTGGTCATTTAAACTCGATGAGGCCTTATGGGCATTCCGGACTGCCTACGAGACACCTATTAGAACGACCCCGTTCCGCATGGTGTATGGTAAGGCATGTCATCTTCCGGTTGAATTAGAACATAAGGCTTATTGGGCGCTTAAGGCATGTAATTTAGATTACACAATTGCCAGAACCAATAGGTTCTTGCAATTACACGAGCTCGATGAGCTGAGATTAGAGGCGTATGAGTCTTCCATTACATATAAGGAGAGGGCAAAAAGATGGCATGACCAGCGAATTAAGAAACCCAAGGAATTTTTAGAAGGGGACAAAGTCCTACTATATAACTCCCGGTTAAGGTTATTCCCAGGAAAACTCAAGTCTAGATGGTATGGACCATTTACGGTGAAAAGTTCATCTAAAACTGGAGCTGTTGTGTTACTAGACGATGAAAGTAAAGAATTTACTGTCAACATACAACGTGTGAAACATTATCAAGAAAACAGTAATGAAATGATTAATGAGGAGGATGTAACATTGGATGATGAGGTCACGTAGTAACCCATGACCTTGAGTCTAGCTACAAGACTCATAAATAAAGAAAAGCGCTTCTTGGGAGGCAACCCATGTTTTGTGTGATTTTTAATTGTTTGATTGTTATTTGTTTCCATATGCATGCTTTGTTTTTATTGTTGGTAGATCATGTTTCATACTAAAATGGTGAAAATACTTTATTTTGTTGTTTGGCTTAGTCTTAACTTCATACAAGGGTATTTTTCAAAAGATAAGTGTAAGGGGAAACCCCAAATATGTTTACTAAGAAACAAACTTGATCATGATTCTCCACAATATTAAATGAACATGTATATTCGTATTTGTTAGAGTCAAATGCTTGTATCGAGTCATAATGATGTTTTGCAGGATTTTCCAGGAAGTAAGACAAGGTTTTTCCAGAAATTTTCCAGAAACTTAACATTAGAATTTTTGCATGTCACTTCTGACGGCGTCAGGAAGAAACTCCTGACGGCGTCAAGTGTAAAATTCTGGAAATTTTGCAAAATTTGTTTCTCTAACAGAGTCTTTAAGTTTTTGTTATCTCTTTAGTTTTATAATCTCCAGGGAATCTGCAAACATCATTCCACAAGCATTATATCTTACTTTGTTTTCTTTGATTTATTAGTATATATAGATTGCCGCCGATTTTATGCGAGGTTGCCTTGTTTGTTTTCTCAGATTTAACAGGTTAGGTATGACAAGAAGATGATTTATATTTTGGAAGGGAAGCTTTGATTGTTCATTTTCTTGGAGGAAGATCTAACCTGGTTACCATACTATCCATACCGAGCGAATCAGGGGAGTATTTGATTTCATTCTTTTACCTATTTCACTTTTACATTCTTTACTTGAACATTGGGGACAATGTTCATCCTAAGTTTAAGGGGAGGGTAAATGATGATGCCTTATAGGATACTATTGCACTTGAGTTTGTTTTGTTTGATGGTAGGTGTGTAATAAAACTATGAGAAATACTTGTTAGTGTAATTTTAGCGCCAAATTTAATTTTTTTTAAAACATTTAGGAGTGAAACTGTAGCCTTAGAAAGCGTCTCATGGATAGGAGATTGTATTACTAGCACGAAACCGTACTATTCAGAAAAATTTTCCACCCAAATATGTTAGGTTCGCCTTTAGATTTGATAGGAAAAGCATTTACTATTAGTGCTTATGAGTGTATCGGTAGCATTTAGATTCTAGAACTTGCTTTAGTGATACATCCCAAGACCGCTAGTGAGATTACATTCGTGTAGTAGGATTTACTACATGATAAGAGGCATTAGGATCACCCTTGTGTTAAACCCGTATCATAATTACTTGACCATTTAAGTCATATTACTTGGCTAGCTAAGTCAACTAATTTTTCCCACACCTTAGCGTTGTACTCATTTTGTGTACACGAAACCCGTAGTACACCCCTCCGAGCCTATCTTTTCGTTTCTAACTTTAAGCATCTTACTTAAAGGAATAATTTGTTACACCCCACTTAAATGTACAACCAAATCGCCTTAGCCTTCCATGTATGCGCTCATCTTTAGTGCATTATTGTTATTTGTTTAAACCCTTAGTTAATTATCTAATTGGTTACATGGTTGCTAAGTCGAGTCATATCCTTGTACATATTGTTTTGGGACGATTGGGACTCATGGGTAAAGTACTTATATTACGGAGTAATGGGGAAGAACATCATTTTATTACCCTCATAAGTACGTTAATCTTAAAAGTACTCCAAGTGTTTTGATTATCTTAATTCGAGTCATTAGATTAGTTTATTGTAAAGTATGTAAAAATTCAAGTGTAAGGGGAATGTTCATTCCCTATGATGTATTATTTTGGATGGTATGGTAAGAGTGTATGCAAAAAAAAAAAAATAGAAAAACAAAAGAGAAAAACATTCGGACTACCATCCCGTTTCGTTCTATGTTTATTTTATGTTTTTGTTATTTTTGATTCATTAGCTTAAGTCGAGTCTAGTCTTGGCTTTGCAACGCCATATTGTAGATGTAATTAACCAAGATTATTAACTCGCCACCAGTAAAGATTGCCTATATCCAACAAAACTGTGTATTCCATATCCCTATACCTAACGTTACAACCCTTTAAAAGACCTCTTTCATAGTTTATCCTAGGTGCTTACGCCATGTGGTGGAGGTTTGATCCTTTCCCATGCCTATGGTAATCTATTTTGCTATGACAGATAGTGAGAGATGTTTTCCATTTCCATATTGTGATATAAGTTTATTACACCCGAGAGATGTGAGTATCTAAACACTATTTGTGAGGTTCTAGTGTATGACCTCCATGCTTGTCTTTGGTCTTTAGTGGAACGATTATTTGTTGTAATTACTTTTATATTAGTGTTAAGTGACCCCTAACTTGTCTTTTGATTAGAATAAAAGCATATTTGCTTGAGGATATGATGAGGCAAAAAATGAACAACTTTTAAGGGGTCATTTAAGCCGGAATTGGAATTTATCTTATCAAATATTGCCCTAAATCGTTCCTTTTGTGATTTTAGGTACTTTTGGAGTGAATTCTGGAAAAGGAAGCATTTTGGACGTTTTTGGAGCATAAAAGTGAAGAAAACGGCAAAGTCTTAATTTTCCATGCTGAGAACAGTACCTGACGGCATCAAGAAGGAAATTGTGACGGCGTCAGGAGTAAAATCCATGACGGCCCAGTGAAAACCTGAAGGCGTCAAGAGAAGGGCGTCAAGAGTTATTTTGGTGATGGCCTGGAAGAAGATTACACATGACGGCGTCAGATGCAGATCTAGGCAATCCGAGGACTTTATTGGCGGCGAGATGACGGTGTCAGAAATTTACTCTTGACGCCGTCACCTCATAAAATCTATAAATACTTTTCTATTTTTCATTCATTAAAGAGGAACTTGTGAGGAGAATTCTAGGGCCGAACCCTAATAACCCTAGGTCGTTTTTTACAGTATTTTCAAGGGTTTTCACCCCTTGAAACCTTTCATGTTCAATTAAGATAAGTCTTCTTTCAATTCATTCAGTATGTCTATGTGTTGTTTGAATATATCTTATGCTTGTCTTGATTTTAACATGCTAGGCTAGATCTTTTATGTGTTTGCTTAGATGTAATGAAACCTAGATGTTCATTATAGGTTGATTACTTGTTTATGGTTGTAATGGATGAATGATTTCAATGTTAGGCTTAAGAAAACAGGCAGATCTCCATTGTGTAACATGCTTGAACGTCTTAGGAAACATGAACCGATGTGTACTAGGTTTTTATGGTTGTATTTAATGCATGAGCGAATTCTAATGATCCCATGTTAGGAGCTTCTTAGCCGGCACGACATAGGAGTGAAGTAGGAGCTTATAGAATTGGCGAAGTAAGTACGCCACCCCATGAATGGTATTAAGGAATATAACCCGTCATCCATGCAACTGTAACAAGTAATTAACCTGTAAAAGATATCTAAGGAGTAGTGAAATCTAAGTAAACACAATTCTCCCACATATTACTCACACCACTAGTTTAATTTAGTTTATTTATATTTTTGTTATTTTATTTTGATTGCATCTTAGTTATTGGGTTAGTTGATTAACAACTAAATCCGCCCACTCTTTCAAAACCCGAGATTTTACTTGCTTTCATAAAATATAAAAATACAAAAAGAATCATCCCTCACCTCTAGAATTAGTTTTTAGACTTCTATTCCTGAGTTGAACGATCAATCCCCCGGTACTTGTCACTATACTATACTACAACGATCAGGTACACTGTCTGGTGGGGGTTGTAAGCTTCTCGAGATCCCTCGAGAGGTAAAGCCTGGTGCAATTCCCACGCATCAAAGGGTTTCCAATGTTGTTGTCAATTGGATGATCATTCGTCCATTTCCTGAGGTGTTCATGAGGTTGAGGATAGGGAACTGAGGTTGCCGTGTTAGATTCGTCTGAGGATGTAGCATCATTGGACGATTTAGGAGCAAAAATGTTAACAAATAGCTCATTATCAGGTGGAGCGAAAGGATTTACTTCAAACAAATTATCCACAGCTGCTACTCGTTGTACAAATGAAGATTGACCATTAGATGTGGTAACTGACCGACTGATGGTGGGGGCTTCAGGATCCCATGACAACGAAGTGGATGGCCCAACATTAACATCTAGGACATTTGCTACACCAGCTGGTTGTGGAACGACTGTGGCTTCTAGAGCATCCACGTTTTGAGGTTCAAAGTATTCATCAAACATTGGGTCAAACAGTTTCTAGGTCCAGGAGACAAAAGGAGTAGCAGGATTGGGATTATGTACAAGCCTGGAGCTTATAGGTCCAGGAGACAAAAGGTTAGGTACGGGTCTAGAACTTGATCGTCCAGGAACCGGTTGCTCAGTCAGCTCATCGAAAGTAACGTGGATTGTTTCCATTATATCTCTTGTACGTTTGTTGTTGATTCGGTACCCCTTTCGTTCTGGAGCATAACCAATGAAGAAACCAATGTCGGCCTTGGCCTTGAGTTTCCCAAGGTCTTCACTGTCATTTGTTGGATAGCACAATGCACCAAATACTCAAAGAAACAAAAGGTCTGGTTTCCTGCCATGAACCAGTTCATATGGAGTCTTGCAGTGGAGAGGATGTATCAAGGATCGGTTCTGTGTGTAACATGCTATCGCAATTGCCTCAGCCCAAAGAAACATAGGAGCTTTGGATAAGATGAGCATAGTCCTTGCAGCTTCAACCAAGGTGCGATTACGCCTTTCAATAACTCCATTTTGTTGAGGAGTACGTGGAATGCTCTTTTGATGACTAATACCGACACCTTCATAGAATTGAGTAAGTTCTTTGTTCACGAACTCCGTTCCATTATCAGTACGAATGAACCTAACTGTTTTGTTGAGTCGAACTTGCAATTGCTTGATGAGTTTGATGATGATTTCCAGAGTTTCATCTTTTGATCGTAAAAACTTTACCCACGTGAAACGAGAGTGATCATCAACAGTAACGAGCACATATTTCTTTCCGTTGATACTTTGAATCGTCATTGGTCCACAGAGATCCATGTGAAGAGTATGTAGGACTTCCATGATGGAATTGACAGTTTTGGGTTTATGGGTGTGCTTTTTGCTCTTGCCCATTTGACATGCGGAACATAGATGATCTTTTTCATACTTAAGTCTGGGCAACCCTCGAACAAGATCCTTACGTGTGAGCTCATTGATGCCACAACCATGATTTGTTCTTAGAGGCTTTTGAAAGAAAGAAAATTGGAGAGGACCGCAGCATGTCTTCAATAGAGATGGTATAAAGGTTAGTGCCCCGACTCCCTTTGAGGAGATCTACACCATCTAATTCTCTAACAAAACAGGTGTGCTTTCTGAAGGAAACTTCAAGATCAAAGTCACAGAATTGACCAATAGAGAATAGATTGTGTCCAAGTCCCTCCATGTAGTATACTCTCGATATCACACTGTCTCCAAAGACGTAATCACCATAACCCATTATAGATCCAAAATGGTCGTTCCCGAATCTAACTGTACCAATGAACTTTTCCACGAAATTCTTGAGCCGCGAGCGATCTCCAGTCATATGTTTTGAGCAGCCTGAGTCCAAGTACCAAAGGACGATTTGTACGACCTGCATTTGAAACCAGACAATGGTGGATAACTGAAAAAGCTGGAGCCCCACAAACAGTTGGGGTCCATTTGGTTAGCACACACAAATATTGGATTATCATATGTCACGGATATATCACTAGAATTTTCACATTTTGATGCACTAGACCTAGGAGTGGTACTAAGAGCTTCTATTGGGAACTTTCTACCAGTAGGTCTCCATTTCTTAATTGGCACAACTTTGGAATTAGTGATCCTAGTCAATGGGCACTTTTCTCCTAAGGTGAATTGCCTTCCAGTAGGTCTCCATTGATAACCAACATTAGTGAACACCTTTCTTGTTTTATTCCAGACTTGTTTAACCCTTTTAGCACTTGAAACATTCATGACCGGAGATTTCATAGTGGATTTTAAGTAAGACACAACACAAGCATCATGATTACCAAAAAATAAACATTCGTTACAAGTCTTACAAATAGCACCAGAATTCAAATTAATTACATCATTGTTAACACAAATATTTGAATCAACTCGATTCCTTTCATTAATCATAACTTTATTGTTCCTAGTAGATTCTTCTACTTCCTTCATAAGTGCACTCTTAGCCGGCAAAGTCCTATCATTCTTTGTATTGCACCTAGGCTGTGACTTGCTAGCTTTAGATACACCGTTTACTCCTGTAGAAGCAATGACGGGAACATTAGTATGCTTAATTGCTACTTGTTTACCGGTGATCATGGTGGTGGATTGTGACATGGTTTGGGGATAATCAAATGTAACATGTTTGTTGCCAATATTAGAGTGCGACACAAACGACCTATCCGACTTGTTATCATTCTTGTGGCATGATCCTATAGCGTATTCTAATAATTCCTGGGCTCTATTAGTGAGGAAGCATGCACCAACAATAACATCATCCTGTGGTTTAGGTATCCTCTCATCTTCAATGGTTTCTCTAAGTATAACTAGGCAATCCTTAAGATATCTAAGATAGTTGCTATGAACTAACTTATTGTTCCTAAGGGGAAGAGAGACATTCAAAGCATCACACGCATATTTCTTACAAGCATGTACATTAGAAATTGCAAGATCACATGAAACGACGGGCATTTTACCCTTCACCATAGTCTTTAGATTCTCAATTTCTTTTAACAAAGAAGTGACTCTTTCATTGTTTTGGTCACGTGTTATTTTAATAGACTCAAATAACTCTTTGTAACGTTGTTTAGCGTTTGACATTTCAGCACGAAGCCACTCATTTTCATGTTGTAATTCATTGATAATGCCTTGTTTCTGACAGTTTTGAGAATCTATCGACTTTTGGTAATTGGTATTGGTCACGTCGCCTATGTTAGACTTTAATTGTGCAATTTGGGCCCTCAACTTCCGAATCGTGTTTGAGTGAGCTTGAATTACTTCATCCTTTTCGGCTAATTCAAAACATGTGTCAAACTCAGGAGCATCCGAAGATGTCTTGGCATTTGATATTTTTATGCTTTCTTCTAGATGTTGATATTTTAGTTGCAAGTTAAGATTATCAACTTCTAGTTTTGAGAAATGTCTTACCATGTTATCATGGTCGTCGTTTTGAATTTTGTTATTTAGTTTGTAATTCTCCCCCTCAAGCTCAATCACACGATTCTGGAAGACATTTAAGGTGACCGACATTTCATGAAATTGTTGAGCAGATAATGCTGAGTCGGTGACAGTGTAAAAAACATCATGTGCAATGCAATTAGCAATCAAGTTTTCATTCATAATGAGAATGTTTTTCCTGTCAATTTCACTGTATTTGAGATCAATAGCCAACTGGTTACCCTCACTTTCCACATATTTAAAGACCTTTTTCATTTGAGTCACATCATTATTAATGGTATTTTTAAGGCCCTCAAAATGTTCTTTGAGAAGATCGAAAAATGGCATGACTTCAGTTAGGTAACACTGTTTTATTTGCTCAAAACCCCTTTCCCCTTCTGTAATCCCCGTTGGTGTAATTCTTTTTTACATGTTTTCTCAAAGTCATTAAACAATTGACCTAGAACATATAACCCAATCAGGGTATTACACTGTGTGGGAAGAGTAAATGGTACAAGGTGCCTGGGCGTGTTCAGAGGATAGATAGTTGGGTCCGCAATCCTAAAGATGGTATGTGTGTTACCTACAATTCTTTCAGCTTTCATTTTCTCCATGTCAATATTCCAAAAAACTTTGTCAGAGAGGATTTTCTTTTGAGGAACAAAAATGGCTGAGTGATTGTCATTCGTATAATCATAGTGAAACACAATATTTTTAGCTATGCACAGGGGATGCTTTAATCGCTCAGCAAGTTTTTCCCTAGTTCTATCCTCCGCCTTGTAACACCCCCAAAATATCGCAGCGGAAGACTGTGTCATTGAGGTGCTACTTCATAATACAAAATACAAGGTATAGAAAACGACCTCTAAATGAGACGTTTGAAAAGTTTCCATTCGATTAATAAATTCTGAGTTACAAACTTGAGTTCCATAATACAATACATAAGAGTTTTAAGACATATCGAATGGTAAAGATAAAAGCATAAGTCTTCAAAACATGCCAAGCGACTCTATGCTCCATGCAACAGCTATCACCTTACAGACCTAAGACAAACATGCTAAAGTGTCAACACAATGGTTGGTGAGTTCATAGAGTTTGTTTTAACACAGTTGAAAAGCCTTAAAAGAATGTTCACACAACAAAGGCATTATGAATCCACTCAGTTGCAAGTCCCGCCATAAGAGACTTGCAACCTGTGTGTCCACAACCCACTGCTACCAGATAGTATGATTAAGTCATATGTGTATACGATATATGCACTCTTAATGTAAAGTATAAAATGCCTACTGAACCTCATGACAAGAATAAGCTCAAAAGCTTCGTAAGAATAAGCACAAATGCTTCAATGCCGGATTATATTCACCCAAGGCCGAGAATCAAGGGCAAAGGGTGGGGGCGTCAACCCGATAGTACTATCAATACCTCTCCGTCGGCTCCATCCAGGAGTTAAACAGTGGTTTAAAGAATATAGCGTATAGAATAGTTTATCACATTAAGTCACATATCGTAATAAAGCTACACATCATGTTTAAGAGTATAAAAGTATAGCATAGCATTTGAGTAAATTTGCTTAGTAAAGGAGAAAGCAAGTAGTTGAGCATGTATCTCCCCCAAAGAGTTAAAACAAGTATAAAAAGAGTAAAAGTGGGGCTACGAACTCACCTTAAGTCTATGTAGTGAGTATGATAGTCGAATCACAATAGTCTCTAAGAGTAACCTATAATAGAACGTCGCGTCTTAGGTTGGAGTAATGTCTAAGAGTAAGAAGAATTGCCTATATATGTCTTGCAAATAGTTCATGATGTGGTACTTAGTATATATAAGTCTTTGAATAAAAATTGTGTATGAAACATGTATAGTTTGTATATCGCTTACTACCGTTCGGGCCATCATAATTCAGAAGTCATGTAGTAAACGTTCGAGGAGCCAGGACACTTTAATTCGTAAATCCACAACTCATCTCGACGGTTTACCCATATGAACTCCTCACATGAACCTCCCTACTATTGTAGTGTTTGATAAGTTTTGATCCGAAAAGTTACATGTCCGATATTTGAGTAAACTTAGGAAAGTTTACTTTTAAATGACGATTGTTATTACAATGAGTTTCTTAGATCTTTGTATGAATTACTTGTAAGATTTCATGGTTCTTTTTAGATGAAGTAGATCCAAATTGTTTGTTCAAGTTATCGCCAACTTTTAGTTCATGTTTTCGCCTAAGTAAGTTTATATGGTCATTTAGTCATGGCCTTGCCATGACCTTTGGTCATTGTTTCATGGTCTTGAGACTCAACCTTAGCTCTAGCCAGGGTTGTGGTCTTGATTCTAGGTCATAAGACCTCTTTGGTCTTTATAAACTATAACCTTTTATATATGACATATATATGTAAAAAGCTGTTAAGAAACTGAGAAAAATCTCATTCGTTATTGGTTTTCTGGAGATGTGCCCCTGAGTTTCTGTAGAAAACATGATTCCGGACAACTTTCGTGCTTTAACTTTTTCATGAAACGGACCAGAAAGGCCTCTTTTTGCGCGTTTTATGTTCTGTCACAGAAGGTATTTAGGCAGTTTGCCGCAAAGTTGTGGTAACTTCAAATGGTCGTAACTTTTGACTCGTTTACTCATTTTACGTTGTTCAAGTTGCTATGGTTTCCTTTTTAAGTCATCTACTACAATATGTAATTGTATAATATCATTTATATACTGATTTGGTCGGATTTTTCCATGGAAGTCACTAGTTTACTTGTTTGAATAACATAGGTTCACATATATACTTCAATACTTGTTTTGGTCGTTTTTAAACATCATGAACCTAACATCAAGACAATATATAGTATGAATGATATGTAAATAGCATGAGTATGATATTTAACAAGAGGTATGTTAGAGTTTTGCTTACAACTTTTGGCCTAACAAAAGGGAAATCAAGAATCAAGGACTAGTACAAGGACTTTGAGCTTCCTCTTCTTAGATTCCTTCACTTCTTTTGTATGAGCAAGGTTGTGCTAGGGCTTGAACAAGGTCTTGATGATGTCTTGGTGACTTGAGTGGATTCAAACTCAAGAAAATCACTAAAGTTTCTAGGGTTTTGGAAGTGTTTTGGGTACCTAAAACCAATCTAGGGTTTCTATACTTGAACTTGTTCTTGAATCTTGCTTGTAACTTGGAAGTATTTTAGCTAAGTGTGAAGGTGTTGGTGTGGTTAGTATGGAACGGCTACAAGGGGGGAGGGGGTATTTATATGTGTTTGAGGAGGTTACAAAACAAGACTTGTCAAAGCTTTCATGACAAGCTTGTATACATGTAAACCATCCAAGGCCTTAAGACATAAGATCAAGACACATGAGGGTGTGACTCCCCCCCTAATGGCGGTTCACAAGGCTAGGGGGTGAGGTGTGCTTGGCTTGGTAATATCCTAAGTATTAGGATGAGATTTGACTCCGTAAGTTGCTAACCGTAAACTGTTAAGCCTCAAAACGTAAAACCGGGTGTCGTAAAAATGTGGAACTTGAAAGTATTGTTAAACATGTCATGAAACTCCATAATAAAATATAAAATGAGTGGTAGGTTCCATTGGGGTGGTAAAACCCTGCTAAAACTGGAAACACGGGTCTAATACGCGTAATTCGTAAAATGTACGAATATTGTGTAAAATTGAGAAAAGTAAAATGTTACTTTTCTAATAGGATAAAAATGATTTAAAATGACTTATAATGTCTAGACTGGGCTCAGTCTAGTGTCGGTTGGTATTTACAGTCCTTTAGACTTAAAACCGGAAGCCTAAAAATCAAGGAATGATTTATAAAATCAAGGAATGATTTTTGGTCAATGGAGGAGGGAAAAATATGTTGACTTATTCCATAAATGTGAAAACTCAAATCGTCTTAGAAACGCGGTGCAGGTATAGGCTAAGGTTACGGCTAAGTAAAAGTGCTTAATAGCATAAATTTCTGTTTTTCACGGTCCAGGGTCAATCTGGTAACATTTTTCTCAGTCAGGATTAATTCTCTAATTAATCATGAGAGTACTAAACATTTTTCTGATGCGGGGTCACTTAACGCGGTCGAGTTTCGTTGTGCGTAGAATTTTTGAATGACGTTTTACCCTAAAACGTATAATTCCATGTAATTCCTTAATAACTTTCACGAAAATGATCTGATGAGTGTCAAACTTTTAATTTGCCATGGAAATGATTTATCACTCGAGGCCAAGAAACAAAAATCAAAATTCGGGAGAATTTCGGGGAAAATGAATAGTAAAAGTGAATAGTAAAATTTTCGGGAAAGAAATAAATCTGAAAATGCGAATTGTTACAGTCTCTACCCCTTCAGGAAACTTCGTCCCGAAGTTTAGTGTGTCTAGGTCTCTTATCTTAATAGCGGCATAATAAAGCTAGATTTAGAATAGAATAATATGGTAGGATAAGGTACGTACCCGTTACGCATTGCGGGCTTCCTTAGCACCCAAATAGTATGCTCGACCCCGAGGTGGACTAACATTGCCTCCATGGTTCGGATTATTTGCTTCAAGCATTACGGCTAAGGTTGGGTTATCTAGCACTTGTCTCTGTGCCCCATTCAACTTAGGACAATTATATCGAAAATGGTTTGGGCTGTTGCACTCATAACATGTCTTTTGGTTGTTTCTTATATTGCCCGATGCTCTACAACTATTTGCAAAATGACCCCACTGTTTGCACTTTGTACACACTCGGCAGGGCTCAGACCTCTGATGATGAAAAGCACATTTAGTACACTTAGGATGTGCACCCTCATACTTTTTCTGATCTGAAACAGTTGCCGCAAATCCTCTTGCTCTCTTATTATCAACCATTGTACCCATTTGCTCGCTCGATTCACCTGCTCCCTTCCTTTTGTCACTATTCTTCAAAGTTCCATTCCTAACCATCTCATCTGTTAGGGTCCCTGCTCTTAATATTGCACTTTGAATTGTGGGAGGTTCGGTTGTTTTCACTGTCCCACGAATCTCAGGAACAAGACCATAGATGTACCTCTCAATCCTTTTGGATTCAGGGGTAACCAGATGAGGAACTAGTTTAGCTAGTTCATGAAACTGATCTGTGTAGGTTGCATGACCAGCTCCTACCATAGAGTGATGCCAAAACTCGTCCTCTAGTTTTTGCATTTCATTACCCGGGCAGTATTCTTCCTTCAGTAGTCCCTTAAAGTCGTCCCATGTCATGCCTACAGCTGCTTCTCTACTCCTTGCTTGAATCTGCATGTTCCACCATGTCAATGCCTTCTCTGATAGCAAGCATGCAGAATATTTCACTCTCTGGTGGATTGCACAGTTACTGATGTCAATTACTGACTCCATCTTCTCGACCCATCTTGTATATGCTAGTGCACCTCCTTTACCATCAAACTCAATTGGCTTGCATGTCATAAATTCCTTATACGTACATCCAATCCTATTGTTGTTGTTGTTGTTGTTGTTGTTACCATTCCTTCCCCCACCATTTGTAGTGTCATTCATGCTTCCGTGGTTCCCCGAATTGTTCATGTGGTCGCCAACTTGTGTGACTATAGTGGGAAGTAGGTTTTGTAGTTGTTGAGCAATAATAGCGGAGACATCAGGATTTCCACCATCGTTACCAGGGTTACTAGTGTTGTGAGCATCTCCTCTACCTCCACGTCCACCAGTTCTTCCACCATTACTAGTGTCATGAGCATCTCCTCTACCTCCACGTCCACCAGTTCTTCCGCCCCTTGCTGTTGCACCACCTCGGCTAGTGCTACGAGTTACTCTCTTTGGTGCCATGATATCTACAAGGAAGGATATTTTGTCGACGTCAGATATGAGGTGATATTCCTAGACTACTTAGTCTTAAATTTTGAAAATCTGAGTCAACGTTGATTTATGTAAGCATGGTCACATATGTCTACGTGAGTCGTGAAGCATTTATAATTATGTTGGCCACCACAATTATAATTGCTTCCTTTCACACGTATACATATTCCCAGGCACACATATCTCAACGATTGATACTACATAATTGGGTAGAGTTTCTATCATTTGGTCTCAAGTTTGTGAAGGGGTAACGTAGTGTGGGTGACGAGAAGGACTAGTCGCGTTTGTAAATAGGTTTGAGTGTCGTACTAGGACATGTGAATCACTTCTAGGTATTAGGACCATATAAGGCAAATCATCAAATCTGTACAGAAAACTAATAACCTTTATTTAACTTAATCTTATGTCTTATCAAACAAGAACTGTCACAAGATCAAGTTACATAAATAATTATTACTCAGCTCTACATTTTTGATGACTTGACTATAGTCTGGGGTTTCTCCTAAACAAACAATTAGCAGTAAGCATATGCGCATGTAGTATGTGTAAGGCAAATAAAGAGTAGAGTCTTAACGTATATAGCAGTTATAGTCTAGGCACTAAATGCAACCTAGTTCTCTATAACCAAGGCTCTGGTACCAATCTGTAACACCCCCAAAATACCGCAGCGGAAGACTGTGTCATTGAGGTGCTACTTCATAATACAAAGTACAAGGTATAGAAAACGACCTCTAAATGAGACGTTTGAAAAGTTTCCATTCGATTAATAAATTCCGAGTTACAAACTTGAGTTCCATAATACAATACATAAGAGTTTTAAGACATATCGAATGGTAAAGATAAAAGCATAAGTCTTCAAAACATGCCAAGCGACTCTATGCTCCATGCAACAGCTATCACCTTACAGACCTAAGACAAACATGCTAAAGTGTCAACACAATGGTTGGTGAGTTCATAGAGTTTGTTTTAACAGAGTTGAAAAGCCTTAAAAGAATGTTCACACAGCAAAGGCATTATGAATCCACTCAGTTGCAAGTCCCGCCATAAGAGACTTGCAACATGTGTGTCCACAACCCACTGCTACCAGATAGTATGATTAAGTCATATCTGTATACGATATATGCACTCTTAATGTAAAGTATAAAATGCCTACTGAACCTCATGACAAGAATAAGCTCAAAAGCTTCGTAAGAATAAGCACAAATGCTTCAATGCCGGATTATATTCACCCAAGGCCGAGAATCAAGGGCAAAGGGTGGGGGCGTCAACCCGATAGTACTATCAATACCTCTCCGTCGGCTCCATCCAGGAGTTAAACAGTGGTTTAAAGAATATAGCGTATAGAATAGTTTATCACATTAAGTCACATATCGTAATAAAGCTACACATCATGTTTAAGAGTATAAAAGTATAGCATAGCATTTGAGTAAATTTGCTTAGTAAAAGAGAAAGCAAGTAGTTGAGCATGTATCTCCCCCAAAGAGTTAAAACAAGTATAAAAAGAGTAAAAGTGGGGCTACGAACTCACCTTAAGTCTATGTAGTGAGTATGATAGTCAAATCACAATAGTCTCTAAGAGTAACCTATAATAGAATGTCGCGTATTAGGTTGGAGTAATGTCTAAGAGTACGAAGAATTGCCTATATATGTCTTGCAAATAGTTCATGATGTAGTACTTAGTATATATAAGTCTTTGAATAAAAATTGTGTATGAAACATGTATAGTTTGTATATCGCTTACTACCGTTTGGGCCATCATAATTCAGAAGTCATGTAGTAAACGTTCGAGGAGCCAGGACACTTTAATTCGTAAATCCACAACTCATCTCGACGGTTTACCCATATGAACTCCTCACATGAAGCTCCCTACTATTGTAGTGTTTGATAAGTTTTGATCCGGAAAGTTACATGTCCGATATTTGAGTAAACTTAGGAAAGTTTACTTTTAAATGACGATTGTTATTACAATGAGTTTCTTAGATCTTTGTATGAATTACTTGTAAGATTTCATGGTTCTTTTTAGATGAAGTAGATCCAAATTGTTTGTTCAAGTTATCGCCAACTTTTAGTTCATGTTTTCGCCTAAGTAAGTTTATATGGTCATTTAGTCATGGCCTTGCCATGACCTTTGATCATTGTTTCATGGTCTTGAGACTCAACCTTAGCTCTAGCCATGGTTGTGGTCTTGATTCTAGGTCATAAGACCTATTTGGTCTTTATAAACTATAACCTTTTATATATGACATATATATGTAAAAAGCTGTTAAGAAACTAAGAAAAATCTCACTCGTTATTGGTTTTCTGGAGACGTGCTACTGAGTTTTTGTAGAAAACATGATTCCGGACAACTTTCGTGCCTTAACTTTTTCATGAAACGGACAAGAAAGGCCTCTTTTTGCGTGTTTTATGTTCTGTCACAGAAGGTATTTAGGCAGTTTGCCGCAAAGTTGTGGTAACTTCAAATGGTCGTAACTTTTGACTCGTTTACTCATTTTACGTGGTTCAAGTTGCTATGGGTTTCTTTTTAAGTCATATAATACAATATGTAATTGTATAATATCATTTATATAATGATTTGGTCGGATTTTTCCATGGAAGTCACTAGTTTACTTGTTTGAATAACATAGGTTAACATATATACTTCAATACTTGTTTTGGTCGTTTTTAAACATCATGAACCTAACATCAAGACAATATATAGTATGAATGATATGTAAATAGCATGAGTATGATATTTAACAAGAGGTATGTTAGAGTTTTGCTTACAACTTTTGGCCTAACAAAAGGGAAATCAAGAATCAAGGACTAGTACAAGGACTTTGAGCTTCCTCTTCTTAGATTCCTTCACTTCTTTTGTATGAGCAAGGTTGTGCTAGGGCTTGAACAAGGTCTTGATGATGTCTTGGTGACTTGAGTGGATTCAAACTCAAGAAAATCACCAAAGTTTCTAGCGTTTTGGAAGTGTTTTGGGTACCTAAAACCAATCTAGGGTTTCTATACTTGAACTTGTTCTTGAATCTTGCTTGTAACTTGGAAGTATTTTAGCTAAGTGTGAAGGTGTTGGTGTGGTTAGTATGGAACGGCAACAAGGGGGGGAGGGGGTATTTATATGTGTTTGAGGAGGTTACAAAACAAGACTTGTCAAAGCTTTCATGACAAGCTTGTATACATGTAAACCATCCAAGGCCTTAAGACATAAGATCAAGACACATGAGGGTGTGACTCCCCCCCCCTAATGGCGGTTCACAAGGCTAGGGGGTGAGGTGTGCTAGGCTTGGTAATATCCTAAGTATTAGGATGAGATTTGACTCCGTAAGTTGCTAACCGTAAACTGTTAAGCCTCAAAACGTAAAACCGGGTGTCGTAAAAATGTGGAACTTGAAAGTATTGTTAAACATGTCATGACACTCCATAATAAAATATAAAATGAGTAGTAGGTTCCATTGGGGTGGTAAAACCCTGCCAAAACTGGAAACACGGGTCTAAAACGCGTAATTCGTAAAATGTACGAATATTGTGTAAAATTGAGAAAAGTAAAATGTTACTTTTCTAATAGGATAAAAATGATTTAAAATGACTTATAATGTCTATACTGGGCTCAGTCTAGTGTCGGTTGGTATTTACAGTCCTTTAGACTTAAAACCGGAAGCCTAAAAATCAAGGAATGATTTATAAAATCAAGTAATGATTTTTGGTCAATGGAGGAGGGAAAAATATGTTGACTTATTCCATAAATGTGAAAACTCAAATCGTCTTAGAAACACGGTGCAGGTATAGGCTAAGGTTACGGCTAAGTAAAAGTGCTTAACAGCATAAATTTATGTTTTTCACGGTCCAGGGTCAATCTGGTAACATTTTTCTCAGTCATGATTAATTCTCTAATTAATCATGAGAGTACTAAACATTTTTCTGATGCGGGGTCACTTAACGCGGTCGAGTTTCGTTGTGCGTAGAATTTTTGAATGACGTTTTACCCTAAAACGTATAATTCCATGTAATTCCTTAATAACTTTCACGAAAATGATCTGATGAGTGTCAAACTTTTAATTTGCCATAGAAATGATTTATCACTTGAGGCCAAGAAACAAAAATCAAAATTCGGGAGAATTTTGGGAAAAATGAATAGTAAAAGTGAATAGTAAATTTTTTGGGAATAGAAATAAATCTGAAAATGCGAATTTTTACACGCCTCATCAATCTCGTCATAGAATCTAACATCAGGAGGGGCATGGTTAGGTTCAAGCATAGTGTTTGCATCATATAACGCAGGTTGAGCACCTATACCATTTCTAAGGAATTTGTCTTTAGTCTTAGAGGCATCCCGTTCACTAAATTCATCACTTAGTTTCCTATGGTTTTGCATCATTTGAGCAGATTGGATGGTTTGGCCTTGCGTGTACAACTTATATTCCAATTTATTTTTCAACATTTTGAGGTTTGAGAAATCATTTAGAAGTTTAGTTTCTTTATCTTTGTATTCGAGTTTAATTGAAGTCAACCCCTTTTGAATTTCCTGTTTTTGTTTAACAGTTTGATCCAATTGTTTTTTTAAAGACACCAACTCCCTTTTCAATGTTTCTTGTTTGGAATTGTTTTCAGATATGTAAGTACGCATTTGCCATTCCATGTTAACTCTAGTGGTCAAGGAATCATCAGGGTTGTATATTGTGTACTCATGCAGCTCAAGTTCACTAGAGTCAACCGACGGCGTGTCACTTGGTACAACTGGCAGTCTATTGTCATTCACATACCTTTCATATGGGATATTATTGGTATTTCCCATATCAATGGTGTCTATGTTGTCAATATTCTTGAGTTGTATAGAGTCACACGCCCCCTGTGGATTGGTAGGATAATTCAGATTAGAATTAAGTGACGTTGGTACCTCAGAAATAGCAGATGTGATGGAAGAGCCAGACTGCTGTGGAGAGGGAGCAGCTGCAGACAGATTAGCCATGAAGATGGTTTGAGTTGTGGGTTCGTCATCAACATCTGAGTCAAAAGCATCACAGTCTTCAACTTGAAAGATGTTCGGATCATTTAGTGCCATGTCCTGAACAGGTTGATCATCCACATCACCATCAAACGTATTCCCGTCATTTCCAGCCAGAAAGAGCAGAGCTTCTTCATCCAAAGCAGTCCCATTCTCTTGCGCATGCATTAGCAACATCTTGTCCTTGAAGTACTTAGAGTTTTGAGGACACTTTGGGTGAGTGCAATTCCTAGCTATGTGGCCCAACCCTCCACAGTTATAACACTTAGGTTGCCTAGCTTGTACTTGAAGCGCATTCCCGACTCTATACTGCCCATTTTCTCTACCAGCATTTCTTTGATTGAGGTTTTGTCTTCCTTGCACATTCTGCATCACCACCCTTCCATCTTCTATGACTGCCTGATTTTGTGGGTTAGACGAAGTCCTGAGTTGGTTATTAGTTGGTGGAAGTACAGCTCTGAACTGTTGGACTAATAAGGAGACTTGGTTGGAGAGATTATCAATCATCATGTCAGTGTGGGAGTACCCAGAGTCCAGGTGGGTGTTTAAAGCAGGTGGTGAGGGAGTTGGTGATTGACCAATTGTTGGAGTAGACATGCATGAAGGTTGTTGTGGTTGAGATTGATCATTTGAAGGTTGAGTGAGTTGTTGAACATTAGAGACAAAGGTAAGAGAGTCATTTGTTGTTGAAGGATTGAGCTTTTCAGGCATTAACCGATCATAAGCAACATGTTTCTCATGTTGTTGGAGATATGCATAGAGTTGTTCATGATTAGTATCCCTGAGACCTTTTTTGAGTTTAACAGCTGTAACAAACCTATCCCATTCCGGTGCCATGTTATTCATGAATTTAGAGTTAAGCTGAACGTTGGGCATTGTCATCTTGATGGATCTCATATCATTGAGCAGCTTGTGAAATCTGACGTAATAGTCAGTAATGCTTTCACCTGGGTTCATTTTGAAGTGCTCAAATTCATCATATAGCTGAGACTCCCGATCTTCTTTAGGTAACTCAGACCCTGCAAGAAGCATTTTCACATTATCCCAAACTGCTTTGGCTTCTGTGTTGTAGTTGATAAGCTTGTAGACATCTTTAGGAAGCCCTTGAATGACAATATTCGATGCTCTGATGTCGGCATCATAGCATTTCTTTTCTTCATCTGACAGCTCATTTTAGGTGCGAGGTCTATCTGGACCGACTGCAGCAGGTTGGTCATCAGTAGCTGCGATTGTGTCTATAGTTGTGCCCATTTGAAAAGGTCCTGCATCAATGGATTTCAAGATGTTAACCCCGTTTTCCTTTCCCAAGTAATAGAGACGAATCCTTTGTGCCTATGATTCATAGTCAGTTCTGTCCAGCATAGGAGGACGAGTATCCGACCCTGCAGCCTGAATGTCATCAGAGGAAGTACTTGCCATGCTATTGAAAGTGAGTAAGTCCAAATGTAAAGTTGTAAACGCAAGTGTGTTTCGTGTTTTGTTGCAACAAGTCGAATTACAACCGCTCCACAGAACACAAGTCAAATCGTAAGTTTAGTCTCACAAAATCAAGTTACTATTAAAATAACAAGTCAAGTCGTAAGATTAGCCTCACAACGTCAAGTTACTATAGAAATGGTGGTAACAACTTAAGTCGTAACAGCGCACAACTTTCACTAATGCACCTAAACCAACTCAGTAAGAATACCACAACTCGCTAGACTTGAACAACTCGCTAGAATGTATCAACCTTCTGACAACACCAACTCGCTAAATACTGGAACTAACTCGCTGGTAGACAACTCGCTAAAACGAAGCAACTCGCTAATAACAAATCGCTAATCACCAACTCGCTGGATGGAATCAACTCTGTATGACCTTAGATATATCAACTTTAATACCAATATAGCACTTAGATGAAGTAAAGATGGTGACTTGATGAGAAGTATGTGTTGTTAACTTGTATAAAGAGAGAGTAATAGATGAAGAGAACTTTTATTAAGAAACACACACAATACACACACAAGCACACACCTAAAATGAGCCTTTGAGGTGTTTATATAGTTCATGAGATAGGATGCCCTAAAGGCTTTCCTATGGGCTTGGGCTTGGACTTTGGATTACATGATTTATAAAGGCTTATATAACATAACACTTAACATATTAGCTTACCAAGTCCAAAGCCCATTGACTATTCTAATAACACAAACTACGACATATTACAACGTTACAATAAATAAGAATGACCATCACTTTTTAATATAATTTTAATGCTAACAATCTCCCCATAAGGGGTGGTCATTCGAATGATGCTCCACGTGATTAGGTCTTCTTTGTTCTTTGTTGTTGACCATTGTGTGTTGTAGTAGAATAGTCTTTAGTCTTTGTTCCTTCATGCTTTGTGATCTTTGATGACTGACTTTTCATCGTTCTTTGTTCTTTGTTGTATGGAGCAATCTGCCTTTCGTCACTTCTGCGTCTGTGGTGGTTGTCTGCCATTCCAACATGCTCATACATCTTTGGACTTTGATATTTATATGCACGTAGTTCCCTTTCTTTCACTTAGATCTTTAGTCTTTAAACTTTGTAGATTCTTCTTTTTGGCGTAGAATCTTTATTTGACCGTTATGTAGTATGGATCTTTGAGGGAGGTTTCTTTAACTTCCAGATGTATGTATGAGCATGTGGAATCTGTCGCCATGGAGATGATGTATAGCTGCATGTAAACAGTTAGCAATAAATCAACCGGTACTTACAGATGAGGAATTAGAGATCCTCAACAGCATAGTGTGAAGACTCCTTCTAATCCTTACCAAGGCCGTTCCCATATCAGATACTCCCGAGAGAGCTTACGAGACCTACTTAGTATCTCAATGACTGGGTGAGTCGCTGGGGATCACTCCACGACCGTAGACCATTTGAAACCACCGCGAACACTAAGCGTAACCCATAAAGAATTACCGAAGTGACCTGCTATCAGGGCTGCTTGATGTTGACCTTGGCAGGAGTTTCCATTCAATCATTGAGAATCACAAGAGTGAATCCTCTCATAAATGTTCTGGCAGATTGCTAAGATATGCGTAGGACTCTATAATTTACAGCTAGTGTCCATTAATGTAGAACACCAGTTGTAGAAATACTATGTCTTCCTATGAGATATTTTTGATGAAATCTCGAGGCTCTAGACTCTATAAGTGCATACTTAGGTTTCCTATGCGGAGACTACGGAGGTGTCTCCAGTTTCTAGATTACACCGGTTCCCCGTGAGAATGAAACAAGCTCTTTTAAGAGAACTTGAGTGGCTTAGAAGGTTTAGTGCAGTGCGTCACTGGGTCCATGACGTCTTGTCTTCAATATCGGTGTCACCTTAGTAACAACCAGTAGCATACGAATTGTACCCGGTGTCTGCCCTAAGGTTGAACATATGGAGGGCTATTTCTTTTCACCCTTTTTCTTTACTTTTCTTTTTAATTCTTCAACCCCTTCTTTCTCCTTTCTCATTTTCTCCTTTTTTCAATCATACCTAAGGACTTCTAATTCTAATCTATTGGAATTATCCTTGGGTAGAACCCTCCAGCTTTGGCGGATCATAGGACGGTTTTTCCTAACCTTACTCACCTTATAACACCATGACTATCCTATCATTGCCATGAAACCATTCATTTGAAAATCTCTCAAAGTGTTTATGATAATTAAACACATTGTTGTTACCACTTTCAGAGTTTTTCAACTTTTGAAGGACTCCCCCTTCACATGTGCTCATGTAATGTTTAAGAAATTTGCACATGCGAGAGGAGTTTGCACTTTTAAATTGATCCACTTTCAACGAACATGACCGATCCGAGATACGCTTACATCACTAGTTAGACTAGCTTGAAATTATTACCCGTCCTGGTCAAGTCCAAAGAAAGTCTCTCGATACGGTACATTCTACTTAGACAAGTCCTATTCGAGACACGCTTACATCACTAGTTAGACTAGCTTGAAATTATTACCCGTCCAGGACAAGTCTTTTCGATTACTGACATTTTAAGCTTCGTCAATTCATTCGTACTTACTGAGTCGAGCTCTTATGAGATTCAGTCACATACTTAAAACATTTTAGATCACATTTTAATCATGTCTTCTCCCCCTCAAAAATAGCATATCGTGATATTTTTGATATCAACTAATTAAGAAAAAGCTTTTGGAGAGAAAGAAAGATTTGTTTTTGCATGAATTCGGAACATTTTTGTTTTTGGACTCCCCCTTAATGATAGCACATTTTAAAATCAATTAAGGGTTTGAGGGAGTTATCTTGAGCACTCATTTGAAAGATTTTAAAAAATCTTTTGAACAATCTTGAAAAAGTGCTCAAGAATTCTGTTTGAAAACGAGTTTTTGTTTGAAGTCTTTTTCGTTTGTTTAGACTCGAACTTTTTGAAAAAGATTTCGTCCTTGAAAATACGAGTCCTTGATTTGAAATAATCAGAAGTCATCGTTTAAGTCCGGGTTTCGTACTGAAGTATACGAAAGCCATTGTGAACAAACTTTTTAGAAACAACATGTTTTAGAAAAAACATTAAAAAACTCTCGCTCAAGCATCTGCACATATCCGTATCATTGTTGAATGACATTTCTAGATACGTACAGAATATCGATTATACAAGAGACATGTCGTGAGAAGAATATTTTTGGATTTTTTTTTTTTTTTTTGATTTTATATTGTTTTTGTATTTTTTGAAAATTTTATATTTTTGTGTTTTGTTTTTGTTGGTTTTTCAAATTTTGTATTTTGTTTTCTTTTTCTTTTTCATTTTTTTTTTCAAAAATATTTACAGCGAAGCGATTTTGAAAACATTTTTCAAGAAGATTCAAGAAGACGTTCTAGCTCCTCAGGAGTTAGGCTTCGCATGCCAATTCGTCGAACTAAATAGTCAAACCATTCTTTTGGAAGGGCTTTAGTGAATAGATCGGCGAGTTGGTAATCAGTCTTAACGAAAAATAATTCAACAGTACCCTCTTCCACGTGTTCTTTGATGAAATGGTAGCGGACTTTGATATGCTTCGTCTTAGAATGATGTACGGGATTGCACGAGATGGCTATGGCACTTTTTGAGTCACAATACATAGGTATTCTTTCAAAAGTAAAGCCATAATCTGTGAGCTGTGTCCGCATCCAGAGAACTTGGGCACAACACGCAGATAGAGACACATACTCGGCTTCGGCGGTTGATAGCGCAGTACAATCCTGTTTCTTTGATGACCAGCTTACAAGCTTTTCACCCAAAAATTGTGCTCCACCTGATGTACTCTTTGCTGTAACATGATCACCGGCATGGTCTGCATCTGAAAATGCTGTTAGATGAAACTCCGAATCCTTCGGATACCAAAGTCCCATGTTGAATGTGCTTCGTAGGTACCGAAAGATCCGTTTAACCTCTTTGAGGTGAAGTTCGGTAGGCTTTGCCTGAAACCGTGCTAACAAACAAACAACAAATTGAATATCGGGTCACTAGCAGTTAGGTACATGAGAGAACCGATCATGCTCCGATATTTCTTCGGATCGATGGGTTTCCCAAACAAATCAGCACCTATTTTTGGTGAAGAGACCATTGGTGTACCAACGGAATCACAGTTTTCCATTCCATGTTTTTTCAAAATCTCTATTATATATTTAGCTTGATTGATAAAAATACCACGAGGGGATTGATGTATTTGTAAACCAAGAAAGAATTTTAGTTCCCCCATCATGGACATTTCAAATTTGCTTTTCATGAGATTTTCAAAATGTTTTGAATTATTCGGATTAGTGGACCCAAAAATAATGTCGTCCACGTAAATCTGAACAATCAAAATGTCATCTTTGAATTTTTTGATAAACAAGGTGTCATCAACTGTTCCATTGGTGAAATTGTTATTGAGCAAGAAAGATGACAGTTCGTCATACCACGCTCTTGGAGCTTGTTTTAAACTATAAATGGCCTTTTTAAGCTTGTAGACGTAGTCTGGATGATCTTTATCAACGAATCCTTCTGGCTGACTCACATACACTTCTTCTTTCAGAGTTCCATTCAAGAAAGCTGTCTTAATGTCCATCTGATAGACTGTGATGTTTTTGTGAGCTGCATAGGCTAAGAAAATCCGGACTGCTTCAAGTCTAGCTACAAGCGCGAATGACTCTTCGAAATCTATCCCTTCTTCTTGCGGATAACCTTTAGCCATGAGACGAGCTGTTGGATCGTGTACACCTTGAACTTGTGTTGATATTGATACTTTGAATGATACCACTAAGTATGCGGAATCTACTTAATGATACTTAGAAGATTGTTTATGTGTATGACAGTTGTATAAGAACAAGAACAATGTATATAAACAAACTTTAAGCTCCAATATTATTGATAATAATAATACGAGTGATCTATGATATCACTAGGTTTTACAACTTGAAGCTCTAGAAAACGTATTGGAAAAGATCTATTCTAACCTTAACCTAGGATCTCCTTTTATACAGCAAGGAGTCCTCTTCTACAAGATAAGTATAATTCTAATAGAATAAGATATACACATAATGTTTTCTATAATTATCTAAGCGCGTTTCTCTAACAGTTATCAAGAATGCAGTGGTATCAGAGCAAGGCTTTGATATTTTGATTTAGAAGATCCTATGGCAGACACAAAAGAAACAATGGAGACAGAAACAAGCCAATCTAACATTGCTGCAAAACTTCCAAAGCTCAAGATTAATGACTTCGAGATGTGGAGGCTTATGATAGAACAGTTTTTCATGGTTCAAGACTACACATTATGGGAGATCATAATGTGTGGTAATTCTTACAAGCCTGGTTCAACTACAGAGGTGGTAGGTGACAAGACAGTTACTAAGGTTAATTATGGTCCTGTTACTACTGAAGAAAGAAGTCAACTGAAGAATGATTTGAAAGCTAGAGGTTTGCTGCTGATGGCTCTACCTAGAGAACAAGTTCTGGCTTTTAGCAAATACAAGTCTGCAAAGACTCTTTTTGATGAGATCTGTGAAGTGTTTGGTGGTAATGACTCCACCAAGAAGACTCAAAAGACTCTACTGAAGCAGACATATGAAAACTTTGGTTCTACAAGTAATGAATCTCTTGATAGCATCTTCACTAGGCTACAAAAGATTGTTACTCAACTCACTGCTTTTGGAATAGAGGTGGAAAAGGAAGACCTAAATCTTAAGTTCCTTAGAAGCCTACCTTCTGAGTTTGACACCAATGTTGCTGTTTGGGAGGATAAGCCAGATCTGGAGATAATGAAGCTTAATGATGTGTACAATAACTTCAAAGTTATTGAACAAAGATTAAAGAAAGCTGGCAAGTTAAGAACAGGTTCTGCAAGTGTAGCACTTATATCATCATCAACCAATGAAAGTTCAGATGATGAAAGTGACAGTGATGATGAAGACAGTGGTAACATGATTGTTTCCACTGGTAGTGGAAGTGCTTCCACTAGGAGTTCAAAGAAACAGGTTGCAGGACTGAGTGATGCTACTTTTTATGCCTTTATATCAAGTCAAGTGGGTGGTTCAATTCTTGATCATGAGGATTTAGAACAAGTTGATGAAGATGATATGGAGGAGATGGACATTAAGTGGCAGGTGGCATTGCTGAGCTTAAGATCAAAGAAGTTCTGGAAGAAAACAGGGAGAAAGATAAATATTAGTGCCAATGAGACTGTAGGTTTTGATAAAAAGAAAGTGGAGTGCTATAATTGTCATAAGATGGGGCACTTTGCTAGAGAATGTAGAAAACCAAGGAAGACTGATAACAGATCATCTTGGTACAAGAAATACAAGAGCAAAGAACCTACAACTGAAGAGCCAAAGGTGCTGCTGGCTATTGATGGAGTAAGCTTTGATTGGAGTTTCATGACTCAGGATGGAGAAGATGATTCAGAATCTGCAATGCTTGCTACTGAGCATGCACTCATGGCTTTCTCTGACTCTGAGGTACATACTGATAATGCATGTTCTAAACACTGAAAGGCCTTAAAAGAGTTAAATAGCTTACAAAAACAATATGATGAGCTGATGCTAGAGTTACACCATACTAATCATAACTTAGCAAATCACAAAAGAGGTCTAGGTGTTTTAGAAAAATAGATATTGCATTATAGGGCAAATGAGTCTAAATTTAGTGATGATATTGCTGTGTTAAAAAGTGATTTAGACTTTAAGATTGATGTAAATGAGGCTCTTAGGGAAGAGATTGAAAGAGTTAAGAAGATTAGTGAGAACATTCAGATAACTAATCAAACACTAGACCACCAATCTAAGAGCATAAGCAAAATATGGGAAGCTCAAGTTGTGAGCAAAGCTAAATCAGGTCTTGGATACAAATCTGTTCCACCACCACTAAGAGGTGTTCCAGCACCTCCTGGAATTGACCTAGCTCACACAGGTTTAGAAGAGTTTCAGGACCCACCTATGACCTATGGACCAAAATTTGTTAATCCAGTTGAAACTGAAAAGGTCCAGGTTGAGATAGAGACTTTTGATAGTGCTAGTGATTCATCTCTTATGGATGAATGTTTGAATGTTGAGTCAAAGTCTAGTCTTCTTGAGAAAGTTAAAGTTGAGAAAGTTAAAGTAGAGGAAGTTAGAAAAAGTATTCCTGAAGTAGTAAAAGAGAAGCCTCGGACACAGTCAAATTACACTAGGCCTACTGCAAGATATGCTGAGATGTACAGGGATAGGTCTAGATCTCGTAGAGGAAACATGAGAAGTTGGAATCATGTTAAGACTAGACAGTTTGGTAGTGAATTTGTGTTTAAAAATAAGGCTTGTCATATTTGTGGTAGCTTTGAACACCTCTCTTATAATTTTAACTAGCACATGGGAAGAAGGGAAGTTTTTGGGAATACCAGGGTGAATGGACATAATGCTAACAACTTTACTCACCCAAATCCTCTAAGCAAGATGGTTCCCAGGTCTGTTTTACTTTCAACTGGCATTAAACCCATTTCCACTGCTAGACCAGCAGTTACCACTGCCAGTAGTAAAAACAGAGGTTATCCTAAGTCCCCTGTTACTATTTTTGCTAAATCATCAAAAACAGGGATAAAGACTCAATTTGTAAAGAATAATCACAAGAATAACATGTGGAAACCCAAAGTTAATAATCCAGCAGTTTCCACTGCAAAGCCTGCAGTTACCACTGCAAGACCAAATGTTTCCACTGGGGTTTTTGTGAACAAGAAAAGGGTAAACCAGGGAAATGCTGTTAAGGCCTCAGCTCGTTAGGAATGGAAACCTAAAGGAACATCAACCTCTAACACTCCCAATGGTGTATCAATGACCTTTGACAGATATAATTATATTGATACACGAGGCAGATCCAAGTCATTTGTGGCTTGGGTCCCCAAAAGAAGCTAATTCTTTTATGTTGAGTACAGGGACAGGCAAAGATTTCTAATGACTATGAATGACTTGATTATACTTTCTGAGTTTTACAGTGACTCACTAATATGTTTACAAGTTAATTGATATATGTCTGTTCTGCAAATGTGGAGAGATTGCAAGAAGTATGTTATAGTCACCAAGTGATGTAGCCAAGGGAATGTGATCAAATAAGCTGAATATGATGTCTACTGCAAAGATAATAATGCTGAAGGTCTTACAAAATTGATTAATTAAAGAAGATCTTTTCATTCATTCAAAGACACAAGTTACAACTTACATTCAAAGTTCTTACTGAATTACAAAGACCATTCCTAATACATTTGGCTAATTGTGTACTACTAGCTTCTATCAATTACTACAAAATACTTGTGGCTATGACAAGTACAATGAAGAAGCTGAATCTGATTGTTGGAAAAAGAAGAGAAGGCAGACTGAGAAGATGCTCAAGTACCAAAGTCAAGAAAATACTCAAGAACTTTGTTCCTTGGCAACATTCATCAATCATCTACTTCTGCTTCTCCTTTCCCTTACGTATGATCTCAGCCTTCTTGCTCTGTCCAATATGTCCTTGACGTTGAAGACCAGGTTCTGGAGAAGGAAGGTCCATCACCAAACTTGATGATGTTGGAAGAGATGGATCTCTCTTGCTTGATCTTGGTTGGGATCTCTCTGGTGTGGAAGGTGGAAGAAAGGTTGGTTCTTCATTTTCTTCCTCTGAAGATTCTTCATCAGAGGTGTAGATGAAAGGAGAGACAAGTTCTCTCCCAGCAGGATTTGAAATAAGGCTTCTTTGTGCCTTCATATATGCATCCCACTGTCTTTCTTGTGCTTCCATTCGTTTCTCTATCACTCTCTCATAGTCAGAACCTTCAAGACCCCATGGATATGGTGGCATATCTTCTTCTGATATTGGAGCAGAAGAGTGTTGATCAGAAGTTTCTGGGTTTGATGACATGGTTATTGGTAGAAAATTGGGTTGATTGGGATATTAGGGTTTGAAAGATTATTAGGGATGAATTGGTGACTGAGATGTGTTGTTTGGGGTTGTTTAAATAAGCCAAGGATAGGTGTTATGATAATAAATGATGGATATTTACTCCCATCCGTTTTGGTTGGTTGGAGGAGTAACTTTTTGGTTTGACTTTTGAGAAGATATTTTACTGAATAGTAACTTGGTTAAAAAGTTACTTTGGTTAATTTTTATGGGTTGAGATGAGATTATTATGTGCTTCAGTTTATAACCCATGTTCTTGGAGTAATAAGGTGTGTATCTTAGACACACATCAAATGGTTATTGATTCACCATGTCTAATACACATAAGAATCAGCTAGTCCAAGAGCAAACGGCTTCTGGTAAAGACTTATCAAATCCGTTGATAGCTGATAGTTTGCTAAAAACTATGATAAGAGCAGCTAATTTTACATGTTTTACTTTCCACTGCTCTTTGAAATTTTGTTGATTTTTACCACTGCAAGTTCACCGTTTCCACTGAAAGAGTAAATTTTTCTGCTGGTGAACTAGCCGTTACGACTGCGTGTCAGTAATCATATTTTTTACTAGCCGTTGCAAATATAACCATCTTTCCGTATTAATAGGGTAAATGTTTAAGGGAATTATCTACTTACCATACTTAATTTATTCTTTACTTAAGATAAATCTTTCTATAGATAATTTCTCTAATACGCATATTCTTCAAACCCTATTAGTATAAATTGATTTTTATACGGCTTGCTTTTTCATCTTGATTACTAACACTTTATCTCTCAAAATCACAAAATCATGGTGACTCTCAAGTTTGCAGATGGACACAACCAAGTTGCTTACCTACAAAAGACAAACGACAAGAGTGGACCCGTTTTTCATCAGATTGTGGATTTCCTAAACACAACTCATATAAGGTATGCCTTAACTTTGAATCCCACAATCTTTGTCTCTCATATCAAACAGTTCTGGAACACTGTGGAGTCTATAACTATGAACAGGGAGACACACATGAATCTGTGGAAGCTCTTAGAGCCACAGTGGATGGGGTAACCATTGATGTTACTGAGTCATCTTTGAGGAGAATTCTCCAATTAGATGATCTCAATGGTATCATCACATTACCTAATTCAGACATATTCAACTATATTGCTTTGATGGGGTATGATACATCTGAACAAAAAGTAACTTTTAAGAAAGGATGTTTTTGTCCCCATTGGAGATTTTTGATACACACTCTGTTGCATTGCCTAAGTCCTAAGAAAACTTCTTATGAACAATTTGGATCAACCATGGCTTACCCTTTAGTTTGCTTGGTTTCTGATAGGACTTTTAATTTTTCAAAGTTTATATTTAATAACATGAAAGGCAATGTACAGAGTTCATACAAATTTTTGATGTATCCAAGGTTTGTGCAAGCAGTGTTAAATGAATTTCAACTGCAAGACCATACTAGGATTTATGAAACTCCATGTCTTAAGCCAAAAGTATTTCAAAACATGTGTAAGGCTTCAGATCTTTGGAATGGAGTGATTCATCCTCTTTTACCAAACATGCCTGCAAAGACTTTACAGGTACAGGGTGAAGATGCAACAATCCCAGTTGTATCTCATCACACACCCACTATTGTTGTCCCATCTATTCAACATACCCCTGCTGTAACTCACACATATGAAAGGAGGCAAAAACAGCCAACTCCTTCCATGACAACATTGCATGTTACTGAACCTTATGGTTTAGGAACAAGCAGTGGTGGTTCAAGGCTTCAATCTAGTCCAAATAGAGAAGAGCCTGAATCAATGCCCTATGATTCACCTCTCCCAACAGGTAACACAGTTGGAAGTGTTGAGGGCAGTGTGACACTCTGAATTGATGGAACTATGTACCAAGTTAACTAATCAGGTTCACACTTTGGAGAAAGATCTGGCACAGACCAAAGAACAACATGCCACAGAGTTGAATCTATTGAAGGATGAGATTCTAAAGTTGCAGACTGAAGTTGAGAATCTCAAGAAGAAAAGACATGTTCAAGTTACAGTTTCTTCTCCATCATCATCACCTCGCGATGCCCTTTCTGCAGGTTCTAGTTATGGTTTGGGGATTTCTTCCAAACAGGGGAGGAAATCAGCTGCAAAGATTAAGGGGAGGAGTTCTAATTTTGATGATATGTTTGCTGCTGAGCTCAATGATTCTGAAAATGCTCAAGCAAAAGATGATGTAGCTGAGATTGAGGGGAGGAAATTGGACATTGAAGATATGATTGTTGATACTGGATTTACTTCTGAAGATGTTCTTGGAACTGCTCAACCAATTTCCACTGAAGCAGAACATGTTACCACTGATCAAGTTATTTCCACTGTAAGTGAAAAAGTTACCACTGATGTACCATTAGTTACCACTGCAGAGGAAGAAGATGCCAAAAGAAGATCAGACAAAGGTAAAGCAATTGTGATTGCTTCAGAACCAGAGCAGATAAGAAAGATTTCCAAGGAAGAACAAGCTCAAATTGATTATGATGCAAGATTGGCTGAACAATTTGAAGCTGCAGAGATTGAAAATGAGAAAAAGAAAAAGGAAGATGAAGTTGCTGGTTTTATGGAAGCAAAGAGGTTAGATAAACTTGAAGCAGTGATGGCACAACCAATTTCAGTTGTTCCACCTATTATGATGCAAGAGAAACCTCCATTATTCTCATATGTGCCATCAGAAGAATAGATTGAGCATATGATTAGTCATGATCCAGTAGTAAGGAAGAAAGCTATTGAGCTTATTGCTAACAAGTCTTTGACAGAAGAACAAAGAACAGCTCAATTGGCTGATTTCATTCAAATGAAGAATCAACAAGCACTGGATGAGGCTATTTTTAAAGTCAGACAAGGTCAAAAGAAACAGAGACAACCTACAAAGGCACAGATCATTCATGAGATGAAAGTGTTTTGTTGTCATGTTGGATCTTGGAAGATGGCAAATTTCAAAGGTATGTCACATGATCAGATTGAAGGCATTTACTACAGAACTAAAAGACAAGATAGTGTCTTCAGACCCATTGATTTTTAAGAAGTTGAAAGAGCTAAACATAGTAAAAGGAAAGCTTCAACAATTGAAGATCAATTCACAAAAAGGATGAAAGTTCCTCAGGAGAAAGAATCTCAAGCTAAAAAATGTGCAGAAGATCTACAGAGTGCTATTATTGTTGTTGAAGAAGAAGAAGATTTCTATCCAGATCCTTTGCAAACAAAACATCCAATTATTGATTGGGAAGTATACACAGCAAAGAATTTTGCTTCTACTTGGAAGATTATAAGACTGGGAGGAGAATCTTCATCATTCATCCAGTTTGAAGATCTTCTCAAAGCATGTGACAGAGATGATCTTGATACTCTTTGGAAGCTTGTTAATGAAAGATTCAAGGCTGATACTCTTAAGGATATGAAAGAAATGCAGCTCTGGGTTGATTTAAGAAGACTATATGAACCAGATCTTAATGATAAGTATTGGAAGTTTGATTCATCAGACTTCAATACTACATGGACATATTATGATAAATGTGAGGTTCATCATGTTTCTACAACAGATAAAGTGGATGTGTTTATGTTTGCTGAGAAGGAATATCCACTTAGAGCTACAACTCTTTCTGCAATGTTGAAATCAAAGTTAAAAGTTTATGCAGATAATGAAAAGGTTAGAGCTTTGATTCAGAAGATTCAAGATCAATGTGCAAGAGCTGATACAGTGTTGAAAAGAACAAGATAAGTGTTTGGAAGAATTCCCATATCCTCAGGTTTATTGTATACTTGAAGAAACTTTTTGATTTACCTATAAATCATAAGTATAGGGGAGGATTGTTGGGAATTATAATAACAGTTACCACGGCTAGTGAAGAAGTTACAACTGCATGAAGATTGAGCTTGCAGTGGAAACTCATTACCACTGCAAGAACAAACTTCATGCAGTTGTAACTTCTTCACTAGCCGTGGTAACTGTTATTATAATTCCCAACACGAGCTTTGTTGCAAATTACAGTCATTTCCTCATCCAATTTGTTTTTCCACAACCACTTGAGATCAAGAACTCGTTTATCAAGTGGTCGTTCAACAAGTTCCCAACTATCATGTAACAGGTATTGAAGAAATTCATCCTGCATCGCTTCAATCCATGGGTTTTTTGCCATTGCTTCCCGAATGTTTTTTTGGTACTTTGGTGCTTATTGAGCAAATGTAAATGCACAATTCGAGATCGGTGGCAAGTTGTCTCCTTGTCTGAACTGGCTTTGAAGGTTCACCAATAACATGTTCTAACGGATGGTCTTTTGTCCATTGAAACGTAGAAGGGTACCTTGGGTATAACGTATGTGTGTTAGACGGTTCTTGTAACTTTGAAGAAGATTCAGCAGAGTCTGTTGCAAACGGGTTTTCAAATACTTCTTCTTCTTCTAACACAACATCGTTTGAATTATTTGTAGGTTCTTCTTGAAAATTTTCGTTTAGGTTTTGCTCATCAACTCTTGGTAGAACAGATTCAATAACTGGAGTTGCTTGAGTAGATGTTGATGATGTTGAGGTCGTTGGTGCTTCAGCTTCAACTGTTGTAGATGCATCTTGTGATGGTGGTAGATGCTTTTGAGCGGGTGCAGCGGAATGTAGTTGAGATGCATTTGTCAAAGTTCCACCATAATATTCATCAAACATTAACTCGAAGAAATTTTCCAGTTCTTGTTCTGAAGGTTTTCCAGTGTTTGTTGACTGAGCTCCTTGAGGTACGAGTCCTGAACTGATATGTCCAGAAGTCTGCGGGTTTGGTGCGGGTCCTAATCTGGATTGATTAGAAGCCATCGGATTAAGCGCGGGTTCTAGAGCGAGTCTCTCAGAAGCCATTTGTGAAATCTCGTCAAATTTCACATTCATCGTCTCGATTATCCTTTTTGTTCTTTTATTATACACCCTGAATGCCCTCGAGTTTTCTGAATATCCAATGAAGATTCCAATATCACCCTTAGCTTTCAACTTTCCTAGATCTTCTCTGTCGTTCGTCGGATAGCACAAAGCGCCAAACACGTGAAGGTAAGAGATGTCAGGTTTACGGTTGTTCACTAGCTCATATGGGGTTTTATTGAATCTTGGATGTATTAGGGATCTGTTCTGAGTAAAACAAGCAGTGGCAACAGCATCAGCCCATAAGAATAGTGGTGCACTAGAAAAAATTAGCATTGTGCGAGCAGCTTCGACAAGAGTTCGGTTTCTTCTTTCAACTACCCCGTTCTGCTATGGAGTTCTAACAGCTGATGTTTGGTGAGTGATTCCCACTTCTTCAAAGTAGGTTCTTAACTCCTGATTAGTAAATTCTGTGCCATTATCTGATCTTACAATCCTTACTAGAGCTTGAAGTAGAACTTGGATACGCTTCAGAAAGGTGATGATGGTACCTGGTGCTTCGTCTTTTGACCTCAGAAACTTTACCCATGTATATCTTGAATAATCATCGACAATAACAAGAATATACTTCTTTCCATTAATGCTTTCCACTCTCATTAGGCCACATAAGTCCATGTGCAACATATGTAACCTTGCTTCCGAACTAGGTACGGTTTTGGGTTTATATGATGCTCTTTTGCTTTTTCCTTGTTCGCATGATGGACATAGGTGTTCCTTGGTGTATTTGAACTTAGGAAGTCCGGTGACGATGTTGTCTTTGGCTAACTTGTTGATGGTGTCGAAATTGAGATGGGATAAATGTCTATGCCACAGCCAGGACTTAGTTTCGGTTGCCCTTGTCATAAGACAAATTTGTGATGTAGAAGCCATTTGGTTGATATCGATAGCATACAAATTTGTACCACGATTACTAGTTAAGAGATCATCACCAACCAAATTTCTAATAAAAACCGTGTTTCTCCTGAATGCAACTTCTAAATCTGCATCACAAAACTGCCCAACTGAAAACAAGTTGTGTCACAACCCTTCGACGTAGTAAACTCGAGTATCAAAAAATTCCCAAACGGAAGATCTCCATAACCCTGAATAGCTGCTACATGATCATTACCAAAGCGTACAGTTCCCATGAATTTCCAGATGAAATTGATCAGCAGCTTTAAATTCCCGGTCATGTGCTTGGAGCAACCCGAGTCGACGATCCAAAGACATATTTCGATAACCTGCCAAGAACAGAAGAGTTTGTATTTGGAAACCGTTTGAAATTTGGTTCCATGGGGTTAGGAGTAAATTCCGAATCACACACATTAAAGGTTGCTACATGTTTATTTTGAACAACTTCCAATTTGCCATTCTGAAGAATGAACTCTCTACCCGTTGGTATCCACATACAAAACTTAAGGTACTTCCTAGGCATTTGACTACTAGTGGTAGACCTAAAGCGCACAACTAATCTTTCTATAGATCTAGATCTAGCACTAGTTCCCTTTGGAACATACTTATGCGCAGGCGTAACATTCACATTCTTAGAAACACATTCATCATTAACATCATTAATTAAACCTTTCTTGCATATTAAACAAACAGAGTCATTACATGCATTAGAACCAGTACTTTTGACATTACATTCAGATGAATCATGTTTCTTATTACAAAGCGATAAATTCCTAGGGTGTTCTTCTACTTCTTTGACTTTATTCTTGCTACAACTCATAGAGGCAGACGAGACTCTATTGTTCCTTGTATTGCTCCTAGGCTTTAGTCTGCTGCTCCTAGAGGTGCTTTCTAATCTTGTAGAAGGTAAGGCGCACACGTTAGGATTTATATTTTTGTCCTTTTTAGCATCACTAGACTCTTTAGAATTATCCTTTTTGCACGCATTTGTCTTAGATGTGGAGGCAGACGCATTAGTGGGACTAATCCTAAAAAGGCCAGGTGCTATCACTCTTGGTGTATCGACAACCGCTTTTCCTTTATCAACAATCATAACCTTATCACATTGCTTGGGCAAAGGTGTTGGAGTGACTGGTTTTGTCAAATCCTTTTTCTCATCGACTTTAGGAGAAAACCGTGAAATTGACATTTTTGGTTTTGAAACCGTGTTTGAAACATTTGGTTTCTCCGAAGTCGATGGTTTTGCAAACTTAGTTTCCACACTCTTCCCTTTTTGATTTTCAAGCTGAGTCCTCAAAAGATCATTTTGCTCTTTCATGTTCTTGAAGGCACGCTCATACGACAATTTGTCATACTTGCATTCTTCGCTTTTTCGATCAAGTTGTTTGAAATATGACACATTTTCTTTTTCAAGTTTAATAAGAGCATTTTCATATTTTGAAACAATTGCGGAGGTCTCAGCTCTCAGTCTTTCATCGTCTTGAACAGAATATGTTTGTAAAACGATGGACATAATGTTAGTGGTCATAACAGCTTCGAAGAGAGAATCATTTAACCTTTCCAAAACATTCATGTTTTCACGAGTTTCATTAGCTTCGTTTACCAGGGATTTGTGGTCCTTGACAAAGTCGGCCGTTTCTTTTAAGAAAGCGTTTTCAAAATGGATTACCCTCACACTGATGTTATTCAGTGGGATAGTAATTTCGTTTTCAAAAACCTTTTTCTATTCGATATGAAAACTAGAATGCCAGTTGTTAATATTGATGGTAGTTTTAGATGCAACAATATTTTGAAGTTCTTGAATTCTCTTTTTAACATCATCCAGAATGTCTCTAGCCTCACTTGTATTAAAAGTGTTGTTAGAAGACATTTGTTCTATTTTTGAAAGAGATTGGGAAACAACTGTCTTTTTAGAAAAGAATTTCGCGAATGGTCGTTTTATAGAAAAGACAAATGGTTCTGTTTGTGGAACAAAAGTGATTCCCGAAAGTTTGTTCAATTTGTTGTAATCAATGGGTTTCAAATCAGGATTCTTTTGTTTCATTTTATTAATGCTCTCTTCGACCAATTCAATTGTTTCCACAGAATCACGAACAATAGGAGGATCATGCTTAGTAAACAAAACATTTCCATTAAACAAACAGTTATGTTCTTGCTGAGCTTTCTTGAGATTACAGGGAGGTTTGTTCCCTAGAGCCATTTTTTGTTTTGTGTGGTAAATCAGATTAGTTTGATTAGCAATCATGTGCATTGTTTGACTTGACTGACCATTTTTAACCACTAATTCTTCTAAATGAGCAATCATGTGTTCTGACTCTACGATTTCTTCCAAAAGTTTGTCTTCTTTCTTTGCAAAGTCCTTTTTCAACTCATCCCTTTCTTTTTCAAGATTGGTATAAGCTGTTTTTTGTATAGAAAGTTGGTTTTGTAACTCATAAATTTCCGCGTTTAATGCTTTTATCTTCTTGAAAGAATTAACATCAAGTGTATCAAACTTGTGTTGCAAAAGTTTTTCCCTTGAAACGGAATTTTGATAACCAGTTTCTAATTCAGACAATCTTTTTTTATGAAATTCAAAAGCTTTAACGTTTTCCTTGTAACTCTCAAGCTCAGTGGTCAATTTTACATTCGCGGCCTTAACATCGCGATTGAACTTTTGCACATTCTCAATTTCAATACGACAATTATTCAATAATGATTCAAACAAAGCACGTGTTTCCTCATCATTCTCAGCATGCTGTGAAATGAAGCCTCCATTATGATTCACGTCTGGAGTTGCTAAAGAAGTATTGCTACTACTTGGCGTGTCCAGGTATGTATCATAATTGGGTGCTAGCTTCTCAGAATGCTGTTCCTCATGAGGAGACATATCAAATATATCATTATTGTGACATGTGTTGAAATTTGATACCTCAGAGACTGCATTGATGTCATAAACCGGAGGTGTGTCAGAATCAGTGTCATACTTTGCCTCCTGAAGATTTGCCATAAAAATGCAGTTCGCATCGATATCCTCTCTGTCTTCCATGTCATCCATAAGAGCCATAAAATCATTTTCCTCTGCATTCAACTGAAACCCTGCCTCATTCTTTTGTGCCAACAGCAGTGCTTTCTGCAAGTATGCTGTGTCCTTTTTGTTCGGCTTACTAGGACAGTTCCTTGCCATATGACCTACACCCTGACAGTTGAAACACTTTACCGGATTACCCTGATTCACATTTCCCTGAATCCCAACAACTGGAGCTGCAACATTTCTATTCTGATTACCCATTGCCTGATTACCAACATTCTGACCCCTCTGATTTCCAACAAACTGACCCAGCTGATTCCCTGCATACTGACCATGTTGATTCCCTGCATACTGACCTGCATTCTGCATATTCTGATTGCCCATGTCAAATCCAGTAGCATATCCTTGCTAATTTCCATAAACTCCAACCATTTGGCCTCCATTACCCATATTGAAACTCGGCTGAGCAATCTGCTTGTTGCGAGTGTTCGATGAAATCCTTTGGTTGTTGTTAGTTGGTGTAGAATAGCGTCCTTGGAATGCCTTTGACAGAAAAACAAACGCTTGGGTCAATGCTGCAGAAGCTTCATCATTTTCAGTGAATTCTGGTTCTTCGAATTGTGGGTATTGCTGTTGTGGAATAATATGTTGTTGTTGCTTTGGGTAGAACTTTTGTTGGTAGACCGGTGTTGGTTGTTGAATGTATGATGGTTGCAAGTAGTTGTGACTGGAAGAGGATGATGATTGTTGTGTGTTCACTGGTAGCGGTGTTGGTGTAGTAGCAATTAATGCGAGAGGATCATGATTCTTTGCCAATCTTTCTTTCCTTACTTCATTAGCCTCAGCTAGGTTTTGCTTCAAAAAGTCATAGAGTTGATCATAATTCACCTTGTGTAAATCCTTTGTTGGATTGACAATTGTAACATAACGACCCCATTCTTCTGGAAGGTTATTGATGAATTTGATGTTTGTTGCAATTCTTCGAGGTGTCAACTTGTTTTTGATTAACACATTCATCAAAGTGCAAAACCTTGTATAGTATGATTCAATCTGTTCACCTTTGGTGGATGTAAAGTTCTCCCATTCAGTAAGAAGTTTGTTCTCAACGTCTTGTTGTCCAATCTTTGTTCCATGGCATATCCTTCTAACACGTTCCCACATAGCATAAGCAATTTCACAACTGTCGACCGCAGCAAAGATCTCCCGTGGTAATCCAAGTTGGATTAAATGCATTGCCATATCATCAGCGGCGATCTGCTTCCTGTCTGCATCTGTGTAATCTGCTTCTGTTTGTTCACGTACGAATGGTTGAGTAGGAGGTGTTGAATTTGGATTACCTTCGATTTGAACTTTTCTTGGCTGAAATGGACCTTTTTCAATGGAGTTTATCATTAATTTACCATCAGGTTTTGTTTTGATGTAACGAAGGATGCGGCTTGTCCATGGGAGATATCCACCTTTTTCAAGCATTGGAGGTCAGTTTTCCGCACCGGCTGCATGAATATCTTGCTGAGTAGCCATTGATGAAGTGTAGATTGATAAAGTTGATACTTGGATCGTTCCAACGAAATAGGAGTTGTGTTTAGTGCCAGTTGATGCAAGTTTTTATGGTGAAAAATTTGATCTGAAACCTTAAAACCTCAATAACTTCCGTTCGGAGTGGATTTGGTCCTCGAAGCTTGGCTTGAATGATCTTTAGGTATTTTAACGTGTCCTTCTTCTCGGTCTTACGGTCGTTTTGACAGCTGATTCGTCGAAAACGGAGTTACGGTTCAAAAGTTATGGCCGTTTGAAGTTTGGTTGTCAAAAAGTGAAATTCTTACGCGTAAACCTTGAATAATCTTACGCGTAAGATGTTATGCGTAACCTGTAAGTTATGCGTAAGATCTAAGTTATGCGTAAACACTATTGTTTATGCGTAGACTTTGATTTTACGCGTAAACTTAGAGTTTATGCGTAAGAATGTTACGCGTAAGGTTTTTCAACCAAATTGATCTCTCAAACTTATCCAAGCTTGAAAGATATCCCGTGTCGAAGTATTCCACAAACTTATCCAAGTCAGGGAAGTACGGAGTCACCGTAGCACGAAGAGAAGACCTGTGATAAAGCTTATGCGTAGAACTCTGAAACTTAAGCGTAGAATTTAGCCTTATGCGTAGGAACAGACTTAAGCGTAGGATTTTAAGCGTAGGATCACAATCTTATGCGTAGGAATCAATGTTAAGCGTAGGATCTCATTCCAACGCGTAGGAAGAGGGTTTTGACTTCAACTTATGCGTAGAAAGAGGGTTTTGACTTCAACTTACGCGTAGAAAGTACTGTAGACAGCTGTTTCTTGTACTATTCACCCAAGTTACGCGTAAGATGACCAGAAAACTTCAAAAATTCGATTTTTTCAACCAAAAACACTTTTTTCACTTGTTTCTAATGATCAAATCTTTCCCAAAACACTTAGAATCACTAAAACATCAATAAAAACAACAACTTTAACACCAAAACTTATAAAAATCAAAACTTTTTTGAAGAAAAAGTACACAAATGAATGAAAAGTGTAACTTTTTAACAAAAAACATTATGAAAACACTCCTAAATCATTGTTTGGCTCTGATACCACTTGTATGACCTTAGATATATCAACTTTAATACCAATATAGCACTTAGATGAAGTAAAGATGGTGACTTGATGAGAAGTATGTGGCGTTAACTTGTATAAAGAGAGAGTAATAGATGAAGAGAACTTTTATTAAGAAACACACACAATACACACACAAGCACACACCTCAAATGAGCCTTTGAGGTGTTTATATAGTTCATGAGATAGGATGCCCTAAAGGCTTTCCTATGGGCTTGGGCTTGGACTTTGGATTACATGATTTATAAAGGCTTATATAACATAACACTTAACATATTAGCTTACCAAGTCCATAGCCCGTTGACTATTCTAATAACACAAACTACGACATATTACAACATTACAATAAATAAGAATGACCATCACTTTTTAATATAATTTTAATGCTAACAAACTCGCTGGTATACAAATCGCTAGTCTGACAATACGCTAACTACTCAACTCGCTAATACCAACTCGCTGTCTGAAAATACGCTAACTGCTCAACTCGCTAATACCAACTCGCTAGTACCAAAACCTGATAACTCGCTAGAATAAGACAAAACTGTCACTATCGTAGCGATTTGTCCGTATGTCCCAAAATGGCAAAACGCCAACATGCTGATGTCAACTCGCTAGTATGAACCTGCCAACTCTCTACGTGAAAACATCAACTCGCTGGAATCAATAACTACCTAAATCACACTTTTTGCCAAACAAATGATAAATTCAACTGCTCCAAATGCAAACCTAGGAACTAATGACTCATCTAATCAAGAAAGTACAAGAAACAAACCAATACAAATAAGAACTTCAAATCAACCTCAAACCACAAACCAAGCTATAACTACGAGCATACCACGAATCCTAGGATAGAACCATGGCTCTTGATACCAATTGTAGTATACTCTAATATTAGAACATGGATGGTTTAGTGTTTAGGATGATTTTAGGTTAGGTTTTCTAGTGAGAAGGTAGGGAGAGAAAGAGATGAAGTTGGGAGCCTTTGAGAGAAAATAGAGAAATGTTTGATTGCAAGTGAAGGTCCAACCCTTTCCATTGGGTGGGAAAGGGTATTTATAGTTACAATAGAAATGCCCCCTGAAACGGGCTGTGGAGCGAGCTGACAGTGGGTAAAGACCCGACCCGACTCCACAAATACTAACTAATACTAAACTACGTTCTAACTAATAAGATAAATACTACGAGCTACAATATGCTAAATTACACTTGAGGTGACCGAGTCTTCCTATGAATAATCGTATTCCTAACAGAGCACAAGACAACAACCCTAACCCCTTGTAGGTTGTGTTTCGGCCGAGCATAGCCCAAGGAGGGTCCATCCGGATCCTTCTTGTCCACTATTTGCATTCGAGCCCTTCTTCTTTTGTCTGACGACCGTTAGGTACCGTTAAGTGTTTATTTTTGAAAATAATAATTATTCATTACTAAATATAATAATTTTTATTAAATTGAAACTCATACGTAATGTGTGCAATCCTGAAGTCTCATGTTCGAATCCGGACATACTACATTAATTTTTATCCGTAAACTAACAGCTCCCACTCGGATATACATTAATGTAATAATGACATTGGTTAGTCTAGCGTAACACCCCAATGTCCCCAGAACGATCATGAGTGTGGTTTCCTGGAAAAAACCTTTTGATGAATCATACTTATCCTTTTGTTTCTAATACCATGTTAATATGGATATGGATCAAAGTCCTTCCATAATTAACTATTCTGTTTCTCGTCATTTATGATCAAACAAGATTTCCAATTCATCTGAACATATTCCAGATAGACCTTGGGCATGTCCATGCAAACATCTTGTCAACCCTACGAGGGGCCCAACAGTATTATACTTCAAAAAAATTTGAAGGAAACAAATTCTGTATTGACTACAAGCATAACCCATGAAATTTGCATCACCTTTGAAAATAGCCCTTATAGCTGCCAGTTACGGATAACGTTAGACTATCTTACAGAAAATGAGCTACATCCATAGTAGTTATCTGGTATCTCAAGTCTGAGGATAAATATTCATGATTTACTTTAATGACAGCATCCATAAGTATAATCATGTAATTGGGATCTGTCCTATATTCAATTTATTCATTCTATTGAATATCATGTGAATTTGGCATGTCCTATGCATCAATATAGTCAAATTATATTATACCAAAACTCAGATTTGTCGTAATTCAATGATATTTCCATATCATTGATTGACAATGGACTATTTAGAATAACATAACATAAGTTATTCATGGATTAAGCATGCAAATATGGGATACAATCTATTATTAATGAAAACAAATGTACTCAGTATTGACAATCATACTTGTTGACAAGGCATTATTCAACTAACTTTGATCTATCGAAATTTTGAGAATATTTATTTCAAGAATTCAATTAGCGAAGTTCTTGTATATGTGCATTCAAATAATTTGATATAACCACATAATACATCATAAAGTGTGTCACATCCTCAACATTCAATTTATGATAATTAAACATTCAAACATTTTAAAGTTTAAAGTATTCTTATTCTTTATTTTATAATGCAAATATGCTTTTAGTTATCTTGATTCAAACATTTCAAGCATTAATGTGTAATGTTTTAAACATGGCTTTTAACAAGGATGAAATCCTTCCATGACTAGTATTGAGTATCATCTCAATTTTATTAGCATCATTGTATGTAAACAACAATATGCTCTTTTCCGTAAACTTTAATGTGTAATGTTTTATGTCTTCCAAACTTCCAAGTTTGTTGGCTATGACAATTGACAAATTGTTTATCTATAGAATCCAGAAGCTGTTCCAGGCTGAGGATGTGATTCTATATCGAAATATATTCCTTTAGAATACTCATTACACAACTTATCTAATATCTTTCAATTAGATATCAATGTTGTCAAATCATCTTTTTATTAAAACTTGATATAACAAGAACATGATGTACATGAAAAATCCTTGTGTCTAACTTAAATTTTATCCATGTAGTACATATCCATTTAAACTTTCTAAATGATATATCATGTTCTATTAGATTCAGTTACCGCACATGTTTACATCAATAATCATATATTCAAGGTTGTATGTTTTACTCATTAAATCTTTCAAGTAAAGTTTTATTCAAAGTTATGACTTAACATTTATCTTATATAGAATGTTACTTCCTATATGTTATACAACATATATGATTTAAATAAGTAAACATAATACTCCCACTAGCTTTCAGAATTACTTAGGAGTTATCTTATTTCATATTTTAAGTCAAAACATGGATTTAATATTTAAACATAAGACTTATCTCCTTGATGCATGCATTTATCCATACTTGGATTATTGCATTTTATATTCTTTCAAAGATTACATGAATTTATAAAACTCCTAAGTAATTATACAAGAAAGAGTTTTATAATCCATTGTCAAATTTCATATTCATGAAAATGAGTATGACAATTACCATCTTTGTATCTTTGATGTGCTTAGGAAAGAGTTTTCAATCATAGTTAATTACTTAAGTATGATTAATAATCTTCTCATAAGACATGCATTAAAATATGTATACAATTTCGTCCATATGATTTATTACACAAAGATTTAAACCTCTAGGGTTTTTCTTCTCTTGAAGAAACTCATCTTCATTAAGATAAAACAAGTTTTCAAAGTTAACTTATCTTTATGGACAGCATATTAACATTCATAGTATGAGCAATTTACCATAATTCAATATTTAGTAAATGCATTATTATGATTAAGAGGCTTACTTTGATCCTGTAATTCATATTTTTTAGTATATCAATTAAATATCTGAGACATCCCAACGGATCTATGAATGAGAATTTCATCATGTTGAGGTTTAACCTTTACATTTCATGCCTCATCATGATTTTCACTAGTGTGGTTTTAGAAGATTATGTATTTTGTAATATGATCTCTCAAGATCTGAACAAAACTCACACTTGCCTTTTGTAATTTATCTATAAATACTTTAGCAAGTTGAGCAACACTTAATCGTTCTCTTTTGGGATATTACAAAAACATTTTACAGTTCATGACTCTTGTTTGTTAAACTACTTATTAACAAAATTAGGACTTAATTTTAAGACTTTAATGTGATTCATCACATTCCATAATTTATGGTGTCTTATTTAATCTTCTAGGTTAGAGTCTTATTGAGTATATTCAATCCATACTCAATTTTCTAACCTTGATAACTTTTGGAAGAAAAGAATTCATATTTATCTTTTAATCTAACAATATAACAAGAGTTAGATTTTTCCTAACTGAACACACCACCAACTTGTGATGTTTCATTAGAACTAATATTGTGAGACAAACTAACAATATATAAGATAAACTTATACTCCTTTTGGCTTACCTATTGATGTATGGGATTGCGCCCTCACAAAAGGTTTTACCTCTCAAGGGATCTCGAGAAGCTTGCAATCCCCGCCAGGCATTGTACCTGATCGTTGTAGTATAGTATAGTGACAAGTACCGAGGGATTGATCGTTCAACTCAGGAATAGTGTCGCTAGGATTAGAATGCCTACTAAACTAGGTCTAAAGGTGAAGGATGATTCTTTTTGTATTTTTATATTTTTATAAAAGCAATTAAAATCTCGGGTTTTGAAAGAGTAGGGGGAATTAGTTGCAAGCCAACTAACCCAATTTACCTAAAGATGCAATCAAAATAAAATAACAGAAATGAAAATAAACTAATTATACTAATGTGGTGGTGACAATAATGAGGAAAATTGTGTTTACTTAGATTTCATTACTCCCGAGATATCTTTTACAGGTTGATAGCTTGTTACAATTGCATGGATGACGGGTCATATTCCTTAATACTAGTCGTAGGGCCGTGTACAATATTCCCTAACTCTATAGGATCCTACTTCACTCCTATATCGAGCCGTTAGAATTCTCCTACGCATTAAATACAACCAAAATTCATACTACACCTCCGATCATGTTTCTTAATACGTTCAAGCAAGTTACCAATGGAAGTCTGCCAGTTTTCTTAAGCCTAACATCGAATACAATCATCCGTAACAATTATAAACAAACAATCAACCCATAATTAACAACTAGGTTTCACTACATCTAAGCAAACACAAAAGAAATCTAGCCTAGCATGTTAAATAGAAGACAAGTGTAAGATATAATCAAATGACACATAGACATATTGATTGATTTGAAATAGTACTTATCTCTAATTGAACATGAAAGATTCAAAGGCTTAAAACCCTTGAAAAAGCTTGAAAATTCGACCTAGTGTTTTTTCCCTCAAAGTTGCACACTAATGATTGAAATTTGGAAAACTATATATAGATTTTAAAGGGTGACGGTGTCATGTGTTAAGTTGTGACGCCGTCAACTCGCCGCCATATTGAAATCGTATTGCCTAGATCTGCTTGTGACGCCGTCATGTAGGATTTTCTTCTGGGCCGTCACTAATACTTGGACCATGATGGCCTTGGGTGACGCCGTCATCTCCTATGCACAAAAACACTCTGGATCGTCACGTTTATTTTCCACATCCACCTCTTTTGTAACTCTTGACGCCCTCATGTGGAGAGTTGTGACGCCGTCAGGTACTGTTCCCAGCAAGGAAAATTGAGAATTTGCCGTTTTATTCACTTTTATGCTCCCAAAACGTCTGAAATGCTTCATTTTCCATATTTCTCTCCAAAAGTACCTAAAATGACAAAAGGAATGATTTAGGGCAATATTTGATCAAATAAAAGTGGTTCACTTTTTGCCTCATCAAATACCCTTACACTTGAGATTTGCGTGTCCTCAAGCAAATGCGCTTTTATTCTAATCAAAATACAAGTTAGGGGTCATTTAACACTAATATAAAAGTGATTACAACAAATAATCGTTCAACTAAAAACCAAAGACAAGCACGGAGGTCATACACTAGCACCTCACAAATAGTGTTTAGATACTCACATCTCACGGGTGTAATAAAGTATATATCACAATAAGGATATGGAAAACATCTCTCACTACGTGTCATAGCAAAATAGATTACCATAGGCTTGGGAAAGGATAAAACCTCCACCACTTGGGGTAAGCACCTAGGATAAACTATCAAAGAGGTCTTTTAAAGGGTTATAACGTTAGGTGTAGGGATATGGAATACACGGTTTTGTTGGATAAAGGCAATATTTACTGGTGGCGAGTTAATCATCTTAGTTAATTACATGTACGATATGGCGTTGTTAAGCCAAGACTAGACTCGACTTAAGCTAATGAATCAAAAATAACAAAAACATAAAACAAACATAGAATGAAACGGGATGGTTGTCCGTATGTTTTTTTCTCTTTTCTTTTTCTATATTTTTTTTTCTTTTTCTTGATTTTTTCGATTTTTTTTTTTTGCATACACTTTTGCCCTACCATCCAAAATAATACGTCATAGGGAATGTACATTTTCCTTACACTTGAATCTTTACATAGTTTTCAATAAACTATTCTAATGACTCGAATCAAGATAATCAAAACACTTGGAGTACTTTTAAGATTAACGCACATATGGGGGTAATAATTTGATGTTTTTCCCCATTAATCCATAACATAAGTACTTTACCCATGAGTCCCAATCGTCCCAAAACAATATGTACAAGATATGAATCGACTTAGCAAACATGTAATCAATTAGATAATTAACTAAGGGTTTACACATATAACAATAATGCACTAAAGATGAGTGCATACACGGAAGGCTAAGGCGATTTGGTTGCACATTTGGGTAGTTTGTAACAAATTATTCCTTTAAGTAAAATGCTTAAAGTTAGAAACGAAAAGATAGGCTCGGAGGTGTGTACTAGGGGTTTCGTGTACTAAAGATGAGTACAACGCTAAGGTGTGGGAAAATCAATTGACTTTACTAGTCTAGTAATATGACTTAAATGGTCAAGTAATTATGATACGGGTTTAACAAAAGGGTGATCCTAATGCCTCTTATCCTATAGTAAATCCTACTACACAAATGTAGTCTCACTAGCGGACTCGGGATGCATCACTAACACAAGTTCTAGAATCTAAGTACTACCGGTACACTCATAAGCTCTAAGGCTTCTCCTAACAAGTCTAGAGGCGAACCTCACTTAGTAGAAGGCCGGTACGAGTCTTTGACGCCTCAACTAACAGATGCTAACTAATGCACTTCTTGGATCGCTGGCGCGTTATTTGCATAACGGATGGTCACCAAGTCATACACTAGAGCTAGCGCGTTAGCCAATTAATCTAATAATCGGATGGTCACTACTTTATTGATAAAATTTTTAAGTGGTACGGTTTTTTGTGCTAGTCATATAACTCCTATCCATGAGACGCTTGTTAAGGCTAAAGTTTCACTCCTAAATGTTGTAAAAAAATTTAAATTTGGAGCTAAAATTACACTAACAAGTATTTCTCTTAGTTTTATTACACACCTACCATCAAACAAACAAACTCAAGTGCATTGGTATCCTATAAGGTATCATCATTTGCCTTCCCCTTACACTTAGGATGAACATTGTCCCCAATGTTCAATTAAAGGATGTAAACGTAAAATAGGTAAAAGAATGAAAAAAAATACTCCCCTGATTCGTTAGGTGTGGATAGTGTATCAATAAGGTTAGATCTTCCTCCAAGAAAATGAACATTCAAAGCTTCCCTTCCAGAAATATAAATCATCTTCTTGTCATATATAACCTGTTAAACCTGAGAAAAAAAATAAGGCAACCTCGCATAAAATCGGCGGCATTCTATATATACTAACAAATCCTAGAAAGCAATTTAAGATATAATGCTTGTGGAATGAATGTTTGCAGATTTCATGGAGTTTATAAAACTAAAGAATTAACAAAAACTTTAAGACTCCGTTAGAAAAACAAAACTCGCAAAATTTCCAGAATTTTACACATGACGCCGTCAAGAGTTAACTCCTGACGCCGTCAGAAGTGACCTGCAGAAATGTTTACGTTAAGTTTTCGAAAAATTTCTAGAAAAACTTATGTCCTACTTCCTGGAAAATCCTGCAAAACATCATTATGACTCGATACAAGCATTTGACTCTAAGAAATACTAATATACATGTTCATTTAATATTTGTGGAGAATCATGATCAATTTTCGTTCTTAGAAACAAATTTGGGGTTTCCCCTTACACTTAGCTTTTGCAAAATACCATTATATGAAGTTAAGACAAAGTTAAACAACAAAATAAAGCATTTTCACAATTTAGTTTGAAACATGATCTACCAACAATAAAAATAAAGCATGCATACGGAAGCAAATAACAATCAAACAAATAAAAATCACACAAATAAAAAACACACAAAACATGGGTTGCCTCCCAAGAAGCGCTTTTCTTTATTTACGAGTCTTGTAGCTAGACTCAAGGTCATGGGCAATTACGTGACCTCATCATTGGTCTCATTCTCTAGGTCATCTCCAATCTTAGTTTTGTATTCCGGATCTAGTTGCAAACATTCCTTGTAGAAACCAAGTATTCTATTCATGACATAATATACTCCTCTACGTCTGTCCTCATAATTCCTATAATAAACCGCTTCCTTGTGTTCCTTTTCTATGTTTGATAGAAGGCGGTATTGTTCAATCCTATAGGGCATTTGGTAAGCAATCTCATCATTCTCATCCTTGAATCTAACTATACCTAGGGACGGGTCATAACTCATCTTAGAGACCTCAACAAATGGTTTTCCGAACACCACTTTACTTAGGCAACCATCTATTACCGGACGAATATCTTCTACAATCACAAAGTCGGTAACATAAGTGAAGTTTCCTACAAAGACATGTAATCCTTTCACTCTTCCTACAAAGTTGCTCATCTAATTCGTGTTAGGCATCATCCTACATTCAAACTGCTTCTTCATTACCCAATTATAATAGGTTCTAGTCATAATGTTTATAGGGGACCTAAGATCAATATACGATTTCCAAACAAGCATATGCCCAATATTGCAAGGTATGTTGATGTTAGAGGGATCACCTACTTTAATAAGGGGTGAACCAATGACGTATGGTGTCTCGGGGTCATCGAATAAATCCTTGTGATATTCCCGTTCTTCCTTGGTAGGTGACTTATCAAAGTACTCTTCTACGTTTTCAGCCTCCTCTAACTTTTCATCCTTAATATCCTTAACTTCCTTACCCTCATCCTTAGTCCCGGTTTCTATCCCAACTTCATCCTTGTCACTTTCTTCTATATTCTTATCTATTGGCTTAAGGGTGACAACGTTGACAAAGTGGACGTGTTTGGATGATGAGGGGTACTTAATTTGGATTCCGCTATTAGTGTCCCTAGTATCCTTCCTAGGTGTCGTTAGCACCTGGTTGTTGAGGCTTTCAACAAGTTGTCAATCTTATTGGTCATCTCCGTTTGTTGTTGATTGAATTTTGTTTCAAACTTAGCTATGCGAGCTTCTTGAGATGCCATAAACTTGGGCATCAGCACTTCAAGATTATTGGTACTACCATAGTTATTGGAAGGATTGTTATTGAAAGTACGGTTAGATGGTGGACCGTTTGGCTTGTAACGATTAGGTGGATTGGAAGAATTATTTTGGGGCATTTTTTGGTTTTGCTTCCAGCTAAAGTTCGGGTGATTTTTCCAAGAAGATTTGTAGGAATCACCGTAAGGGTTTCGCTCGGGTTTTAAAGTGTACCACTTGTCTCCCACTTCGTTGGTACGCGAGGATGCGTAGTCCAAAAAAGCTTGTCCGGGGAGTTCCATGCAATCACGAGTGTCATGGGGACCAAAACATAATTCGCATGAGGTAGTGATTTTGTTCACTTGGCTTGAAGGCTTAGGAGCTTCGTAAGATTTCATAAGAAACAAGACTTGGTCTTCAAGTTCCATGATCCTACGGTCGGGAGTGCTAGAATTGTTCGAAGGCAGAGATATTCCCTTGACCGTTTTGTTTAAATCACGGGGATCATTCCAACTTTCGTTGTCATAGAGAGCAAGATCTTCTATGAGTTCCCATGATTCTTCCGCACTTAGATCACGTAGCTTGCCACCGGCCGATTGGTCAATGGTTCGCCTTGTGGAGAGATCGATATGGTCATAGAAAATTTGGACTTGGAGCCAAAGATCTATGCCATGATGAGGGACTTTTTGGAGTAAGTCCTTGAAACGAGTCCATGCTTCATATAGAGTTTCACCTTGACGTTGTTGGAACATCAATATATCATTTCTAACCTTGACGTTGTTGGAAACGAGAGGAGAGATCATCCCATGAGGTGATGGATCCCGCGGGTAAACGCTCAAGCCATTGACTAGCTTGATCACGTAGAGAGAATTGGAATAGGCGTAATCAGGTCGACTCTCTAGTTGCAACATCAACGTCTATGGAATCTATGATTTTAAGGAAATCCTTCAGATGTTGATTAGGATCTTCGGAACGAAGTCCATGGAATGCACATCTGCTTTGCATCAACCAGATGGTGTCGGATCACAAGGGGGACACATTGGCTCCTTGAGTGAGCTCAATAGTGTTTCGATAGCCTTGGTGGCTAGGATGGGAATACTCTCCTAAAGTTCGGGGCCTAGGAGGTTGGTTTGCTAGTGGTGGGTTTTGTGGGTGGTTTTGTATTAGTGGGTTGATGGGTTCAAAGATGTTTCCACCTTCCATGATGTCGGATGGTAAAGGTTACGAACAAAGATACGAAGAAATGAGATAGACTAAAGAAAAACCTAAAAATAAAAATAAAATCTTACTAGAAAGGAATCTAGCAAGTAGACCTAATAAAAAGAAATCCTAACCTAGACAATAACTATTCCCCAGGCTGCGGCGCCAAAAACTTGATGTGCGGGATTGCGCCCTCACAAAAGGTTTTACCTCTCAAGGGATCTCGAGAAGCTTGCAATCCCCGCCAGACAGTGTACCTGATCGTTGTAGTATAGTATAGTGACAAGTAACGGGGGATTGATCGGTCAACTCAGGAATAGTGTCGCTAGGATTAGAATGCCTACTAAACTAGGTCTAAAGGTGAGGGATGATTCTTTTTGTATTTTTATATTTTTATAAAAGCAATTAAAATCTCGGGTTTTGAAGTAGTGGGCGGAATTAGTTGCTAGCCAACTAATCCAATTTACCTAAAGATGCAATCAAAATAAAATAACAGAAATGAAAATAAACTAATTATACTACTGTGGTGGTGACAATAATGAGGAAAATTGTGTTTACTTAGATTACATTACTCCCTAGATATCTTTTACAGGTTGATAGCTTGTTACAATTGCATGGATGACGGGTCATATTCCTTAATACTAGTCGTAGGGCCGTGTACAATATTCCCTAACTCTATAAGATCCTACTTCACTCCTATGTCCAGCCGTTAGAAAAAGCTTGTCCGGGGAGTTCCATGCAATCACGAGTGTCATGGGGACCAATACATAATTCGCATGAGGAAGTGATTCTGTTCACTTGGCTTGAAGGCTTAGGAGCTTCGTAAGATTTCATAAGAAATTTGACTTGGTCTTCAAGTTCCCTGATCCTACGGTCGGGAGTGCTAGAATTGTTCGAAGGCAAAGATATTGCCTTTACCATTTTGTTTAAATCACGGGGATCATTCCAACTTTCGTTGTCATAGAGAGCAAGATCTTCTATGAGTTCCCATGATTCTTCCGCACTTAGATCACGTAGCTTGCCACCGGCCGATTGGTCAATGGTTCGCCTTGTGGAGAGATCGATATGGTCATAGAAAATTTGTACTTGGAGCCAAAGATCTATGCCATGATGAGGGACTTTTTGGAGTAAGTCCTTGAAACGAGTCCATGCTTCATATAGAGTTTCACCTTGACGTTGTTGGAACATCAAGATATCATTTCTAAGCTTGGTAGTTCTCCCCGGTGGGAAAAATTGAGCAAGGAAACGAGTGGTGAGATCATCCCATGAGGTGATGGATCCCACGGGTAAACGCTCAAGCCATTGACTAGCTTGATCACGTAGAGAGAATTGGAATAGGCGTAATCAGGCCGACTCTCTAGTTGCAACATCAACGTCTATGGAATCTACGATTTTAAGGAAATCCTTAAGATGTTGATTAGGATCTTCGGAACGAAGTCCATGGAATGCACATCCGCTTTGCAACAACCAGATGGTGTCGGATCGCAAGGGGGACACATTGTCTCCTAGAGTGAGCTCAATAGTTTCTCGATAGCCTTGGTGGCTAGGATGGGAATACTCTCCTAAAGTTCGGGGCCTAGGAGGTTGGTTTGCTAGTGGTGGGTTTTGTGGGTGGTTTTGAATTGGTGGGTTGATGGGTTCAAAGATGTTTCCACCTTCCATGATGTCGGATGGTAAAGGTTACGAACAAAGATACGAAGAAATGAGATAGACTAAAGAAAAACCTAAAAATAAAAATAAAATCTTACAAGAAAGGAATCTAGCAAGTAGACCTAATAAAAAGAAATCCTAACCTAGACAATAACTATTCCCCAGGCTGCGGCGCCAAAAACTTGATGTGCGGGATTGCGCCCTCACAAAAGGTTTTACCTCTCAAGGGATCTCGAGAAGCTTTCAATCCCCGCCAGGCAGTGTACCTGATCGTTATAGTATAGTATAGTGACAAGTAACGGGGGATTGATCATTCAACTCAGGAATAGTGTCGCTAGGAGTAGAATGCCTACTAAACTAGGTCTAAAGGTGAGGGATGATTCTTTTTGTATTTTTATATTTTTATAAAAGCAATTAAAATCTCGGGTTTTGAAGGAGTGGGCGGAATTAGTTGCTAGCCAACTAACCCAATTAACCTAAAGATGCAATCAAAATAAAATAACAGAAATAAAAATAAACTAATTATACTAATGTGGTGGTGACAATAATGAGGAAAATTGTGTTTACTTAGATTTCATTACTCCCTAGATATCTTTTACAGGTTGGTAGCTTGTTACAATTGTATGGATGACGGGTCATATTCCTTAATACGAGTCGTAGGGCCGTGTACAATATTCCCTAACTCTATAGGATCCTACTTCACTCCTTTGTCGAGCCGTTAGAAAAAGCTTGTTCGGGGAGTTCCATGCAATCACGAGTGTCATGGGGACCAATACATAATTCGCATGAGGAAGTGATTTTGTTCACTTGGCTTGAAGGCTTAGGAGCTTCGTAAGATTTCATAAGAAATTTGACTTGGTCTTCAAGTTCCAAGATCCTACGGTCGGGAGTGCTAGAATTGTTCGAAGGCAAAGATATTTCCTTTACCATTTTGTTTAAATCAAGGGGATCATTCCAACTTACGTTGTCATAGAGAGCAAGATCTTCTATGAGTTCCCATGATTCTTCCGCACTTAGATCACGTAACTTTCGTTGCATGGATGACGGGCCATATTCCTTAATACTAGTCGTAGGGCCGTGTACAATATTCCCTAACTCTATAGGATCCTACTTCACTCCTATGTCGAGCCGTTAGAAGCTCCTAACATGGGATCATTAGAATTCTCCTACGCATTAAATACAACAAAAAATCATAGTACACCTCCGATCATGTTTCTTAAGACGTTCAAGCAAGTTACCAATGGAAGTCTGCCAGTTTTCTTAAGCCTAACATCGAATACAATCATTCGTAACAATTATAAACAAACAATCAACCCATAATTAACATCTAGGTTTCACTACATCTAAGCAAACACAAATGAAATCTAGCCTAGCATGTTAAATAGAAGACAAGTGTAAGATATAATCAAACAACACATAGACATATTCATTGATTTGAAAGAGTACTTATCTCTAATTGAACATGAAAGATTCAAAGGGTTGAAACCCTTGAAAAAGCTGGAAAATTCGACCTAGGGTTTTTTCCCTCAAACTTGCACACTAATGAATGAAATTTGGAAAACTATATATAGATTTTACAAGGTGACGGCGTCATGTGTTAAGTTGTGACGCCGTCAACTCGCCGCCATAATGAAATAGTATTACCTAGATCTGCTTGTGACGCCGTCATGTAGGATTTTCTTCTGGGTCGTCACTAATACTTGGACCATGACGGCCTTGGGTGACGCCGTCATCTCCTATGCACAAAAACTCTCTGGATCGTCACGTGTATTTTCCACATCCACCTCTTTTGTAACTCTTGACGCCCTCATGTGGAGAGTTGGGATGCCATCCGGTACTGTTCCCAGCAAGGAAAATTGAGACTTTGTCGTTTTCTTCACTTTTATGCTCCAAAAAACGTCCGAAATGCTTCCTTTTCCAGATTTCTCTCCAAAAGTACATAAATGACAAAAGGAACAATTTAGGGCAATATTTGATCAAATAATCTCGAATTCGGGCTTAAATGACCCCTTAAAAGCGGTTCACTTTTCGCCTCATCACCTATTTACCAAGTCAACTTAATGGTATAATAGAATTTCCAAGCCAATTGCATGCTATATAATATAAGTACTGTTTGAACAAGTCACTTCATATTCATGCCTTAAGAAGACAAAAACTGTTATATTCCCACTATACGTTATTAATCATTGATTAACTCAATGATTTCTTGTTTAAAACATAACAAGTTAACGTCTAACTTTATTATAAGTCTTGTAATAGTTAAAAGACTTCATGTTTATAAGAAGATATAAAAATATATAACTAAAGTATTTGTGAACACCACCATTCGGTTTCATGGTAATTTCAAGTTAATTTACTACTCCATTTGTTTATGTCATTTTATGAATTATCCAACTGAAGAAACTGTAAACTCACATAATTCCATCACATTAGTTGATATGCTAGTAATGAAATCATGTAGTTTACCTTTCCATTGCAATCTAGCCAGGTTACACCCTGACATAAATTGTAAATTCTAGTGTTTCTTTTAATTTGATATCATAAGACATAAAATTAGTCTTTATTATAATCTTTACACATGTTCTACATAAGATAATCTTACACATTAAATGTATAAGTCCTATTAGAACATAGATCTCTTACCTTGCAATTAAGAGAATCCTATAATCATAATTATGTGTATTGTTCCTTTGTACAAAATAAACAATTTTCCACTTGTGCGTGGAACAATATAATGTAGTATATAAACAACACAACATAGGTTTGTTTATGTGATTTAATATGATTTGTGTCAGAAAATAACAAGTAGATGTAGGACTACTATGTCTTGTCAGGAAACGCACATGGCCATCCTAAAAACATGAGTGTCTACAATTGGAAAGTAATTATCTTGAAGATAATATGGGCTACTACACAGGAATTAAAGCTTATAGCTCCCACTGAATTAGATAACATAACAATAACTCCATATTCAGTGACACAACACAACGCTCCAACTGGATTTGAGAACATTGTAATTGTTTCATAACCAGTGAAAACAATTTGCTTGTTTTTTACTTTCCTACAATTTTTGAAAAACCCATACGTAATAAATACTCGGGTTCTAAAATGTGTATTCTACTATGTATATGATGGATTATTAATCAATGATATTCACTTGAAGAATTTTAACATGCAGCTTCTTCCTTAATAGGCCTACCATCCCCATAGTGGTGTGTAGCACCTTTAAAGCACAACAACTAGATAAAAAATGCTAGCTTGCCATTTACCAATTTTGCGGTAATCCGTCTAGCTTCTAATAACTCATATTTCCATTTAACCAAATGTCATGTTTGTTACAGAAGAATTCATTTACCAAATTAGGGTAATGAAATTTTTAGGGAAATAAAATGTGCAATATCTTAAGTATTAAAGATTGCTACGAGTTATATATTAGAATGTAGAAAATTCTAATGTTCCTATCATACCTTTTCTCAATCATGAAAAGGAATAGGATTGAGTCTCATTCTTCTCTCATGGAAAATAGACTTTGTGTCTTTTCAGTAAATTTTTTCTCAATCAAACATTAAATTAAAAAGCGGAGTTAGATGAATTTACCAATTTAAGACCAAACCAGTTTACTGTTTTAATGTTGCATTAATTCATTAAAAATAATTACAAAATTCAATTTTAGTATTTTCGATAAATAAATTTTCAAGAAAATTAAATACCCATGGTTCATAATCATATAACCATTTAATTTTCACTGAAAAACTAGGATCCAAATTGACATAGGTTCATCAAATAAGTTGATCTGCTAGTGATGACTGTATTCAATAAGGTACGAGTCGAGCCTCAATTGCCAATATTCAATTGCAATTCCTAGAAAGGATGGGATTTACATATTTGCCAACCGTAGTTGCAATGTACGCATGTTTTATCCCCATCTTATGCCTTGACTGATCAGCTCTCACTATCAACTCAATTAAGTTAACCAACTTAAAAAACTGCTAAATCACATAATTTTATCACACCAGTTGATCTGCTAGTGGTGAAATCATGTAATTTGACCTTCCATTGTAATCTAGCCAGGTTACACCCTGACGTAAATCACAACTTTAGGTGTTTCCATTTCATTGGATGGCATATAACTTAAATTTTAAGGGTAGTAATTTTGATGTGTATTTATCAAAATATGTACAAAGATATCATGCATTCATCTTGTATCATATGTTTTCATGTAAAAAACTTTTACTCATTAGTTTCTTTACTGAGCAAAATCAACAAAGTTTTAATTGAGGCGTTGAGAAACTTACAACTTTGCCTTAAGATGCTTCGTAGATAATGGTTGTTGGGTAAGACTAATTTGACGCACAGGCGAGCGTAGAGACAGAATGGAGTCTCTCTAAGGCCACAATTTAATGTGAAGCCACCTTATACCCACTTTAGAGTTTGTCAAAATTAGATTTACCGTCCGACCATTATGTACAGTCACATCAATCAATCAAAAGTTCATGATTTTTAAAGCTCAAAACATGATTTTACCATTATTAAGTCCAGTTTATAATTTTATTATGAAATTACCCTTTTGCTTAATATCATGTCACAAAAATATATAAACAAATAGCAATTAAATAAAAAATAAATGACTTAAATAATGAACATGCAAAATAAATCAATAACACACATAATTGATTTATAAATAGCGATTTATGGGGTCTTCCCCAATATCATAATTAATTAAATTTTAGTAATTAAACAAGTCTTAACAATTTATTACTAGAACCCTAATTAATTAAATCAAATCGCATAATAAGCATGTTAATTCGAAACAATCAAAATCAACATAATCCATGACAAAGCATGCATAGATTTGTAATGGATTCCTACATTGCATTTATTATAACAATAATAAAGCCTTAGAACCGCATATCAATAAATAGCATATAACACATATCAATTAAAATACACATAAAAGATTACATCAACCTAGGGTTTCTACAAGTTTTTACAAATCCTAAAACCCTAATAATTAAAAAATAGGAATCGACCAAAAAAATAGGGTTTACAAAATTATAAAAACTTAAGAACACCATAAACATGTAATAATCATAAACGATTCAATTTTATGTGTTTCGGTAATTAATTACAACGTATTATATAACGACCTAAAATCTGAGTAACCTTTAAACATTTAAAACAAATATGTTATAAGATTTTTGAACATTTGAATACGTTTATAGCCTAAAGTGAACTATATGTTATGAATTTAGAACCACAAAATACGAAACTCTAACCTAATTATATTTAAAATTTCGCCACTCTAGCCTTGTGAACTTTTTACATAATTCGAAACTATTAGACTAAGTACCATGGGAGTTGGCACAAACTATAACTCCTAAGTTCTTAAATACATATTACACGTTTAAGAGGTCCTATACGGTCCCATTTCTTTTAAATTGTGCACAATATTTACTTTGAAGATATGGTAAATACTTTTGAAAATTTTGAAGAGAAGTAGTCCTCCCCTATCTCCCTAAGTCTCGGCAACCATCCCTTTTATTTTGCCTCATCCACTGTTATTTCATCAACCAAATTTTTATCATAATTCCAAACTCAAGAAACCCTAAACTACAAAACCAAATCGGCAGTCTCCATTTCTGTTTTCTCAAGAAGACCAAGTACGAATGGAGTTTAGCTAAGGGGGTGATCATTGGTGTTCATTCTCTTGGTGTGATCGTGTGTGGTGGATTGGTTCGAAGGGTGTTTTCATGCTCGAGGTTTGGGTCGGCATTCGATGGAGTTATGGGCTGCTGTTTCGTGGGTAGGAGATTAAAGTCAGGTTTGGTCATGTGTCGATGTAATCACTGTTCGGGTTCCATTTGTCATTTGAGTTCGACCTCTTCTCTTTCGTTTTCAATCTCACTACATAACGTATAATATGTCCAATATAAATTATTATGAATCGGTTAAAAGCCTGTGCATGTATACGATTTAGAAAGTTACATGAAATCATGATTTAAAGCCTTATATAATTGATCCTTATGTTTTGTCATTCGATTCATGTTATACTAATGGTTTTGATTCTTTGAATCACGATCTAAAAGTTGTTGTGAACTAATCTGGTACGAGTTAATAAGAAGGTTGCATGCATGTTCATTCGGTTTACGTTTCGATTCGAGATAACAAAATATATAAATGCTATATTTGTGTGGTGTTGTTTGTGTTCTTGTTTCTTGGCCTTGTCGATCTACAACTCAATATAAAAATGCATGTATGTTGTCGTGTGGGTGTGTTGAGTGGCTGCTCATGATTATGATGAAACTCTTTTAAATGGACCATATAATATATTGGTGGTATTTTTAATGAGCCCTATACATATGTTTTTGTTTATGTGTACGTGTGAGTGAGTCATGTTCCAAGTTGTTTAATTCGAATTTCGCTCAAGTGTTTATTAAAATCGGTTAAACCTTAGATTGGTCATTAATAATAATAATTTACATTTTGAACCCTAATATAACACCCCCATTTTAGGATCGCCACGGAAAGGGACATGAGATGTTATATACTAGTCACATTGTACAAATATAGTAAACAACTTTAAAACAAAGTCGTTTTTAATAAAAGTTCATACTACACATTCGATAATTTATCAGAGTAAACAAAGGTCCCCAAAGGTTTTAACATAATCCAAAGTTACATAAGTTTAAAAGTTTGAAACATTATCGAATGAATTTTTTTTATTAAAACATGAGCCATCATGTAGATATCCATTTCTTGCCTCATCAAATACCCTTACACTTGAGATTTGCGTGTCCTCAAGTAAATGCGCTTTTATTCTAATGAAAATACAAGTTAGGGGTCATTTAACACTAATATAAAAGTAATTACAACAATTAATCATTCCACTAAAAACCAAAGACAAGCACGGAGGTCATACACTAACACCTCACAAATAGTGTTTAGATACTCACATCTCACTGGTGTAATAAAGTATATATCACAATAAGGATATGGAAAACATCTCCCACTACGTGTCATAGCAAAATAGATTACCATAGGCTTGGGAAAGGATAAAACCTCCACCACTTGGCGTAAGCACCTAGGATAAACTATCAAAGAGGTCTTTTAAAGGGTTATAACGTTAGGTGTAGGGATATGGAATACACGGTTTTGTTGGATAAAGGCAATATTTACCGGTGGCGAGTTAATCATCTTAGTTAATTACATGTACGATATGACGTTGCTAAGCCAATACTAGACTCGACTTAAGCTAATGAATCAAAAATAACAAAAACATAAAACAAACATAGAATGAAATGGGATAGTTGTCCGTATGTTTTTTTCTCTTTTCTTTTTTTATATTTTTTTTTTCTTTTTCTTGATTTTTTCGATTTTTTTTTTTTTTTTTTTTTTTTTTGCTTACAGTTTTACCCTACCATCCAAAATAATACATCATAGGGAATGTACATTTTCCTTACACTTGAATCTTTACATACTTTTTAATAAACTATTCTAATGACTCGAATCAAGATAATCAAAACACTTGGTGTACTTTTAAGATTAACGCACATATGGGGGTAATAATTTGATGTTCTTCCCCATTACTCCATAACATAAGTACTTTACCCATGAGTCCCAATCGTCCCAAAACAATATGTACAAGATATGACTCGACTTAGCAAACACGTAATCAATTAGATAATTAACTAAGGGTTTACACATATAACAATAATGCACTAAAGATGAGTGCATACATGGAAGGCTAAGGCTATTTGGTTGCACATTTGGGTGGGTTGTAACAAATTCTTCCTTTAAGTAAAATGCTTAAAGTTAGAAACGAAAAGATAGGCTCGGAGGGGTGTACTAGGGGTTTCGTGTACTAAAGATGAGTACAACGCTAAGGTGTGGGAAAATCAATTGACTTTACTAGTCAAGTAATATGACTTAAATGGTCAAGTAATTATGATACGGGTTTAACAAAAGGGTGATCCTAATGCCTCTTATCATGTAGTAAATCCTACTACACGAATGTAGTCTCACTAGCGGACTCGGGATGCATCACTAACGCAAGTTCTAGAATCTAAGTACTACCGGTACACTAATAAGCTCTAAGGCTTCTCCTAACAAGTCTAGGGGCGAACCTCACTTAGTAGAAGGCCGGTATGAGTCTTTGACGCCTCAACTAACAGATGCTAACTAATGCACTTCTTGGATCGCTGGCGCGTTATTTGCATAACGGATGGTCACCAAGTCATACACTAGCGCTGGCGCGTTAGCCAATTAATCTAATAATCGGATGGTCACTAATTTATTGATAAAATTTTTAAGTGGTAAGGTTTTTTGTGCTAGTCATATAACTCCTATCCATGAGACGCTTGTTAAGGCTAAAGTTTCACTCCTAAATGTTGTAAAAAAATTTAAATTTGGCGCTAAAATTACACTAACAAGTATTTCTCTTAATTTAAATTCGAAACATATTATACGTTATGTAGTACTTTGAATGAACATCAGTACTTTGTAGCAGTACGTTGCAGCAGTACCTTGAAAGAATACGAGCAGTACTTTGAAAGAATACTACCTTGGAGCAGTACTTTGCAGTACACAAGCAACAGTACTTTGAATGACTAGGACAAGCAGTACTTTCAATAAGGTGAAGCATTACTTTGAATATAATGAGGAGCAGCACTATCATTCAAGCAGTACGTTGAGGTATAAGCGTAACAACAGTACTTTAAAGGAAAATACTAATCATCTATACTACATATAATGCATGAAACACTCTCTCTCCAAAATTTTCAGATTTACAAGAAATAATGCATGGTTTACATCACTCTAATGCACCCAATTTTCAGAATTACAACAAAGTAAGCATATTGTACAACAAAAAACAGCATGATGTCATTTTAAGACCAAAATTCTACCAAACAACATTAATGCTATTAAAAACACCCCTTCACCAAAAATTACAACCATTTAAGCACAATGTACAATAGCTTTTAAGTAAATACAAGTCATAAAACACAAAGCACAAGTATGTAAAGCATAATGATTTTAAGGTCAACAATTTATTCAACACATATAATTAATACACTAATTAATTCACCCCTTCACCAAAATATATAATTATTTAACCATAACTATACTACATATAATGCATGAAACACTCTCTCTCCAAAATTTTCAGATTTACAAGAAATAATGCATGGTGTACATCACTCTAATGCACCCAATTTTCAGAATTACAACAAAGTAAGCATATTGTACAACAAAAAACAGCATGATGTCATTTTAAGACCAAAATTCTACCAAACAACATTAATGCTATTAAAAACACCCCTTCACCAAAAATTACAACCATTTAAGCACAATGTACAATAGCTTTTAAGTAAATACAAGTCATAAAACACAAAGCACAAGTATGTAAAGCACAATGATTTTAAGGTCAACAATTTATTCAACACATATAATTAATACACTAATTAATTCACCCCTTCACCAAAATATATAATTATTTAACCATAATATACAAGCTAATCAAGCTACTGTGCCAAATACTTAAAAATAAAGCCATTAGGCTGGGCACAATGGTCGGTCGACCGGACCGGTCGCCCCTGCGCCGACCGAGTCGCCGCCACTGCAACCACAAGATCGATGAAAGTCGGACGGCTCCAAAATTCACAAACCAGTCACCCCATCGACCAATTAATTCATTCCACAAAAGAAGAACAAAAATGTACCGTTACATATCAAAACAAAAACTAAGATGAAACGAAAGAAGAAAAGAACAATCATCAATTAAGCCAAAACAAACATCAAACTTATTTCATCTATGGTCCATGAACAGAAAGTATACAACAACAATAAAACCCAACATCTACATCTACCTCAGTTCTAAACCCATCTCAAAACCACCATCACGGTCAACACAACAAAAAACATTAGAGAGAGTTTTCGTTTGATATTTAAGAAAAGGGTCTGATTTTCTTGCAAACATAGATTGTTGGTTATGTTCGGTTATCAAGATAAGAAAGAAAAGAAGAGTATGTAATATTTATGTGGCTGCAAATCATGGCTACGTATTTTTGTGAGGAAAATTAAGGCAGGAATGAGGTAATTTAGGCTTTGTAAACTATTTATAAGTCCTAACATATATACCGGTTTGGTTGTTAATTGGGCTGGCCAATGATATCATAAATTGTTTTAGTTTTATCATGGGTCTTAATAGATATTGATGATTAAAGTTTGTTTAGGCTAAAAATAGTTTTAGACTAATTACTAATTGAGCCGTATATTATTTGTATGATATAGTTGATTTTGGGCTAATTTTGATATTTGGTTCATGTGAATAGTGTCTATTAAAAATGAAAATGTAGGGGATATATATAGTGTAAAAAAGATGGATTTTTTTTTAAATAAAAATAAAAATATAAATGTCGGTCGCCTTACTATGCCTAAAAGGTTGCATGTAAGTCTGAAAATTTAAAGGTGGTTGTGCTGAAGGAAAGAATCAAGATTTATGTTTGTGGTAGCTTCGGTTAACAGTAAACGAAATTATACTACTGTTTTTTTATTTTTTTTATGGGTCTCAATACCGTCTTCGACGACGTATGGGGAGTTTGAGATGTAAACTGCCTTACTCATATCGAAGATAGGAAAGGACCTCCGACCTTTTGTAGGGTGTGAGGATCGAACTATTGACCACTAGGTTAAGATGCAAGGGGTTTTCCAACTGATCAAACTCTAAAATTATTGTTATTTGTAAATTAATCATTAAAAATATATGACCGCATAACATCACATTACCAAAAAAATATAGTCACAGGGTACTCGCCGCCGCATTGCGCGGATACCCTGCTAGTACCTTTAAAAAAAGAATCAGCAAGCCCACTTATTCCAGTATAAGACGATATCATAGCAGCCAATACATCGAGAACCAATCAGCAGCTTCAATCACAATTAAAATAACCCTTGCACCGTCCCACGATCAAGAAAATAATCAATCAGCATTTAATAATCATTCTGTATTTGAGGTGATACGTCACACAGTAGCAAACATCCAACTCAACACATACCCACTTTATTAATGCAGTACGGGGTAACTTTTAAATATTCGACCCACATGATTCTTTGATTACCTCTTGCCAATACACGACAATTGCAAACTAACATTGAAAATCCACCGACCCATTTATTCAATTTATCTGCTCATCACATACAACCATATGCTTTCTTATCCACTTTATAAAAACAGTAGACGACAAGAATATCAAAGCTTGTATTTAATCCCTTTTCTCGTAACCCAAATCATGATAAAAACCAATCATCATATGCAGAAAACGACAAATCACCTTAGCTTGATCAATCACCAAGTACGAGGTCAACCATGTGCAAGACTTGACAAACAAAATTAATAACGCAACCTTTACCCCATATTTGACCAAACAATATATCCTATGACCGACCTATGCAAATTGATATCTTCACATGTGCATACAAACCAGATCTATCAACTTAATATTTTACTTTATTGAGCCAATTGTAAATCATAAACTATCGTACCATATCCCATGCTCATGTCGACAATAAAATACTTAACCGCAGCAAGTCAGTCTTTGTCGCCAAGTTGAATTCATGTTACAGCAGCAATATACACGAAGCCATTAAAAACGATAACTTAAATATACCTTTAAAAACAAATCGTTCCTTTTTCAAACATGCTTTCTTCGACAACAGTAAAAACTTTTTCTCTGCAGCAGTTTTCGACACTCTATATCTTACACATAAAGGCTTCAATTCTTCCCCTATTTGATGATGACAAAATAAACAAAGTCATGTACGAACTTCCCTAGACGAAGTAGAGAAGTTGAGATAAATAAATCTCACCATGAATGAAACAATCTTGTCTTCCCCTTAAGCTATGCTATACCACTCCAAGATTTCTTCTAACATCTCTTCCCCTTTTTGTTATCAACAAATAGGGAACATATAAGCAATAGAAACTTCCCCTTGAGTGGTGCATGTACATCAAATGATTAAAACACATACGAAGATACTTCCCCTAAAATCAATGTGCTAATCATCTTCATGATTCTTCAAATCTGTAAGCTCCTTGTAATGATCACTGATGAAGAAAACCGAGTATAACGAATTTGATGAAGAAGTAGAATTTCCCAAACTTGTGTCTTAAATCTTGTACTATCCACGGAACTCTATACTTATACCGAACCTTAAATATAAGTAGACCGCAATCCCTTGACAAAATCCTCAACTAATATGAGACACTGAGAACTACAATGTAACTCCTTTAAGTGATAGCCAATGTGTGCATAGAGCATCATAAGAAAAATCACACATTGCTAGATTCATCAAGCTATATGATAAGAACACAAACCTGTGAAACTCAACTACAACATCAAATAAATGATATTCAACCTTCTTCGTAATCAATTAATCCATAAGAAACCAAATGACGAGCCTTTTGAATCCTTTAAGAACATAAACTAAACTTCTTGTGTGTGTGAAACTAACAACCTGTGTGTGTAATCTAACATCAATCAAACTCATCGCGACTTCCCCTCACTGCTTGTAAATCATGCATTGTCTTCATAAATCATCTAAACGCAGCAGTAGGTTAAACATACTCGTAGCAGTAGAGTCAAAATTCAACGACAGTACTTTCATAAAAATAGCAGTACTTTCAAATAGCTAGCAGTACTTTGAAATATATACGAGCAGCACCTTGGACAAAGCAGTACGTTGAACATTCACCAAGCAGTACGTTGAATCGAACAACAGTACTTTGAACAAATATTTCCTTGGAGCAGTACGTTGTTGAACGGAGCAGTACTTTGGTAAATAGAAGTACTTTGAATCAGCAGAAGTACTTTGGAGAAGTACTTTGATTCAGCAGAAGTACTTTGGAGAAGTACTTTGAATTAACTTCAAATATATACCAACTTGTAGCTTGAACATACTGGTTAGTAACAATAGCCAAAGAATTTGAACCAAGAGATACCAATCTAGAGTTTTGAAAAACCCTAAACACCATCAGGTACTTGAACAAGTAATCTCCATAAACAAAGCAATTAAATCCGGTTCAAACCAACTTTCAAACACGTATAACCGACACCAATCAGCAAATAACCAACTTCCACAATGATTTAACAAGAAAAGAACCAAATTCAAGAAGTTGAATCATGAAAACCCTAAAAATTCGAAACTTTCACCTGCTGCAGCAGCAAACTTCGATAATTTATAACTTTTTACTGAGAGCTCAGATCGAAGATCCCTCACGCGGAACTCTTCCTTGATATGTTGAGAACCTCCAGTAAAAATTTTAGCCCGATCCAACGGTTAACGAAGGAGATATCGTCGTTTGAAAACAGCCATGCAGAAAAATACGAACATATGCACCAGTGTCGAATTTTCTTCTTTTTCTTCGAGAAACCTTGTAGATCTCTAGATCGAGAGCCCCCTTGCTCTGATACCACTTGATAGAACTAGTGCATGCCATCTTTTATTTGTTCTAAGACCGTTTTGGACTCCATGTTGTTTAGACATTGATCTAGGATAAACTATAATAATGAAAGCGGAATATTCAAACAATGAATTAACGTTATCATGAACAAGGTTTTTCATTATCAGTCACTTACAACTACTAACTAAAAAACTACTTAACATGTTCTACCTTGATCAAGTAGAACACGTTATTTAAACTAAATCACTAACCCTAGACGTTTATAACTCACGTCTAGGTTACACACACACACACACCTTTTAGTCGTCTACATCTTGTACGTCCTTTTTAAACTAATGACCCTATGTCCTCTTTATATACTAGATGATTAGGGTTTACAAGAGGAATCATAATACAATTAGGAAACTAAATATTCTTCTAGAATCTTCCAAAATCTCCATCTTTTTGTAGTTTCCCAACTTGTCACTTTCAGTCCTTTTGTTTCATTCTTATATTTACTTTGTCTCATCAAATCAAGAATCTCAACAAACATAGTCTGACTACCTATGTTCGACTTAGATTTTTCAAATACTAAGAATAGTTATATATGGGTTATGTCTAATTGATCTTCGAGAATCACAAAATTTTTATGTGAGTATAACAATTCAGCAGTATTCATACGATCGAGCAAAACAACTAAACAAATCCTCATTCTATCTTTATCGCATATAGTCAACCTTACTCTGCACCATATTTCTAGACGACAAGAATCAAACCGCGTCGTTAGTTATTCTAGACTTTATTTCTTACGAGTATCCTCATCTTTTCGCAAGTTAACCGTCTAGAGATAAAGCGAGTTGAGCTCCGGGACGCCGCTCTCTTAAGGGGTACGTACTGTGACATTTCAAACATTTCATGTCATTAATTTTAATATTTTATTATTTATCTGTTATTTTTTTTAAATAATTAACTTCGTCGAAAGTTATCCGTGTACGTCATGACACATTCAATTAATTCAACCGCGACTAGTCTATGTTCAATCTACACTTCTTATGCATTTTTGTTTCCTTACAATCCTATTTTAAAATCGTAATTTACTTTTTCTAATTTTAAGTAATCCTTGCACCTTTTACGTTTTACGCAATTTAAAATTTACGTTTTAAAGTTTTAACAAAGTGAACCAACCCTAGACTATGATAATTTACATATTTTTTGAATTTTTAAACTATTTCATGTTTACAAATGAGTTTTATACTTGTCGTGTCATTTTTATAGCTTACGTCACTTTTATCAAGAACCGATGTCACCAAACGCGTTTTCGACTCACAGTTTCAGTTTTAACGATGTTTAAACACTCCGATAAACCCATGACTCAACTAATATATTAAAAGTAGTTATTTTAACAAGTTTTAACATTTTTACAAGTTTAATATTTTTACGTTACCCGCTTTTAAGTTTCGCGACATAAAAACACTACATTTGCAATTACCGGGATCAAACTATACCCTAAATTATATACTTATCCAAAATAGGAGTAAAATAACCAAATCACACCACCTCATGCTTGGTTACCGCTTCTGAGAAGTAAACTTTCATGGGAAGCATTTTAAACTTTCATAATTTAAAATTGTCAAACGAAGGCACCATAACACATATTGCGACCGACAGTCAAGGACGTTTTAAGCTGTCATATAAAGGATTTGGTATTCTGGTAAGTATCTAATTCACTTTTAATTATGTTTTCATACACAACACATAAAAAATAGAAGATCAACTTTGGATTTGGATTAAGGTTTATAAATTGTGATATTGTTATGAACACGAAGATCAACTATTTTATGTTTTCATACACAACACATAAACAGTAGAAACATTTTGGGTTTTCACACATAGAGCGAAGATCAACTTCTTGAATTTTTTTTCGCTCGACTTACAAGTCATACACCAAGTGGTCTAGGCAAAAATGCATTTTACTGCCCTAGATTTGATTAAGTGGAACTCCTACTACCCTAAAGTATTATTGGTACCCTATAGTACCTCATATATGGTTATTTGGTTCATATAGTACCCGAGCTCTAATTAATATAGTCATATGACTTTCACATGTCATATTGCCATTTGTTTTAAATGGAAGAGCTTGACGTGAGACTTAGCTAGTGACATTTGTTCCTTTTTTTTTGGACCATCTTTTTCTTGTAGGTCTTCGAAGATTATTATTCACTTCTTCAATGTTGATCCTGGAACGGATTATGACTTTTGGAATGGTGTTGCATAATTTTTTATTATCACAAGTGCTAAAGTTGCACCGTAAAAAAATAATAAAAAATGACAAATTCTTTTTTATTTTACTACATAGACAAGTACCCATGCATACCAACAGGATTTTATAGCGACAGATCGTTTAGTAATAAAAAAAAGTTTATGGGTTATAAACGAAAAATAATAAAAGTTTGAAGATTTGGGGGTTAAACATAATGTTTTGAAACACGGATCGACCCCGATGGTTCAACCGATTGAACCGTTCTAGTCGAAAAACGGGTCGATTTAAACCGAGTCAACCTGACAAGTTGGGCTGAAAACGGGTCAAATTAAATCGGGTCAACCCACAGGGTTTGAAGCATCCCGGTCAACCCGGTTTTCGATGTGTATTAATAGTTTCCTTTTGAAATATATTTTTTCGTAAGGCTTTTATTGCTTAGTCGAACCGGTGGCAACACCGGTTCCCGGTTGAACCCGTTGGTCCTGTCCAGTTTTCAAAACCATATGTACCATCAACTTGTTAGTTTGTATGAAACTTTGTGTGTTTTATTAATTGTATAATATGTATAATAACATAAACTTTTTATTTTAGAGTCTTTTAAAAATAATATTAATTAGTGTGTTTAATTATTTTATATTTTAGAGTATGTTGTAGCTTGTTTAAATTGTACATTGTGAAACTTTTATTGTACTTTTTTAGTAAGGGATGTTTTAATTGTTTGTTTTTAATTTGATATATATGCTCTTAATTGGTTGTACAATGTGAGTAAATTATTGTACTTTTAAGTTATGATGTGTTTTAATAAGGGCCCGTTTGGTTGTTAGGTTTTGGATTTGGATTTGATATTGATAGTGAAAGTTGTTGTTTGTTTTAAGGGTTTGGCATTTAAATAGTGGAGAGGGCCCACCAAAAGTAAAAGTAGAGGGAGATGGTGGGTTTTCTCTCTCACACACTTTTATTACAACATATTACTCTTTCTCTCTCACACACATATACCTTATTTTATTTTTAAATAATATTTTAAAATCAAATCTTATTATTAAATTAATAAAATAAATATAATTTCTCTCTCCTAAACCTACACCAAATCCAAATCTTAAACAAAATCCAAATCCTGATAAAAACCCACTTATAAACAAAACGAACCCTAAAAGTATTAATTACACTATGCATTTTTCTCACCTTTGACTTTCAAGATTTCACTTTTCAAGATTTGACCATACACTTTATATGTAGTATATATTATGTTTGTCATATTAAATTTGCACCATAAAGAATGAAAATAACATAAAAATATTAGAAGACACTGACATGCATTATTTTTTGCTAGATGTATTTTAATTAGTTTAATATCATCTTACAGTAACCAACTGGGCTAGCTCAGTTGGCCACCAAGGTGATCATGGAGAGGTTGTTACCACATGCGAAAGGTCTCGAGTTCGAGTCTCTCCGGGGAGGTTTTCCATCAGGGTGGGAATCTGCCCCATAGATGCGTCGATTTGAGGCTGGCAGGGACTACCTTCTGGTGTACCGTGGAATCGAATCACTAATTATTATTCGAGGCGGCGGGGACTACCTTGTAGAATCGAATAACTAACTTAGTAACTGTACTAACTTGCCGTTCAAAAAAATAAAATAAATAAATAATGAAGGAAATGGATATAGTATTTATTTTGTATTGACATTAAAAAAAAAAAAAAAAAAAAAAAGAGAGAGAGAGAGAGAGAGATATATTAATTGCAAATATTGGTTTAGGTGGAATCAAAGATTACATAACTAAAAGCGTCCATTATGGTATTTCAAGAATAGGTCTAAAAAATTATAAAGAGGTCTAAGATTTTGTGTACCACAGTGAGGAACCATTTAATGTCTAGGTTGCATGAAAACGTCTATGATTTTGGAGAGGTCCAAGAAGTGTTTATTATCATGAACAATTTATAAATTTTAAAAGTTTTAACCTTAATGGGAATAGGTTCATAATATGAAAATGTTTAAGAATTAATGACAATGTAACAGGTGGCCATTTTATAACCTTTTAAAAGATCCACCATCAATTTACACGTTTTTCTAAATTAATTTCACTCCAACCGAACAAAAATAATCATTACTACGCCTACGCCGGAAGACATTAATTGCAAATACTGTATTGGTTTAACTATTTAAATGCCCGTTTGGTTGGTTGGTGGGTTTAGAATTTGGATTTGGATTTGGAATTAAATTTGTATTAGGATTTGGATTTGATTTTGAAGTCAAAGAGAGAAAATAATTTTATATATTAAAATGTGTGAAAATAAAATTAATATGTGTAAAAATAAAATTAATATATAAATTTAGGGTTTTGCTAACCACATCCCAAATGGGTTGTGATTAAGCTTTCCATAAATGAAAATTTAGCATTTAATTAACTTCAAGCTTTCTATGTATAACAACACTTTTCATAATTATAATCGCTAAATATGTATACATATAGAAATAATGAGTTAATTAAATGTAATTTTCACACAAATCATGATGCTTAACCACCACCTTATGGGTGTGGTTAACAAAACCCATGAATTTATTCTCTTTTTTGGAAACAACATGTCGCTAAGAACCATTTAAAGTAAAACAAGTATTGACTATTGTGGATAAATGTTAGAGATGTTAAGTTAATGTTGAGGGCACGCTTTTTGAGTTTCTTTATATTCTCTAATACATTTATTCATTAAATAAATTACTTAAATGTAACAAGATTTGGAATGGATTTAATAAAATTTAAGGTTTGGCTAGGCGTGTTGAGTTTATTTATATTCCCAAATTTTATAATTGATTAATTGTTCTTTGCAAGGATTGTATTTCATATGTGATGTGTGTCGTCTCGATTCTGATACACGTAATTACTTTCTCATCAAGTGCATGGTGTGAGACTTTAATCATTATAAAAGTTGATTAAAGTTATTGTGGTTATTTATGGTTGTTTAATAATTTATTTTTAAGAAAATGCTTATGTTATTCGGAAACTTTCCATATCAGAAACAATTATTGTTATGTAAAACCCATATTTATATTTCTTCATATATTCTGATGAATTAACTATGATACTGACGGAACTATTTGGTGGTTGTTTATCATTTTTCCATTTTAATAATAATAAAAACACAAATTTCATTAATAGACCCTGAAAAAACTAATTGTATGGCATAAATGAGTGTGCAATCATAAATGAGTGTGCAATTAACTAATTGTATGATACTGACGGAACTATTTGTATGGCATAAATGAGTTAACTATGTTACTGACGCCTAGTTAATTCATAGTTAATTCATCTTTATTCTGATGAATTAACTAATTGTATGGCATAAATGAGTGTGCAATCATAGTTGCTAAGGCGATAAATCTGGTAAACATATTATGTGAACAACTATCTCATTTACAATCAAGGAATTCTAGTGCTTTCACCGAGGGTGTTAAACCATGCTGAGAAAGGTACTGGGTTACAAAACTTGCTTAGATGTCTCATCCCACTATCACACAAAGTTGTTACGATAGTATGACCAGGGCCCAATAATTTTGCTACTCACAGCTCCAACGCAGTTCATTGCTGAAGAACTTCCGATAAACAATCCATCATTCTTTAAAAGAAATCTAATCAATGAGAAAGCATTAGATTAGTGACAAAAATAATGATTCCGATATTTTTTAAGTTGATAAAGAGTCGATCACTCGTATAGAGAGGTAACTTTCTACAAACTATAAGACATAAAGATTAGAAGTCACGTTTTTTACGCATAATTATGAATGGTTGAATTGGGTTGTGTTTTACCTCAAACGGGTCATATATTTTTTTTTCTGCAAATTTGCGTTTTTAGTTACCTTTTTTGCGACAATTTTCCCTAATTATTGCTGTTTATCATGAAGAAACTCTAGCAAAAACGTGCTTAAATAGCAATATAATCTGGCCACACCCATTTTGGCACATACTCAAATTTCCAAACCAAAACTGTTTTAACCCGTTACCCAACTCGACATGCGCATCTTGCCACCTCTTTAAAAGAAGAGTTCTATGAGATATGGATTATATATACCTAGACATTTCCACAGCCTGGATATCAGTGCCTAGAAAAGCTAAATCAAGTTGAGCCATTTTAAAATTCTCAGTCAATCTATTGATCCCTATTCCTTCAGTGACGGTATCAAATGGGTTCTTTAACCTCTTCCCTTCAGCCTCTTCTCGTGTGTACATCACTCCCCTTTTAACTTTGTTGTACAAACCAGAACCAGGAGGATCTACAAGCAAACACTTTATTCCTGGATCTTTTTCCTGTAGTTAACATGATTTTAATTATGAGTTGGTTAAACATGAAAGATGCACTGAACCATTACATCTTTTCTCAGGAACATAATAAGCAAACGAGAGTGAGTCACTGTTAGAATATTTAAACCATGACAATCAAGTAAACAAGTAAAACACATAGGCGGAAGCATGTGATCATCTATAACATATTAATAATTAACATAAACATAAATAGGAACGTACCGTGGGATTCTAGCTGAACAAGAATCACTTGATTAACCTTGATTAATAAAGATGAACCCTAATTAGGGTTTATATGAATTAATGATCAATCCCTTACCGTTTTATTGATCGATTCCTTGATAACAACTATAGTGAGTTGTTACCTCGTTTTTGTACACACAAACTACTAACAAATTAAGGTTTATGCTAGTAAACGAACACAAGTTTTTTTGCTTAGAAAAAATCGATCCAAATACCTTAGAACCGATCGGCCAAGAGAAGGAAAAAGAAAAGAGAAAAACTTTTTAGGGTTATGTGTGTGTGCACAAAAGGTGAAAAACAAATAACCCTTGATTTGTATATATAGTGAATGAAAACTTTGGTAACAAGTTAGGGAAAGGGGTTGCCCACTTGGCCTTCCATTTGACCGGCCATGAGGACCCAAAGGGTCCTTTCGGATCCTTCTTACCACCAAATTTCATTCTAGTCCTTCTCGTTTAACCGTTAGTCAATTCCGTTAAGTACTAACGACCGTCAGCCATTTCTCGTATTCAAAATAATTATATATATAACAATTAATATATATCAATTATTATTCTTAATTCTCATTTGTAACGTGTGCAATCTCGAGGTCTCGAGTTCGATTCTAGTCATATGAATATTAATATTTATCCAAACTTTTAACAGTCACAATATACAAATTTATTTGTGGGTGACCCAACCCGACCGACGATTTCAGTCCAGTTTAGATATATATTTTTGAGTAAAATGCAAAAATCGTCCTTGTGGTTTGCAAAAATTGCATGTATCCTCCTTGGTCTTCCATAAGTGCAGGCGGCCTCCCTGGTCTTCATACTTTTGGTTCGTTTTGGTCCCTGGCACTAACAACCGTTAGTCCATCTCAGTTAGTTGATACATAAATGGTCCCTGTCCCTACGCTAAATTGCGTCCAACGTCCCTATTTTTTTGAAAATTTCTTTTTCCAACTTTTTTTTCTCGGATTTATTTTTTTTCTCAAATTATTTTTTTTAGAATTTTTTTTTTGTGAAATCATTTCTTTTTCTTAATTTTATTTTCAAAATTAATTTTTTTAGAAAAAATAATTCCACAGCTTCAAACTTTTCCAACTTGGAAAAGTTAACAGCTATTTGTCTCATAACAGCAGCCATTGATTATCACTAATAGTTTCTATTGATTGTTGGTTATTATGTGTAAACAAGTTCCCAGATTAGGGTTAAGATAATTAATTAGGTACCGGATATTCACTTGAAATCGTGGTATCACTTTCCAATAGAAACTATTCGACCCTATGCCTGGGTTGCACGAATATCTCTATGGGATAAGACCAAGTGATGTTCTTGTTTTAGGCACAAATCAAGAACCAGATGTGTATTCAAATGTTTAGGGTTTTGTGATTTTCGTATATCATGCATATGTGTTATGACATCTATTTATAATAGATAATACTCAAACCTAGCCCATGGAATTATGTATAATTAACGGCCCATTAATTATAACATAATACTTTCCATAATAGTATGAATCAGTGGTTAAAAACGAGCAGCAGAATAAATTGATGCCGTCAGCAGAATCATCTAGCAGCAGATTCTACTAGTAGAATCCATCAGCAGAATCTTTCATCAGCAGAATCAAATCAGCAGAAACATTCTACTAGTAGAATCCATCAGCAGAAACATTCTACTAGTAGAAACAGATTCTACTAACAGAAACAGATACATATTCATACTAGTATAACCACTATTGAGTCAGGGTGTTCATGGACCAAATGGGTGTACACTCCGTACCTCCAAACCCATTACCAAGTGTGAACTCATCCCTTCAGTGCACTAAATTTTATAATAATCCTCCCAAAATTTAGTTCACTTCCTTTGCATGAAAAATTAAACACAAAACAAAACAAGTGCATAAATGAAAATATCCTGAGGATTGAATTTCCACATTAGTACATATACTTTCAAATATTCGAGAATCAGGGTGTTCTAAGAATTGAACCCTTCAACCCATTTGAATACCTGATGATAAATACACACAAGTTTTCAAACACTAAAATACTCCTGACACTATACAAGCCATGTGTCCATATCCAATTCATAAATGTTGTAGAAGCTAAAAGTCCAAAGCTTCCTGAAGCGGCAAAACTTCAACATTCACATAGGTGGTTCATCTTTAATTCATGCTCCTGCTAAGCACTTTTTCAAAGAAAATTAACCATTAAGAAGTGAAGACTTCATCCTCCTTTCAGCAGGTAACAAGCACAACCTTGGGATGTTTGTGATACATGTGCTTCAGTCCACCAAATGATCAGCTTTCCACATTGAACTCAGCTTCCAAGTTTCCTTAGAAGGGATTTGGGTATCCTTGCATTCAGTGACTAAGTTGGACTTAAACCCATCCCTTGAGCAGACTTTAAAACCAAGTCTCTAGCCAAACCCTTCGTCAAGTGATCAGCTAAGTTTTGTTGAGATCTACCAAACTCTATAGATATCACCCCATTCATGATCAATTCACGAATCATGCTATGCCTGACACCTAAGTGTCTAGACTTCCCATTGTACATCTGGCTATAAGCCTTTGCCAATGTAGCAGCACTATCACAACATATAGAAATAGGTGCTATAGGTTTAGGCCACAATGGAATCTCAAGAAGCAAGTTTTTCAACCATTCAGCTTCTTTGCCAGCAGCTGCTAAAGCTACAAATTCAGATTCCATGGTTGAACTGGTAATGCAAGTTTGTTTCTTGGATGCCCAAGAAATTGCACCTCCACCAAGTAGGAATACCCAGCCACTTGTAGACGAATTGTCTTCAGTGTTACTGATCCAACTTGCATCAGTGTAACCTTCCAACACTGAAGGGTAACCAGTATATGAAAGACTATAATCCATAGTTCTTTTCAAATACTTAAAACCCCTCTGAATTGCTTGCCAGTGATGAGCACTAGGATTACTAGTATACCTGCTCAATTTACCCACAGCAAAAGCAATGTCAGGTCTTGTACAAGTCATGGCATACATCAAGCATCTAATCACCCTAGAATACTCAAGTTGAGATACAGCTTTGCCAGTATTAGGCATTAGCTTCTCACTTGTATCCATAGGAGTACTCACTGGAGTACAATCAAAGTAATTAAATTTCCTTAACACCTTCTCAATGTAATGAGACTGAGAGATTGAAATTTTGTTACTTTCATGTTTAATCCTAATACCAAGGATAACATCTGCCTCCCCCATATCCTTCATGGAGAACTTTGATAACAAAAATGCCTTTGTAAGGTTAACTTGATTTTGGTCAGTGCCAAAGATCAACATGTCATCAACATATAGACAAATAATGACTCCTTTACCAGATTCATCAAATTTGCTATATACACATTTGTCAACTTGATTAAGTAAATAACCACTAGACAAAACCACTTCATCAAACTTTTGATGCCATTGCTTAGGTGCCTGTTTTAGTCCATAAAGAGACTTAATCAGTTTACACACCTTGTTTTCATTGCCAGGCATGATGAAGCGTTGAGGTTGGTTCATGTAAACCTCCGAATCTAAGTCACCATTCAAGAAAGCTTTCTTCACATCCATCTGATGAATAATCAGATTGTGAATTGATGCCAAAGCAAGCAGCAATCTTATGGTACTGATACGAGCCACAGGAGCATAAGTATCAAAATAGTCTATTCCTGACTTTTGTCTAAAGCCCTGAATAACTAGTCTTGCCTTGAACTTTTCAACAGTTCCATCTACCTTCATTTTCCTTTTGAAAATCAATTTGCTACCTAAAGGTTTGCAACCAGGTGGTAGATCAGTTAACACATAAGTGTTGTTGCCCATGATGGAGTCCATCTCATCATCAATTGCTTCTTTCCAGAAAGCAACATCCTGGGACTTCATTGCTTCTTCAAATGTTTTGGAATCATCCTCCACAATGAAGCAATAAGAGTATTGGTCAGAGACCTCACTCCTTGTACCTTCAATCAAGTATAATTGAAACTCAGGTCCAAATGACTTTGGAGTCCTCACCCTATTGCTCCTTCTGAGCTCAGGTTCAGGTTGTTGTTCCACAATCTCAGCAGGAACCTCATCAGCAGGAACCTCTGAAACACCATTGTCATTGGTTCCATTTGGAATCCTTTGATTTTGTCTAGGGATAGATGAGAATCTGTTCTCATCAAATAGTGCATCCCTTTATTCAATTATTGAGTTAATTGAAACAGACTCATTAGGTTCTATAACATAAAACCTATATGCCTTGGAATGCTCACAATATCCAACAAAGATGCATTTAATGCCTCTTTCACCCAAAGTTTTCTGCTTTGGATCAGGGAGTCTTGCAACAGCCCTACAACCCCATATCCTAAGATAATTAAGGTTAGGTTTCTTTTTAGTCCAAAGTTCATAAGGGGTAACTTTGTTCCTTTTATTGGGAACCCTATTTAATAAATAGCAAGCTGTTAACGTAGCTTCACCCCAGAACCCTTGACTCAGTCCTGAATAGGACAACATGGAATTAACCATCTCCTTCAGCACCCTGTTTTTTCCTTTCAGAAATACCATTTTGCTGAGGAGTATAGGGAGCAGTTGTTTCATGGATTATACCAACAGACTGAAAATACAGAGTATCCATGTACTCACCTCCCCTATCAGTCCTTAATATTTTGATTAGAGACCCTTGTTGCAATTCAACTTCAGTTTTGAATACTTTAAATTTATCTAATGCTTCATCCTTAGTATGTAATAAATAAACATAACAAAACCTAGAAGCATCATCAATAAAAGTCACAAAGTATTTCTTGTTCCCTAAAGAGGGAGTAGCATGAAGATCACATAGATCACTATGAATCAGCTCCAAAACTTCAGTTTCACGTTTTACTCCTTGAAAAGGTTTCTTAGTTATCTTGTTCAACATACAAGTTTTACACTTTTCAGTGTTCATATCAAAAGCTGGTATTAACCCATCCTTAGACATATCTTGCATTCTTTTAAAATGTACATGGCCAAGTCTTGCATGCCATAGGTTTGAATCATAAAGTTTAGATGTAGATATAAAAGCAGAATCAATATTATCATGAACAATATTAAGTCTGAATATTTGATTACACAAATAACCAAAACCAATAAACACACCATGTTTAGATAAAATAAACTTATTAAATTCAATCACCTGTTTATAACCACAATTATTCAAAACACTACTAGAAACCAAGTTTTTCCTAATATCAGGAACATGTAAAACATTAAATAAAGAAACAATCTTTCCAGAACTAAACTTCAAATCAACACATCCTTTTCCATGCACCAGGGTAGTTGACTCGTTTCCCATATGAAGAATAGAACCATCATTCATTGACTCGTAGGTCTTGAACCAGCTTCTATCTTTACACACATAAATTGTTGCACCTGAGTCAACCCACCAAGCTACATCATCATCCTGCACAAAATAAATTTCAGATATATATGTAACATAATAAATCTCAAAAGACTTATTAAATATATTCTGACCTTTCAGAGAATTGGTGTTACCATTCCCTCCACTTGTGCCTGATCCATTGGTTTTGTTTCCAACTTTACCACCCTTACAATCTTTCCTGAAGTGTCCAGGTTTCCCACACTTCCAACAAGTCACCTTAGGTTTCTTATTAAGATAAGATTTGGTGTTATCTTGATACTTACGCTTTCCCTTGTTGTCAATGTACTTGGAGGAGTTGTTATGCTCCACCATATTGACAACTGATGGACCAGTAGCATTGCTACTCTTTGGCTTGTCAATATCTTGTCCTTTGAGTGAATCCTCAATGCGCAAGTGACTGCCCAACTCAACAAGAGTTAACTCCTCCTTCTTATGCTTAAGCATATGCTTGAAATATTTCCAAGAAGGAGGCAGTTTATCGATGATACAAGAGACTGAAATTGCCTCATCCATGTTCATCTTGTGTTGTGTGAATCGACCAAGTATACCAAGAAGTTCATTGTATTGTTCCATGACAGGTCTAGAATCAACCATTTTGTAATTGTTAAAATTACTTACAAGGAACTTCTTACTTGATGCATCCTCAGCCATATACTTGGCTTCCAAGGAATCCCATAGTTCTTGGGAAGTTTCAACATTCTGATAAATATCAAATAAAGAATCAGACATACCATTGAGAATTAAACCCCTGCATATGTAGTCATAATTCTCCAACTTGCTTCTTGCCCTCATCTGTTCCATAGTAGCATCTTCTCCAAAATCTTCTGGAATCTCAGTAGTAAGAACATACACCACGTTCATACTGGTCAGCAAGAATTGCATCTTCTTCTGCCATCTTCTGAAATCCACACGTTCAAACTTTTCCAACTTGGAAAAGATAACAGCTATTTGTCTCATAGCAGCAGCCATTGATTATCACTAATAGTTTCTATTGATTGTTGGTTATTATGTGTAAACAAGTTCCCAGATTAGGGTTAAGATAATCAATTAGGTACCGGATATTCACTTGAAATCGTGGTATCACTTTCCAATAGAAACTATTCGACCCTATGCCTGGGTTGCACGAATATCTCTATGGGATAAGACCAAGTGATGTTCTTGTTTTAGGCACAAATCAAGAACCAGATGCGTATTCAAATGTTTAGGGTTTTGTGATTTTCGTATATCATGCATATGTGTTATGACCTCTATTTATAATAGAGAATACTCAAACCTAGCCCATGGAATTATGTATAATTAACGGCCCATTAATTATAACATAATACTTTCCATAATAGTAGGAATCAGTGGTTAAAAACGAGCAGCAGAATAAACTGATGCCGTCAGCAGAATCATCTAGCAACAGATTCTACTAGTAGAATCCATCAACAGAATCTTTCATCAGCAGAATCAAATCAGCAGAAACATTCTACTAGTAGAATCCATCAGCAGAAACATTCTACTAGTAGAAACAGATTCAACTAACAGAAACAGATACATATTCATACTAGTATAACCACTATTGAGTCAGGGTGTTCATGAACCAAATGGGTGTACACTCCGTACCTCCAAACCCATTACCAAGTGTGAACTCATCCCTTCAGTGCACTAAATTTTCTAACACAACTTGCCACCAGTCTGCTCCCATATCTCATGTCCCGTTCCTTCATAATGAGCTCTATAATTTACCAGATTCTCAAATTGTTCTGCAAAGAAGTCACCTTTATACTCACCAGTGATCTCTTCATTTTGTTTTTCATTCTCGGACAAGTATCCATTCGTGTGGTTTGTATTGCTAGCATCTTTTTCATATTTGTGCTGCTATGCTAGCTTATTTGCTTTTGCTGCCCTTCTTCTTGCAATATTAACAAAGTGATCTTTGTGAGTTATCGAGACTGGTCTAACCCTTTCAACAGTTGCTCCAAGTGCTTCTAGTATTTAAGACTGAGAAGTTAATAGGAACAAAGCACGGATAAAGTAAACAAATATTATTACCAACACGAGAAATATAATAAAGATAAAAGTGGCACAATGGGAGACCTGGCAGGTTGCAATTTTGAGAGTTCAAAAGAATATCTGATACGAACCGTCTTAGTTTTCCTTGTACTTTATTTATTTTTCTTATTATTAATTAGTTTCCTTTTTAGTACTATCTTAGGGACCAAGTTAAGTTTAGGGCATCTTTTATTATAAATAGGGTATTAGGGTTGTAATTGAGAATATGTGGAATGAATATAAAGTATTGATTTATTAATCAATTGGGGAATCGGTTTATCTAACTAATATAAACCATCGGGAGAGGTTATTCGACCTCTTGAACGTCGATTATCTATCTTTATTGTTCTTTTATCTCTATATCGATCCGGTTCGTATCAATTGGTATAAAAGCCGTTCCATTCTAGGGTTTAAAAAAAATAGGAAAAAAAAGTTTACTGTTCATCAGAACACTATTCATCCGAACACTATTCACATACAAAAAATATTGTTCATCTGAATCACTATTCACCATCAGAATACACAGTTCATCAACCCATATTTACTGTTCATAAAAAAAAGTTAAATCTTCTTTTGATCTCGGGTATCAATGGCACACTTATGGCGGGCTATAATGGATGAGCATCGAGCAAGTATGCAGGCTTACAAAAAGGTCCATTAGGAGACAGTGAGATCTGAACTAAGGATGACAATTGTGTAGCAAAGTATGGAGATGGATATATGGGAGATCAAAGAAAAACTTGCACAATGACGAGAACAAATGGGTATTAGAGCTTACCTAGTGGAGGAGGATCAGAGGCATGAAGAAGTGAATCAAAAGATTGAAGAACTGAAGAATCTAATTAAGTCTTTCATTCGGAATCCCATATCGGCTGTTAAAATGCTTCAACCAGTCACAATAGCACACTGTTACAATGATTTGGCTACTCGTGAGAAAAAAAAGGTTGTGGAGGAAACTACTTTCCATGAGGCGAACAAGTTGGATTTTGGATTTGGTTCAGGAGCATATGGTGAATATGATAGTTATCATGAGTTTCTGGATGATTCTGTCATGGAAGAAACAGATTTTGTGAGTCCGGTCATGGTGATGGCAGAAGATTTAGGACAGAAACTTATCCATGACTCCGATGAAACTTCTGTAGTGCTGGGATAACAGGGAAAATCGAATGAGATATGGTGTTTTAATGGACCAGTTGTTCAAAGAATGTCTGATAAGAGGGAGAAACATGGGTCTCATTTGAGGTTTGGCCACTTTTCTATAACATCAGCCAATGTTAACCAGAATTTTGGTAGTAATTTGAGGTCTTATTTATATTTTGAAGATTCAACTAGAAAAGTTCATGAGTTAAGTGACAACAAGCATGTTGACTGTTACATGGAGCATAGAAGGGAACACGACGAAGAGTTTGGGATCCCAGAATTTCTCGAGGCTACATTTTAAAGCAACACCTTGAGGACAAGGTGTTTTTCGGGGCGGGAGTATTGATACGAACAGTCTTAGTTTTCCTGTACTTTATTTATTTTCCTTATTATTAATTAGTTTCATTTTTATTACTATCTTAGGGACCAAGTTAAGTTTAAGGCATCCTTTATTATAAATAGGGTATTAGGGTTGTAATTGAGAATATGTGGAATGAATATAAAGTATTGATTTATTAATCAATTGGGGTGTCGGTTTATCTCACCAATATAAACCATTGGGAGAGCTTATTCGACCTCTCGAACATCGATTATCTCACTACAAGAAATAGGAGAACAGGCGACAAGTATGATCCCGTCGACACAATGTCGACGGTAACATGCAGAAAACGACAAAAAACAAGCATGACCGAGCCCTGCTGCGTTGAATTTTTTTGATTAATATGCTCCCGTCGACGTGTCGACGGGACCGTATTGGTCAAACATTCACATCTCTTTTAATCCCAAAACTTGGGTGCGAAATTATCCCGCCAATATTCTCTCGTCGACGGGAGCATATAAATCACGATTAAAAGTGTAATTAACGTATGATTAATGTTAATTACCGTGTTTGGTATAAAGTTCCCGTCGACATGTCGACGGGAATATTTTAGTTACTTAATTATAGTAAAATACTGGCGAATAGTAAGGCGGGATTCGACAGGAGTCGTGGCTCGAAAACAAACAAAACGGGAAGTGCTTGAAGCCTCATGCTAAGTACTCCCTTGATGCCTGGTTTTGCAACCTTGCAAAAGGTTTTACTTCTCAAGGGATCTTGAGAAGCTTGCAATCCCCACCAGGCAGTGTACCTGACCGATGTAGTATAGTGTAGTGGTAAGTACCAGGGGATTGATCGTTCTCCATAGGGAATAGTGTTCGTTATCCTATAAACTATTACTATGAATAATTGATCCGACAATCCCAACTATGGTCCTAACACATTTTTATACTCATAATAATAATATAAAAATTATATTATTAATTTACCCGGTGTTTTCAAATCAACTGTTACGTTTTCCGGTCGAAGCTTATAACTCCGTCGGTTTGCGATATTTCAACCCGATCATTATTTAAACATCCGATTCTCATCAGGAATATTATTTTACAATTTTTACAACTTCATTATATATTATTTTATCTCGTTACAATTTATTTTTAGTTAACTCGGTACCCGGTATCACTTAAAACACTAAATATACAACTAATATCTTACCAAATCTACCAAAACTTCTAACAAAATCTACCCACCCTATTTTCCTTCCCCAAAATCACGCCCCATTGCCCCCTAGCATTATTGACTCTTGACTTTGGCAACAAAAATATCTATAACTAGTTATATTTTCCATATTACACATTTTACTTCAAGTAACCAAAATAAACTGGCAAAATATATCTCTCTTTCTCTCTTCTCACCATTTTCGGCCAAGACAAGAAGAACATCAAGAATCCATCATTTTTCCAAGATCAAGTCATTATCTAGTTCCTTTAGTTGTCCTTGTTTGAGTTTTGAAATAAAAACTCAAGGTTTCTTACGTTTTACTCATCCAAGCTCTATAATCTTTCTAAGTAAGTTGTCAAACTCTTGTTCATAATTTCTTCATGTTATTTTTATGATCATATGATTTCTATACAAGATCTACTTGCATATGTTAGTTATACCACTCGTTTATATATTTATATAACTTTTGATCCCTAGAAATAGGTTATAGTTAGATCCTTGTTAGATCCACTTGATTTATGATGTTTAGGAACCCATGACACCCTAATAAGGTGTATGGCAAGATTAGACTAGATTTGTGGTGATTGAAAGTGGTTTGGTTGATGTTGGAACTAGATTGGAACACTAGAAATGACTTTTGAAACAAAATATATACCTACTGTCCATATTTTTAAAACGTGGGAAGATCAGTTGATGATGGGTAATTTTTGACCAAAGATTTAGAAAATACTTTCAAAAACGAAGCCGTGGGCGAAAGAACGGATTAAAACGAGTTAATAACGAAGGAGATATGATTTTCCGAAGTTAACGACGAAAACTATTTTTCTGAAAATCCTTTGCTGATGAACAGTTGTCACGACTGTTTCGAGGCGTAAAACTAAATCTAGCCATCCCGACTTATCAAAGTGCCAAATAAAGAACGAGTAAAATAGACTTATAACGACAAAGATATTCACGTTTCTATATCGACAAAACCTTATATAAATTGACAGCTTTTAACTAGAAATAATAATAATAATAATAATACTACGTACTAAATTCTAGATTTTCTAGAAAAACTACCAAAGTGCCAAATTCATAACTAATGAAGTACTAGTGATTATAAGTTTATCTTTACGGCGATTAGACGTTATTTCAAGGTTTTCCTATGTAAGGAATATAACACTAACATTTTATATACGATATATTACGACAAGTTTTTATAAGCCTAGTTGGACTTATTTTTCCTAAGTATGGAAAATACTTTACTTTGACTATAACTATTATTTCCAAGTTATGAGTGGTATAGGTATCATGTGCATGCATATTCTCTACATCCTTTCATGATCTAAGTAGATCACTATCATTCATATTAGGTTGCGGTTAGAGATCGAACCTCATTTCTGTGTATCCACTTTTGTCATCGTAGCTATCGCACCAGGTGAGTCATAGCCCCTACTCTTTTTATACTTGTTTTAACTCTTTGGGGGAGATACATGCTCAACCACTTACTTACTTGTACAAATACTCAAAACATACTTTCTTGATACTCGAAACATTTATTCTTGATTGTCTTATACTTGATTACATTTATACTTGATTTCATATATACGTGATTGTGCTATACTTAACTGCGTTATACTAAACTGTGATTGTGTATTCTTGAGCAACTTATACTTTGGGAAATGGCACCCAGTAATCTTTTATACTTTGGGAAATGGCACCCAGTAATCTTTTCCAGTGGCTCCAGATTAAGTTGCTGGATGACCATTGAGACTGCCAGTGGCTCTAGATTAAGTTGTTGGATGACCATTGAGACATACAATAAACGTGAGGTCTTCGGAGATGAAGTGTAGACTCACGACTAATTGCTTGACTGTTGTGATGAACTTATACATGTTTTACTCATACTATATATGTTAGCAGTGGGTTGTGAACACACAGGTTACAAGTCTCTTATGGAGGGACTTGTAACTGAGTGGATTTACGATGCCTTTGCTGTGTGATCATTTTTCTATAGACTTTATTTGTTAAACAAACTCTATGAACTCACCAACCTCGTGTTGACACTTTAGCATGTATCTTCAGGTATTAAGCAATGGCACGCTACTGGAGGTTTTGGCAGGGCATGGCATGGTCTTAGAAGACTCTGATTATTCATTTGGGGACCGTTTTAAACTATTTTAAGGGCCTACTTCCGCACTACTTTTAACGATGTAAATTCAACATTTTTAATTAAACGATTTTATTCTAAATGATTAAAGTGAAAACCATTTTTGTACTTGTGTTGTGATACCGATTGAGTTATACCCCAGCTACATGTATGCTTCCGCTGGACCCGATTCTGGGGGTGTGACAGCCGTCACCTTAGAAAATCTATATATAGTTTTGCAATTTTCATTCATTAGTGTGCAACATATAGGGAGTAACTTTGGAGAAACCCTAGTCCGAATTTATCAGTATTTTCAAGGGTTTTTAACCCCTTGGATCCTTCATGTCAATTTGAGATAAGTACTCTTTCAATTCAATCAATATGTCTATGTGTTGTTTGAATATATCTTACACTTGTCTTCAATTTAACATGCTCGACTAGATTACTTTTGTGTTTGCTTAGATGTATATATCTTACACTTGTCTTCAATCAAACCTAGATGTTAATTATGGGTTGATTGTTTGTTTATAGTTGTTACGGATGATTTTATTCAATGTTAGGCTTAAGAAAACTGGCAGACTTCCATTGGTAACATGCTTGAACGTCTTAAGAAACATGATCAAAGGTGTACTATGATTTTTTTGGTTATATTTGATGCATAGGAGAATTCTAATGATCCCATGTTACGAGCTTTTAACAGGATCGACATGGAGTGAAGTAGGATCTTATAGAGTTAGGGAATATTGTACACGGCCCTACGACTAGTATTAAGGAATATAATCCGTCATCCGCGCAATTTTAACAAACTATCAACCTGTAAAAGATATCTAGGGAGTAATGAAACCTAAGTAAACACAACTCTCCCCATTATTGTTTACACCACATTAGAAATTAGTTTTATTTTCATTTCTTTTATTTTATTTTGATTTCATCTTTAGTTAAAATATAAAATACAAAAAGAATCATCTATCATCCCTAGACTTAATTTAGGAGGCTTTCTAATCCTAGAGACACTATTCCTAAGCTGAACGATCAATCCCCCGGTACTTGTCACTATACTATACTACAACGATCAGGTACACTGCCTGGTGGGGTTTGTAAGCTTCTCGAGATCCCTCGAGAGGTAAAGCCTGGTGCGATTCCCACGTATCAAGTTTTTGGCGCCGCAGCCCGGGGAATAGTTATTGTCTAGGTTAGGATTTCTTTTAATTAGGTCAACTTGCTAGATTCCTTTCTAGTAAGATTTTATTTTTATTTTTAGGTTTTCTTTAGTCTATCTTATTTCTTCGTGCTTTTGTTCGTATAAGGTTTGTCTTTATGGATTTTGAGAATCGCCGTTTAGAAGTTAGCAAGAGGCCCATGGCACGCAAAAGAAGAAAGAGGGAAGTTAACACATTTAGGGAATTTAATAAACCCCTACAAATGATAATTGAGTTTACAGACTTCTACCCGACCCCGGAAGAATTGAGTTACCATAGATTTCTTTTACAACACCCTTGTCCCACAAAATATAGGAGAATACCATGGATTAGGAGGCATAACTTTAGGAACATAAAAATTCCTTGTATGATTGGGTACATGTCTAGAGAGCATACATACATTGATTTAAAAGCACCCATGAATATTATGTCTAGGATCTACTACAATTGGATAATGAATAAAAGGATAAGCCCTATAAAAGACCCCTATAACCCTAAGCGACTTTGTAATTTTGTCAAAAGAATGAAAGGGGTACACATCTTTGTAGGAAATTTTACTTATCAATGCGACTTTGTAATCCTAGAAGATGTTAGAGGCATTATAGATCCACACTTAGGAGAAATAGTCCTAGGGCAACCTTTTGTTGAGATAACTAAGATGTATTGTGATCGTGAGAAGGGAATAGTTCAGTTGACCGATGGGATAGAAAAGATCACTTTTATGATGCCTCACATGAGGGAAGAATTAAAGGAACTTAAGAATTTACCAATTGATGAGATTCGACCTTATGAGATTAAAGACGAAGGAATTGATGATGATGTTTACTCTGAGAAGAGGCGAACATGCTATTCGGGTTGCATGAGTCTAGGCCCTGAATATAAGCGTGATGAGAATTGGGTTAGATGCTTTGAATTAGCACATAAGTGGGGAAGGAAAATGTAGTAACCCATGACCTTGAGTCTAGCTACAAGACTCGTAAAATAAAGAAAAGCGCTACTTGGGAGGCAACCCATTTTTGTGTGATTTTTAATTGTTTGATTGTTATTTGCTTCCGTATGTATGCTTTGTTTTTATTGGTGGTAGATCATGTTTCAAACTAAACTTGTGAAGATACTTTACTTTGTTGTTTAACTCCATCTTAACTTCATACAAAGGTATTTTGCAAAATTGATCATGAAACCCCAAATTTGTTTTTAAGAACAAAATTGATCATGAATCTCCACAATAATAAATGAACATGTGTATTAGTATTTGTTAGAGTCAAATGCTTGTATCGAGTCATAATGATGTTTTGCAGGATTTTCCAGGAAGTAGGACATAAGTTTTTCCAGAAATTTTCCAGAAACTTAACATAAAGATTTCTGCAGGTCACTTCTGACGGCGTCAGGATTTAACTCCTGACGGCGTCACGTGTAAAATTCTGGAAATTTTGCTAATTTTGTTTCTCTAACGGATTCTTTAAGTTTTTGCTAATTCTTTAGTTTTATAAACTCCAGGGAACCTGCAAACATTCATTCCACAAGCATTATATCTTAATTTGTTTTATAGGGTTTTTTAGTATATATAGATTGCCGCCGATTTTACGCGAGGTTTCCTTGTTTGTTTTCTCAGGTTTAACAGGTTACGTTTGACAAGAAGATGATTTATTTTTCTGGAAGGGAAGCTTTGAATGTTCATTTTCTTGGAGGAAGATTTAGCCTTGTTACCTCACTATCCACACCGAACGAATCAGGGGAGTATTTGTTTTCATTCTTTTACCTATTTCACTTTTACATTCTTTAATTGAACATTGCGGACAATGTTCATCCTAAGTGTAAGGGGAGGGTAAATGATGATACTTTATAGGATACTATTGCACTTGAGTTTGTTTTGTTTAATGGTAGGTGTGTAATAAAACTATGAGAAATACTTGTTAGTGTAATTTTAGCGCCAAATTTAAAATTTTTTACAACATTTAGGAGTGAAACTTTAGCCTTAACAAGCGTCTCATGGATAGGATTCGTATAACTAGCACAAAACCGTACTATTCAGAAAAATTTTCCACCCAAATATGTGAGGTCTGCCTTTAGATTTGATAGGAAAAGCATTTATTATTAGTGATTATGAGTGTACCGGTAGCATTTAGATTCTAGAACTTGCGTTAGTGATGCATCCCGAGACCGCTAGTGAGACTACATTCGTGTAGTAGGATTTACTACATGATAAGAGGCATTAGGATCACCCTTGTGTTAAACCTGTATCATAATTACTTGACCATTTAAGTCATATTACTTGACTAGTAAAGTCAATTGATTTTTCCCACACCTTAGCGTTGTACTCATTTTTAGTACACGAAACCCTAGTACACCCCTCCGAGCCTATCTTTTCGTTTTAAACTTTAAGCATCTTACTTAAAGGAAGAATTTGTTACAACCCACTTAAATGTACAACCAAATCGCCTTAGCCTTCCGTGTATGCACTCATCTTTAGTGCATTATTTATATTTGTTTAAACCCTTAGTTAATTGTCTAATTGATTACATGGTTGCTAAGTCGAGTCATATCTTGTACAAATTATTTTTGGATGATTGGGACTCATGGGTAAAGTACTTGTGTTATTGAGTAATGGGGAAGAACATCATTTATTACTCCCATATAGGCGTTAATCTTAATAGTACTCCAAGTGTTTTGATTATCTTGATTCGAGTCATTAGATTAGTTTATTGTAAAGTATGTAAAAATTCAAGTGTAAGGGGAATGTACATTCCTTATGATGTATTATTTAGGAGGGTAGGGTAAGAGTGTATACAAAAAAAAAAAAAAAAATCGAAAAAATCAAGAAAAAGAAAAGAAAAAAATAGAAAAGGAAAAGAGAAAAACATACGGACTACCATCCCGTTTCATTCTATGTTTATTTTAAGTTTTTGTTATTTTTCATTTATTAGCTTAAGTCGAGTCTAGTCTTGGCTTAGCAACGCCATATTGTACATGTAATTTACCAAGATGGTTAACTCGCCACCAATGAAATATTGCCTATATCCAACAAAACCGTGTATTCCATATCCCTACACCTAACGTTATAACCCTTTGAAAGACCTCTTTGATAGTTTATCCTAGGTGCTTACGCCAAGTGGTGGAGGTTTGATCCTTTCCCAAGCCTATGGTAATCTATTTTGCTATGACAGGTAGTGAGAGATATTTTCCATTTCCTTATTGTGATATATACTTTATTACACCCGAGAGATGTAAGTATCTAAACACTATTTGTGAGGTGCTAGTGTATGACCTCCGTGCTTGTCTTTGGTCTTTAGTGGAACGATTATTTGTTGTAATTACTTTTATATTAGTGTTAAATGACCTCTAACTTGTATTTTGATTAGAATAAAAGCTCATTTGCTTGAGGACAAGCAAATCTAAAGTGTAAGGGTATTTGATGAGGCGAAAAATGAACCACTTTTAAGGGGTCTTTTAAGCCCGGATTCGAATTTATTTGAACAAATAATGCCCTAAATCGTTCCTTTTGTCATTTTAGGTACTTTTGGAGTGAATTCTGGAAAAGGGAGCATTTTGGACATTTTTGGAGCATAAAAGTGAAGAAAACGGCAAAGTCTTAATTTTCCTAGCTGGGAACAGTACCTGACGGCGTCACACGATTCTACATGACGGCGTCAAGAGTAATACAAGAGGTGGAAGTGGCTAAAGTCCGTGACGATCCAGTACAAGATTACACTAAGGACATGACGGCGTCACCATATGCCGTCATGGTCAATTTACTAGTGACGGCCTAGAAGATTTTACACATGACGGCGTTAGAAGTGGATCTAGGCAATCCGATTTCATTATGGGCGGCGAGTTGACGGCGTCAGAAATTCCTTCTTGACGCCGTCACCTTAGAAAATCTATATATAGTTTTGCAATTTTCATTCATTAGTGTGCAACATATAGGGAGTAACTTTGGAGAAACCGTAGTCCGAATTTATCAGTATTTTCAAGGGTTTTTAACTCCTTGGATCCTTCATGTCAATTTGAGATAAGTACTCTTTCAATTCAATCAATATGTCTATGTGTTGTTTGAATATATCTTACACTTGTCTTCAATTTAACATGCTCGGCTAGATTACTTTTGTGTTTGCTTAGATGTAGTGAATGTCACACCCCCAAAATACCTGAATGGCAGCGAAATGAAATACCTGGGGGTGACGGTCATAGCACCACAGTTACAGTTGTATTGAACGACCTAAAGTGTCGTTTTGAAAATACATCATTTGATTTATTTAAAAACATTCAGAGTTACAAAACATAGGTCCCAAAGTCTTGAAAAGTTTAAGGAAATAAGTTTGGTACAATCAAACGATAATATATAAGTGCACGAAAATCCAAAATGAGACGCGTCAGCCTTGCTACTCACTAAAATGACTCCATGCATGCCATGATGGATAAACCTTAGTTACCTGAAAATACATTGCTAAAACGGTGAACATAAAGTTGGTGAATAATCATAGGTTTGTAAGTTAAATCGTATGTACATTAACCACAAGTATAAAGTAAGGTGACAATATGTCAAAAATGCTACATTGTCTCTTAAGCTCATGACACCGAAGCTAGACATAGTATTGGCCCCAAAGGAGTGTTTACCAGACACTCTAATATTAGACATGAAATGCATCCGTTTACCTCTTGGAGGAACCCAAACACGGATGGAGGAGTCACCCTCAATAGATCTATTCACTCACTCTCGCTTGGCATTATAATTAACGGTACATGATAATAAAGGGGACTTGTCAAGACGTGGTAATAAGGCAACTTAAGCAATGTATGGAATTTAATACTTAGGCATTTTCGAAAGTAATTGATGCAATGTATTCTCCCCCGTGGGATTTGAAATCAAATAAGTAATTGAAAACGGGGCTATGAAAACTCACCTCGAAATGATGGTACTATGAGATAAAATGATAAGGACAACAAGGAACGAAATCAACCGCAACCTATGATGAATGAATATGATCTAATTTAGATCGTGAAATGATGTAGAGAATATGCATGCACATGATACCTATACCACTCATAACTTGAAAATACTAGTTATAGTCATAGTAGAATATATTCCATACTTAAGAAAAATTAAGTCTTAATTAGACTTGTAAAAACTAGTTGTAGTATATCGTATATAGAAAGTTAGTGTTATAATCTTCGCCTTGAAAACCTTGAAGTAATGTCTAATAGTCGTAAAAATATACTTGTAATCATAAGTACTTCATTAGTTATAAGTTTGGCACTTTGGTAGTATTTCTAGAAAATCTAGGATTTAGTACGTAGAATTAGTATTATTATTATTTCTAGTAAAAGCTGTCAATTATATATAGTTTTTGCCGATATTGAAACGTGAATAACTTGGTCGTTTTAAGTTCATTTTCTTCGTTCTTTATATCCCCGGATTCGTCTTAGTATGTACTAATATATTTTTGATAACTCGGCTTATCTAGGTTACGTCTAACGCCTCGGTTTGTCCACCAAAAATCGTCCAACAGCATATAATTTTCAGAAAAATAGTTTTCGTCAATAAACTTGCAAAAATCATATCTCCTTCGTTATAAACCCGATGTAGTCCGTTCTTTCGCCTACGGCTTCGTTTTTGAAAGTATTTTCTCAATCTTTGGTTGAAAATCTCCCGTGAGTTCCTGTGTTTTCTGGGTTTTGCATTTCGGGACAGTAGGTTTCTATACTTGTTTAAAAATCGATTATAGGGTTCCAAACTATTTTCTAATCCACCCAAGTCACTTCCAATCACCACAAATCTAGTCTAATCCTACCATACACCTTCTTAAGGTGTCATGGGTTCTTACACATCATCAATCTAGTGGATCTAACATGGGTTTCCATTTCTAGGGTTTCAAAGTTAAAAGTTTATAAAAATGAAGTGGTATAACTAGTATATGCATGAAATATTGTAAGAAAACCATATGATCAATATAAATACTTGAAGAAATAATGAAAATAAATTTTATAAGCTTACTTTGGATTAGTTAGTGATTAGATGAAGAAAACCTAAGGATCCTTGAGTTTATATTGCAAAACCCCAACAAGGATCAACAAATGAGATAGATTTAATCTTGATCTTGGAAAAATTCTTGGTTCTTGCTTGTGTTTGTGTTTGGCCGTGAGTTTGAGAGAGGAAGAAGAGAAAATGATTTTTTATTTTACTTGTAAGAATAAGATGTAAAAGATAGGTTTAGGAAGATATTTACCTAGTGATGTTTCGTAAGTAAAAGAAAATTTAATGCATAAGGTTAAGGGGGGGGGGGGGGGGTTCATGGCCGGTTTTTCAAAGGAACAAAAAGCAAAAATAAGTTTTTGATTTATTTAGAATGTGTAGTGAAAAGTAGTGAAGCTAAAATGTAGATTTTAGTTATTGTTTTAGTTGTAGTTTAGTTATAATCGGGTACCGGGTTTGCTAGAAATAAATTTTAATAAAGTTAACCGGGACATAATAAAGTCATAAAAATTATAAAAATATGTTGGGTACTAAAATTGAGCGTTTGGATAATTATTATTTAGGTTTCACGAAAACCGTCGTAATTATAATAAACTTACGATACAAATTAAATAAATTTCCAAAATACTGGGTAAATGAATTTTATTACTTTTAGGATGTTATAAGGGATATAAAAATATATCGGGAACATTGTGGGAATTTTTAGATATAATCGTTATATTTATTAATCGCGTATTAACGTTTATTTAGAAATAAATATACGTAAAACGTTAAATATACCAAAAATATTAATTTGAATATCCTACGAGTGGTATAGTATGCAAATGCTATTATGATGATATGTAGACTATTTCTAGTCCGTATGAAGTGTCCCTAATGATAATGCATGAATTCGTACCTGAACCAATACGGTTACGCGAATTTCAGTACCCGTAAACTAAATTTACGATGAAATGAGCAATGCACGTGAATAGTGAAATTTCTTCCGGAAATGAATAGTGTTATGTGAATAGTAAAATTTTCAAATGTTTCTCAGAATATCAAACGGACCTCAAAAATGATGAATAGTAAAATGATGAATAGTGATCAATGAATAGTAATTGGTAAATAGTAAGATGTTGAGGTTTGGAAAAATGACCTGAAATTGTGAGTTGTGACAGTCGCCCACCCAAAAAGGAATTCAGTCCCTGAATTCAGCTAGTGTTGGTCTCGGTAATAGGTTTGGTGAAAAGATGTGGATACTTGCGTCGCATTTGGTCTTCTCGTTCCCAAGTAAACTCGGGTCCTCTTCGAGAATTCCAGCGACCCTTCACGATAGGAATTCGACCCTGCTTCAACTGTTTGACCTCTCGGTCCATGATCTCAACTGGTTCTTCCACAAAGTTAAGCTTGTCATCTAGTTGAATTTCTTCTAATGGTATAACGGAAGACTCGTCCGAAAGGCATTTCTTAAGGTTTGAGACATGAAACGTGTTATGTACGCTGCAGAGTTCTGATGGAAGTTCAAGCTTGTAAGCTACTGGACCAATCCTTTCCAGTATCTTAAATGGACCAATGTATCTCGGTTTCAACTTTCCGCGTTTCCCAAATCGTATCACGCCCTTCCAAGGCGAGACTTTCAACATGACTTTGTCTCCGACCTGGAATTCCAATGGTTTGCGTCGAACATCTGCGTAGCTTTTCTGTCGAATTCTAGCTGTTTCGAGTCTTTCTTGAATCTGAACTATCTTTTCTGTTGTTTCTCGAACCATCTCCGGGCCAGTACATTGTACATCACCGACTTCGGCCCAATAAACTGGAGATCGACACTTACGACCATAAAGTGCCTCGAATGGTGCTGCTTTTATGCTTGAATGGTAGCTGTTGTTATAAGAAAACTCAATCAAAGGCAAATGGTTAGCCCAACCATTTCCAAAGTCAATCACACATGCTCGCAGCATGTCCTCAAATGTCTGAATAGTTCTCTCACTCTGACCATCGGTCTGAGGATGGTAAGCAGTGCTCATGTCTAACTTGGATCCAAAATAATCTTGTATTGACTTCCAAAAGTTTGAAGTAAAGCGACTATCTCTGTCAGAAATAATGGAGATTGGTGCTCCATGTCTTGAGACTATTTCCTTGACATATAGTCTGGCAAGTTGTTCCATGGAATAAGTCTCTCTAATTGGTATGAAATGGGCTGATTTGGTAAGACGATCAACGGTTACCCAAATAGCATCGTAACCTCCTGACGTCTTGGGAAGTTTAGTGACAAAGTCCATGGTAATACGTTCCCACTTCCATTGTGGAATTTCTGGTTGTTGAAGTAATCCTGACGGTTTCTGGTACTCACCTTTCCCTTTAGCACAAGTAAGGCATTTGCTGACGTACGTAGCTATTTCTGCTTTCATGTTCGGCCACCAATAAAGCTTTTTGAGATCCTGATACATCTTATCAGAACTTGGATGAATAGAGTACTTCGACTTGTGTGATTCATGCATAATCAATTCTCGTACTCCACCATAGAGTGGTATCCAACTTTGGTTCTTGAAGCATAACACTCCATTTGCTCTATTTACAAAGCCATTTTTGTTCTCTGGCATACCATAAAGTTTCTCCTGTGGTCGATTTTCTTCCTTGAGAGCCTCAATCTGAACTTCTAGAATCTTTGATGGTAATGGTGAAATGATAGTCATTCCTAATGACCTGACTCTCAAAGGTTTGAGTCGTTCCTTTCGGCTAAGTGCATCTGCTACAACATTTGCTTTTCCTGGGTGATATCAGATTTCACAATCGTAATCACTCAGCAATTCTAGCCAACGACGTTGTCTCATATTAAGTTCCTTCTGATCAAGTATATGCTGTAAGCTCTTATGGTCGGTAAAAACTACGCACTTGGTACCATAAAGATAGTGTCTCCAAATCTTGAATGCAAAATCTACAGCACCCAACTCCAAGTCGTGTGTAGTGTAATTCTTCTCGTGTGTCTTAAGCTGTCTAGATGCATATGCTATCACCTTCTCATTTTGCATTAGCACAGCTCCAAGTCCTCTATGTGAAACATCGCAATATACCACAAAGTTCTCAATACCTTCTGGTAGTGACAAAATCGGTGCACTACAAAGCTTCTGCTTCAATAACTGAAATGCAGATTCTTGCTTCTCTCCCCATTCGTACTTTTGATTCTTTTGTGTCAGCTTAGTCAGCGACTTCGCTATCTTAGAAAACCCTTCAATGAACCTTCTATAATATCCTGCAAGTCCTAGGAATTGGCGAATTTCCGTAGTAGACTTGGGCGTAGCCCAATCTTTAACTGCCTCGATCTTTGTTGGGTCGACTTGTAATCCTTGGCTATCAATGACATGGCCAATAAATTGAACTCTTTGTATCCAAAAATCACACTTTGAAAATTTGGCATACAATTGCTCCTTCTTGAGTAGTTCCAGGATTGTTCTGAGGTGTTCTTCGTGCTCTTCCTTACTCTTGGAATAAATCAAGATATCGTCAAATGAATACGATCACAAACTTATCAAGATATGGTTTGCACACTCTATTCATGAGGTCTATGAATACCACAGGTGCGTTGGTTAATCCGAAAGGCATTACTTGAAACTCATAATGACCATAACATGTTCTAAATGCCGTCTTAAGGATATCTTCTTCCCGAACTCTAAGTTGATGGTAACCGGATCTTAAATAAATCTTGGAATAAAAACAGGAACCTTGTAACTGATCGAACAAGTCGTCGATCCTAGGGAGTGGATAACGATTCTTCACCGTTAACTTGTTCAGCTCACGATAGTCGATGCACATTCTGAAAGATCCGTCCTTCTTCTTCACAAACAAAACCGGTGCTCCCCAAGGCGAGGAACTGGGTCTAATGAATCCTTTGTCCAAAAGTTCTTGTAATTGGTTCGACAATTCTTGCATCACCGAAGGTGCAAGTCGATATGGTGCTCGCGCAATTGGTGCGGCTCCTAGCACTAATTCAATCTGAAACTCAACTTGGCGTGTAGGCGGAAGTCCTGGCAATTCTTCCGGAAAAACTTCTGGAAATTCTTTAACAATTGGCACGTCTTCAAGTCATTTCTCATTCGACTTCTTCTCCGTGATGTGAGCCAAGAATGCATAACAACCCTTCTGTATGTACTTCTCGGTTTTAATGCATGATATGATACTGAGTCTAGTTCCACTTCGCTCTCCGTGAACAACTAAAGTTTCATCACCATAAGAAAGATGAACAACTTTTTCATCACATCTGATTCTTGCACGATGTCGAGACAACCAATCCATACCTATAACTACGTCAAAACTTCCAAGTTCTACTGGCATGAGGTCTATATTGAATGGGTGATTTAGGAAATTGATAGTGCAACCGCGGACAATGGTGTTGGTGTTAACTAAAGACCCATCGGCTAGTTCGACGATATAGGAAATGTCTAAGTTGGTTCAATGTTGAGTAAAGGTGCAAATGCAATAGAAACAAAACTTATATCCGCTCCTGAATCAAATAAAATGGATGCATAACGATTATTAACGAGGAACGTACCTGCAACAACATTCGGGTCCTCTCGGGCATCTTCTCCTCCTATAACATAAGCTCTTCCTCGAGCCACTCCACCTTGGTTTCCAGTTCCTTGGTTCTTCTTCTTTGGGCACTCACCCCTATAGTGTCCAATTTCTCCGCAGCCAAAACATGTTACTGGTGGTTTCTGATTGTCACCCAAGTTTGGAATCCGGCAATCTTTGGTGTAGTGACCATCCTTCTTGCAGTTGCCACATAGATCTGGGCAACGTCCTGGGTTATGATGCTTCTGACACATATCACACTTGGGTAGATTACCAGCATATCCTTTCCCTTCAGTCGGCCCTGCAGCATAGGCCCTTGCCACTTCTTGTCTCCTAGGTGCTGGCTGAATAGCATTCCCACCTTGGTTGTAGTAAAACCTCCTCTTGTTGTTGTTATTGTTTGGGTTGTTGTTTCGGTTATTGGGATAGTTTTTGTTTCGATTGTTGTTATAGTTGTTGTTGTTTCGAGTGTTGTTGTAGTTGGTGTTGTTTGAACGGTTATTGTTGTTGTTGACAGCAAACTTACTCTTTACCACCTGAACCATAAGTTTCTGAGTTATACGAATAGCCTCTTCCATTGATTGTGGATCAAAAGACATCACATCCCCTCGGATGCTTTCAGGCAGTCCACCAGTGAAGTTCTCCATCTTTTTCTCATCGTTAGGAACCATAGTTGGACATAGTGCAGCCAACTCCTGAAACCTCCTGAAGTAGGTCTCGATGTCATCACCTTTAGTCACCAGTCCATAGAACTCTGCTTCCAATTTCTGCACCTCAGTACGAGGGCAAAACTTCTTTGTCATCAGCTTCTTGAATTGATCCCAGGTGAGCTTGTAGGCATTCTCCATACCAATAGGCCGAGCATGAGAATTCCACCATGACATAGCTTCATCCAGAAGCATACCTGTAGCAAATTTTACCTTGCTGACATCATGGCAATTGCACATGAGGAACACATTCTCAGTCTTTTCAAACCAGCGGATCAAAGCAACCGCTCCCTCAGTGCCCTTAAACTTGATGGGATCACTAATCTTGAAATCTTTCCAAGTGCATTCACGCCTAGTAGTGGGTGGTTCAACCGCTCCTGTATTAGAAGCAGTCTCAGCAGCCCTAGCAGCAACCTCAGCTCTCTCAACTTCTAGAGCTTCTGCTATACTATCCCTGACCAACTTGCGGATAGCGGCTTGCGTCATAGCTGGTGTTTCTGGTGCAGCCTTTCCTTTCTTTGGCGCCATACTTCTGATAAATCACAATGGACAACAACCATGAGAAAAATCATAATAGAAATAGTCATCGTACCAAAGGTATACACCCACAACATGCATATATACAACCACAACAAGTACAAATACAACCACGACATGTACGAGTACAACCACAACCTGTATAAATACAACCACGACATGTATAGATACAACCACAACAAGTATAAATACGATAACAATAAAGAGCAACCAAGAAACATCATAAATATAATCACAACACATGAATATAATACATAAAAATTTCGGCCTACATGGACCGATATAATATATAGCATAACCATTCCAACATAGTAGAGTCATACTTGATACGTTTGTTTGTACAACAACCAAAAGACTACAAGTTCTTGAACTATGTCCCACACCTCGGGACTAGGAAAAAGTAAAAGCTAATACAATACAAGTCTATGCCTAGGCTCCTCCAGGTGCTCTAGATGTTCCAGGTGCTCCAGGTGCACTCCTAAGACGACGGATCTCCCTGTCCATCATGACGGCAATCTCCTCTAGATGCTGAACTCGGAGCTGAAGAGCAGCATCCCTGCCCTCCATCATAGTCATCCTCTCCCGAGCTAATGCCAACTGGTGTGCCTGCTCTCCCTGAGTCTCCTGTGTTGTCTGGGCTCTACCCCATATCTCAGGTAGCTCATCCCTAAGCTGATCAATCTGCTCCTGGTGTCCCAACTGTCGTGCCTCGAGTCCATGGTAAGACACGTCAATGTTAACCCTGCGTAAGATCAATCCCTCAACCTGCTCCTCGACTATCTCAAGTCGACTAGTGATGTTCTCATCTACCCTATAACCCAACCTATCAATCTGCTCCTATTGAGCCCCTAACTGAGTATCTAAAATGAAAACTGTAGGCCCTCTAGCAGCAGCTGCTCTCGAACTCTCACCTATATGATATGTCGGTGGTGGTGGAAGGTCAGAAGTCTCGGTAATAGGAGATGATGGAGTAGTGAATCTTGCACGCTTCCTGGGCGGAAAGAGTGAAGTAGGTATAGCAGTAGTAGTGGGCATAGCTGGTGGTGTAGGTAATATAGGAACACTAGAAATCCTAAGAGTAGAGGTAACAAGGCGTACACTCTTTCTAGCACCTATGGTTGTCTTGCTACGAGGGAACATAAGTTTTGGTTCTGAGGAAATAGAAGTGGTAGGAGATGATATATCAGTAGGTACACGAGTAACATCAAGTGGTGCAATGGGAGAGACATGAGGAGTAGGAGCAATCTTTTCCTCCTCAAAAGGCTCAGTATCCTCACCTGATGCCAAAAGTGGCAACACAGGTACTGGAAGAATGGGTGGTGGAATAACGGTAGAAGACATAGCGTCCTCGATATCAGTGTCTGAGGCAGAGTAAAGTATGACGAAGTTCGAATCTGAAGACATGTTTCTGAGACAACAATATGAAATGAAATGAAATGAATAATCCATGTAATAATAACTATGCATTTATGATGTAATGATGAGATGCTATGCTGATGTGGTTATAGTCTAGGGTCCAAGATACATCCTAGTTCGCTATAACCTTAGCTCTGATGCCAATCTGTCACACCCCCAAAATACCTGAATGGCAGCGGAATGGAATACCTGGGGGTGACGGTCATAGCACCACAGTTACAGTTGTATTGAACGACCTAAAGTGTCGTTTTGAAAATACATCGTTTGAATTATTTAAAAACATTCAGAGTTACAAAACATAGGTCCCAAAGTCTTGAAAAGTTTAAGGAAATAAGTTTGGTACAATCAAACGATAATATATAAGTGCATGAAAATCCAAAATGAGACGCGTCAGCCTTGCTACTCACTAAAATGACTCCATGCATGCCATGATGGATAAACCTTAGTTACCTGAAAATACATTGCTAAAACGGTGAACATAAAGTTGGTGAATAATCATAGGTTTGTATGTTAAATCGTATGTACATTAACCACAAGTATAAAGTAAGGTGACAATATGTCAAAAATGCTACATTGTCTCTTAAGCTCATGACACCGAAGCTAGACATAGTATTGGCCCCAAAGGAGTGTTTACCAGACACTCTAATATTAGACATGAAATGCATCCGTTTTCCTCTTGGAGCAACCCAAACACGGATGGAGGAGTCACCCTCAATAGATCTATTCACTCACTCTCGCTTGGCATTATAATTAACGGTCCATGATAATAAAGGGGACTTGTCAAGACATGGTAATAAGGAAACTTAAGCTATGTATGGAATTTAATACTTGGGCATTTTCGAAAGTAATTGATGCAATGTATTCTCCCCCGTGAGATTTGAAATCAAATAAGTAATTGAAAACAGGGCTATGAAAACTCACCTCGAAATGATGATACTATGAGATAAAATGACAAGGACAACAAGGAACGAAATCAACCGCAACCTATGATGAATGAATATGATCTAATTTAGATCATGAAATGATGTAGAGAATATGCATGCACATGATACCTATACCACTCATAACTTGAAAATACTAGTTATAGTCATAGTAGAATATATTCCATACTTAAGAAAAATTAAGTCTTAATTAGACTTGTAAAAACTAGTCGTAGTATATCGTATATAGAAAGTTAGTGTTATAATCTTCGCCTTGAAAACCTTGAAGTAATGTCTAATAGTCGTAAAAATATACTTGTAATCATAAGTACTTCATTAGTTATAAGTTTGGAACTTTGGTAGTATTTCTAGAAAATCTAGGATTTAGTACGCAGAAGTAGTATTATTATTATTTCTAGTAAAAGCTGTCAATTATATAGAGTTTTTGCCGATATTGAAACGTGAATAAATTGGTCGTTTTAACTTCATTTTCTTCGTTCTTTATATCCCCGGATTCGTCTTAGTATGTACTAATATATTTTTCATAACTCGGCTTATCTAGGTTACGTCTAACGCCTCGGTCTGTCCACCAAAAATCGTCCAACAGCATATAATTTTCAGAAAAATAGTTTTCGTCAATAAACTTGCAAAAATCATATCTCCTTCGTTATAAACCCGTTTTAGTCCGTTCTTTCGCCTACGGCTTCGTTTTTGAAAGTATTTTCTCAATCTTTGGTTGAAAATCTCCCCTGAGTTCCTGAGTTTTCTGGGTTTTGCATTTCGGGACAGTAGGTTTCTATACTTGTTTAAAAATCGATTATAGGGTTCCAAACTATTTTCTAATCCACCCAAGTCACTTCCAATCACCACAAATCTAGTCTAATCCTACCATACACCTTCTTAAGGTGTCATGGGTTCTTACACATCATCAATCTAGTGGATCTAACAAGGGTTTCCATTTCTAGGGTTTCAAAGTTAAAAGTTTATAAAAATGAAGTGGTATAACTAGTATATGCATGAAATATTGTAAGAAAACCATATGATCAATATAAATACTTGAAGAAATAATGAAAATAAATTTTATAAGCTTACTTTGGATGAGTTAGTGATTAGATGAAGAAAACCTTAGGATCCTTGATTTTATATTGCAAAACCCCAACAAGGATCAACAAATGAGCTAGATTTAATCTTGATCTTGGAAAAATTCTTGGTTCTTTCTTGTGTTTGTGTTTGGCCGTGAGTTTGAGAGAGGAAGAAGAGAAAATGATTTTTGATTTTACTTGTAAGAATAAGATGTAAAAGATAGGTTTAGGAATATATTTACCTAGTGATGTTTAGTAAGTTAAAGAAAATTTAATGCATAAGGTTAAGGGGGGGGGGGGTTCATGGCCGGTTTTTCAAAGGAACAAAAAGCAAAAATAAGTTTTTGATTTATTTGGAATGTGTAGTGAAAAGTAGTGAAGCTAAAATGTAGATTTTAGTTAATGTTTTAGTTGTAGTTTAGTTATAATCGGGTACCGGGTTTGCTAGAAATAAATTTTAATAAAGTTAACCGGGACATAATAAAGTCAAAAAAATGATAAAAATATGTTGGGTACTAAAATTGAGCGTTTGGATAATTATTTAGGTTTCACGAAAACCGTCGTAATTATAATAAACTTACGATACATATTAAATAAATTTCCAAAATAATGGGTACATGAATTTTATTACTTTTAGGATGTTATAAGGGATATAAAAATATATCGGGACCATTGTGGGAATTTTTAGATATAATCGTTGTATTTATTAATCGCGTATTAACGTTTATTTAGAAATAAATATACGTAAAACGTTAAATATACCAAAAATATTAATTTGAATATCCTACGAGTGGTATAGTATGCAAATGCTATTATGATGATATGTAGACTATTTCTAGTCCGTATGAAGTGTCCCTAATGATAATGCAAGAATTCGCACCTGAACAAATACGGTTACGCGAATTTAAGTACCCGTAAACTAAATTTATGATGAAATGAGCAATGCACGTGAATAGTGAAATTTCTTCCGGAAATGAATAGTGTTATGTGAATAGTAAAAATTTTAAATGTTTCTCAAAATATCAAACGGACCTCAAAAATGATAAATAGTAAAATGATGAATAGTGATCAATAAATAGTAATTGGTAAATAGTAAGATGTTGAGATTTGGAAAAATGACCTGAAATTGTGAGTTGTGACAGTGAAACCTAGATGTTAATTATGGGTTGATTGTTTGTTTATAGTTGTTACGGATGATTGTATTCGATGTTAGGCTTAAGAAAACTGGAAGACTTCCATTGGTAACTGTCACACCCCCAAAATACCTGTTTTTAGCAGCGGAATGGAATACCTGGGGGTGACTGTCATAGCATCACAGTTACAGTTACATTGAACGACCTAAAGTGTCGTTTGGAAAATACGTCGTTTGATCATTAAAAACATTCAGAGTTTACAAAACATAGGTCCCAAAAGATGTTGTCAAATTAGGTAAAATAAGTTCAACAAGATCAAACGTTCATAAGTGCATAAAAATATAGTTAGACGCGTCGTCTTCGCGACTCCATGAAGGTCCAAATGCATGCAACATGAGCTACCTTAATAACCTGAAAATACATGCTAAAGTGTCAACACGAGGTAGGTGAGTTCATAGATTTTATTGAACAGGTAAGTAATGTAAAACATTTGGAGAGAAGAATTTCCCAGTAAAAGCATCGTAAATCCGTAATAAGGTTGATGCAACAGCATCGTAATTCCGTAGTAATAGAAATGACAAAATATCGTAATTCAATAGTGATAGTAATGGAAAAATATCGTAATTCAGTAGTGATAGTAATGGAAAAGCATCGTAATTCCATAAGTAATTTTCGTATGTACAATAGCCAAAAGTATAAAGTAAGGTGACAATATGTAAAAAAAATGCTACATTGTCTCTTAAGCTCATGACCCTGAAGCTAGACTTTGTAATGGCCCCACCAGAGTGTTTACCAGGCACTCAATTTGATAAGACATGAAATGCATTCGTCCCGTTGGAGCAACCCAACGCGAATGGAGGCGTCACCCTCAATAGATCTATTCACTCACTCTCGCTTAGTACTAGAAATTAACGGTCCATGATAATAAAGGGGACTTAACTTGGTAGTAATAAGGAAACTTAAGCAATGTATGAAATTTGTAATACTTTGGCATTGTACAAAAATAATTCAAGCAGCGTATTCTTCTCCATAAGTATTTCAAATCGTATAAAAGCATAGAACAAGTATTGAAGCATGTATTTCCCCCAAAGAGTTTATAAAGTCATTAAATAAGTAAAAGTGGGGCTATGACTCACCTCGAAATGATGATACTATGACGTGAAATGATAGGGACAACAAGGCGCGAACATTAGCCGCAACCTAAGATAAGTAATAACGATCTATTTTAGATCATGCCGTGATGTTATGAATGCACATGCACATGATACCTATACCACTCGTAACTTGGAAATACTAGTTATTGTCAAAATAAAATATTTTCCATACTTAGGAAAAATAAGTCCAATATAGAAGTATATAACTTGTCGTATTATCTTGTATGAAAATTGTTAGCGTTATATTCCTCGTATCGAAAACCTTAAAATAATGTCGTTAAGTCGTATAAATATTCTCTTGAGTCATACGTATTTCATTTGTTAAGAATATAGTCCTTAGTAATATTTCTAGAAATTATACCATTTAGTACGTAAGTTATTATTTTTATTTGTGACCAAATATATATATATAGTTTTGACGATTTTAAAACGTGTATAACTTGGTCGTTTTAAGCTCATTTTCCTCGTTCTTTATATCCCCGGATTCGTTTTAGTATGTATTAATATATTTTCGATAACTCGGCTTCACTAGGTTACTTTTAACACCTCTATTTGTCCGTCGAAAACTGCCAAACAGCATGCAGTTTTCAGAAAAATAGTTTTCTTCGTTAAATTTACAAAAATCATATCTCCTTCGTTATAAGCTCGTTTTAATCCGTTCTTTCGCCAAAAGTTTCGTTTTTGAAAGTATTTTCTAAATCTTTGGTCAAAAATTAACCACCATCTACTAATTTTCCCACGAATTAAAAATAGGGACAGTAGGTCAATATGTACTTTCAAAAACCATTTCCAAGGCTCTAAACTAGTTTCAACTTCAACCAAACCACTTTCAATCACCACAAAACTAGTCTAATCCTACCATACACCTTCTTAGGGTGTCATGGGTTCCTAAACATCACAAACCATGTGGATCTAACAAGGGTTTCTCATGTATACATTTCTAGGGCTCAATAGTTAATTATATACAAAAATGAAGTGGTATAAGTTAATATATGCATGAGTTCTTGTAAGAAAAATATATAACCATAGTAATAACTTGTAAAAATTATGAAATGAGTTTTGTATACTTACTTGAAAGATTAGTGAGCTTATGGAGATGAAAACCTATAAATCCTTGGGTTTTTATTTCAAAACCCTAACAAGGAGTACTAGATGAGCTTGATTATGACTTGGTCTTGAAAAATTAATGGGTTCTTGATGTTTTCTTGTTCTTGGCTGAAAATACAAGAGAGGAAAGGAAGAGAGGTGTATCTTTGCTAGTTACTTGAAAATGTGAAGTGAAAAAATGAAATGGATGAGATATTATTTTGTATTGGTCTTTATGGTCTTTTTTTTTTTTTTTTTATTTAAAATAGATAGCACATGGATTAGGGGCTAGGAGGGGGGGGGGGGGGGGGGCGGTGCTCAAAAGGAGGAAAGGGGGGAAATTTGTCTTGGATTTAATTAGGATATTAGTGTAGTTTTAGTGTAGTTGTAGCTAGTTTTAGTTATAATTGGGTACCGAGTATGCTAGAAATAAATTTTATCGGAGTTAACCGGGACGTAATAAAGTAATAAAAATTATAAAAATATGTTGGGTACAAATATTAAGTGTTTAGATAATTATTGTTTAATTTTTATGAAAACCGTCGTAATTAAATTAGACGTACGATACGAAATAAATAAATTTCCAAAATACCGGGTAAATTAATATTATGATTTTTATATTATAAAAATGAATATAAAAATATATTGGGATCATGGTCGGGAGTGTCGGACGTGTTAGTCACATTTATAGTTCGCGTATTAGTGTTTATTTAAAATAAACATACGTAAATCGTTAATTATATTAAAAATATAATTTGAATACCCTACGAGTGGAATAGTATGCAAGTGTCATAAAGATGATATGCAGACTATTTCTAGTCTGTATGAAATGTCCCAATGATAATGCATGAATTCGCTCCTGAACCAATACGGTTACGTGAATTTTGAATACCCGTAAACTAAGTTTACGATGAAATGAGTAATGCACATGAATAGTGGTTTTCTCTTGGAAATGAATAGTGTCATGTGAATAGTAAAATTTCTGAACGCTTCTCAGAATATCAAATTGACCTCGAAAACAATGAATAGTAAAACGATGAATAGTAATCGGTGAATAGTAACTGATGAATAGTAGATTGTCAAAGTTTGGAAAATGACCGGAAATTACGAGTTGTGACAGTCTTCCCCTCTAACAGGAACTTCGTCCCGAAGTTCAGTTTGTGTTGGTCTCTGAAGTGGTATTGGTGAAAAGATGCTAATAATTGGGAATTCCAGCGAACTTCCACGATAGGAATTCGACTCTGCTTCAACCGTTCGACCCTACGGTCCATGATTTCTACTGGTTCTTTTACCAAGTTTACGTTTGTCTTTGGGTTGGGTTCCTTTCCAAATTGGATTATGAGTGACTAATCTGAAAGTCATTTCCTGGGATTTGAATAGGTGAAACATAGTTGTGTAATCCGGCTGTTCTCTAGCAAGGCTAAAGTCTGACAGCCACTAGGCCTACTCTGTCAGAAATATTACATGGTCCAATGTATATCGGTTTTAACTTTCCAAATTTTTCCGAATAATATCATGCCTTTCCTAGGCAGAACTTTCAACATGATCTGGCTACCAACTTGAAGTTTTAATGGTTTACAACATATAGAATTTGTAATTGATTATTGGTTTGCAGGAAATTCCTGGTTATTTCATGAGTACTTACAGGAATAGTGAGTTTGGCAGCTGGTCGATTCTAAAATGAATCTTAAATGGTCCAAAATACTAGAGGTTTAATTTCTCGTGTTACCAAAATTGTATCATGCCTCTCCAAGGCAAAGCTTTCAACTTAGTTCGTTCTCTCACATGAATCTAGTTGGTTTGCTGTTCAAGGATACCCAATCCGCATGATGTGCGTCATGTACCAACCTAACTTCTACCAGTTTCACGTTGCTTGTAACTGGTTCTTGACTTGTGAAATTTCCTTTGTTGTTTCATAGTTTAGTTCTAGACCAGTGAATTTAACTTTCCGATTTCGGGCTGTATATGGGTAATTGGTACTTCGACCCTAAAGTGCCTCAAATAGTGTAGTCTCTACGCTCGTGCGATAACTATCGTTGCACACGAATCTGATTTATGATAAATGGTTTGTCCAACCATTTCTAGAGTCAATTGCTCACTCTCTGAGAATATCTTTCCTATGTTTGAATTGTCCTCTCAATCTGACCATTGGTCTAAGGATGATAGGCGGTGTTTACATCTAAATGGGATTCCGAAGGAAGTCTTAAAATGATAGCCAGAAGTCTGAGGTGATTCGATCACCTTTATCAGGAACAATTGAAATAGGTACAATAAATCTTGTGACTAATTCCACAACGTTAGGTCTTTCGAACACGGCGTTATACGAAGAAGATAGAATATGGGTAACAATGTTTGATTCTTTGTGTTTTGGTCTAATGGATTGCTAAGACATGTGTCATTCTTTGCCTACTGTGCTTAGTCTCCATTACTGACGTTTGTAATCGTTCTATGGTGTCCCTCCTAATTTTCTTCATCACATATTCTAATATTCTTTATTGTCAAGTCACAAAGCCCTAAATGCATAAGCGATGTAGTATGGTGATTTGTTTTCAAAATATATCTCGCGATTTTTGAGTTTTTGGTCGAAATCTTTTTCTGAATAAACAAATTTAGAAAATGGAACAAATGGTATACTAAATATTAGCTTTCCTGATGATTCAAAATTCAATAGTTATGAAATGTGACGCGGTTTTCAAACATGTTGTGAATAGCACTATTTACCAAAGTTTGATGTTTAAACATTTCTCATTGTATAATGGTTCAAGTAAATATTGGCTAAAAAGGATCGTATTTATTCAAAATAGGCAATTCAAAATTATTTTCTACGAGATATGTGATTTGTATGGACACAATTTTAAATCAACTTTATTTAAAAGTGAAAACACTAACAAGGATAAAATAGTAGGATAGGTAATGTTCGCATAATGCATAGATGTCTTAAAGTTTAGTTCCTGAGGTTGGATAATGTCTATTGGTGCTATGTAGGCAAAACTACAAGCATAAGTATTCAAACTATCTTAAGTCCTGACATGGTTTATCGTTGAAATTATCATCATGTTGGCAGAATATATGTTCGGGTCTGATTCCTTTCTTGGTATGAAAATGAGGTTATCTGAAATATCTAGAGAACACAACGCCTTAGGGAATTCTATATCGATATCCTTAATTCCAATCAATTATCCTTGGTGAAAACTCATTACAGGAAAGTTTGCGTTTAGATGAGACCATGTTTAATCAAAACACTCTACAATATCGGTTAGGAGGCTTGGTTTACTTCTATAGTGTTGCTTAGCGTACCTTCACAATGTGTTCAATCCTGTAGCTCAGTCTAGCTAGTACCTTCGAATAATACAATTTGACGACTAGGTCAGAGAAGGTGGTTCGGATGGTATCGTGGTATCCTAGAATTGTTGTTGGGTTATGAATTTTCTTAGTCTAGGTTTAATAGTCCCGTAATCCTTTTAGTGTTTTTCTTGTATCGAGGAGTCCTCCTAGTACTTGATATGGAAAGTCTCTCCTAAAGAAGTCAATGGAAAGTCCAACTTAATGGCTAAGTGGGTGACAGGCGGGGTAAGTATCCAGGGAGTGTTTTTCAGAAAAAGACATTTATAAAAGAGTTTACTTGTTTAAAACGCTTTTAAATGAAGATTGTTATTAGCAATACTTTAAAAAAAAAATAACTATTTCCTTCATGGCATAATCCTTCCTGAATTATACATAGGTGATCAGGCTATGTATAATTGAGGACTAATGATGCGATGCTTGATTTAGTCAAAATAGTATTACTTTTCTCAAAAAATTTAGATGGTGTTCAACGCATTGTTATGAAAAATGGTATCCTGATATTTCCTTTCAAGTAACATGAGAATTGTTTTGCGTAATAATAGTAAATACTTGGTGTAATGACAAAAATCAATTTATAGGGTGGTAACAAAATAGCATACTTTAGAAATTTTCTAAGACAATTTCCCCATAGGGTAGTAAAATAGCTTGAGACGAAATTCGTTGAATGGTGTATTGGATACGTGGGTGGATCTTATGGAATGGTAATAGTCTACTAATCCACTTATTTAAAGAATGTAAATATCTTAGTTCATAACAGGGCAGTGGTTTATGATTATGAAGTGCTCGAGAAAGTGGTAGTGATATTGAGAGCGTAAAAGATGAACATGTCGTTAAGGCATCTACAGTCAATTGAAAAGGATAGTCTATGTATGAAAGGATATAGGGCATAAATTTGGTGCCAAAGATTTGAAGTATTGGTGTTAAGGCATGGTGTATTAATATTGGCAATCTCTGGTAGAGAGGTTTCTTTCGCATCTATGGTCAAATAGCAAGTAGGTATAGTGGTTGCTTTCGAGATTCGTTCATAAGTTATGCGTTTTCCTTCTTGGAGATATGGTTTCTAAAATTAACAACATTTATTTGAGTGGAACATTGTGAAATTTGGTCATAAATGTATTTTGGAGTGACTTTATTTGAAGTTTACAATGAATATAGTTATGTAAAAGATGTGACTACGAATTATTTTGTATTTTGATAAAAACAATATCTCATATATATATATATGTCTTTGGAAGAAGGGGGTTCAAGAAGATTGTTGCTTAAACCAAAATGAGTTTTAATCCAACCATTGAAAATCAATAATTTGTCGTACTTCGTAAGGTTTGCAAGAAATCTTTTTGTTTGCACAAAAATTTAATTTGACTTTGACTTACTTGAATTGTTATTATCTCCGAAACACGAATACTAGGGTAGTCACTTTTATCTTGGTCAACATGACCATCTAATCGTAAAGACATCTTCGTCTTTATTAATCCTATTGTCTTACTTGCATCTTCCCAAAGTTGTAATTATATGTCAAAACTACTAATGTGACCACATTGGTCGGTGGAGTGTTGCTAGAGCGACTAATGATGTAATCATCGGCTTAGAATGTGGTGTAATCCAACTTGATAATGAAGGGAGAGTTGTGATGAGTTCCATTATGATGGTATAATGCCGTTCAAGGTATCTTGTTGGTTTATTGTGTTATGGAGGTACGAGTCGATCATATCTATGATAATATAGGGTCCTTGTGATAGATGCCACCCTTGGGCGATTTGTTGCAGTTCTTATTGTGTTTGTGAGGCTTGTGGTATTATTCAGAGTGTATCGTCCAAACACTCATGGGTAATCTCAAATAATTCGAGGTCATCGTCTAACGATGAAGGGTAGTAGATTGTCAGGCAGTAGAGGCTCTCAAATTCTCACCAACCTCAAACCTATAAGGTGGTGTAACGTATGGTAGATGGTAATGGTGTGTCAAATAGTGGTTGCTTCTCAAGCGTCCTGTCATATATGGGTGTAGAGTCTCTGAGATGTGATGGTGATAATAGTAAATGGAATGCTACTCTCTTTCGCACAATCTCGTGACATCTAAGAGGTAAAACTGAAGTACACACTATGGGACGACCAATAGTGTAATAAGTAGTTGATGGTGGTGGTAGTACCTGAGTAGTAAGCGCCCTATTAGTGAAGGAAAGAAAACATACTATCTTCCTTGCAATAAGCATCCTAATATATCCATTAAGATTAAGTCTGAATACACTACCAAACGGCATTCTATGTATGGGCTGAATAATAGGAAAACTCTTGTTCCTATAACAATTCAATGGTGCTAATGGCGGCGTAAGTGTAACTGGTAGTACCATGGTAGTGGAAGATGACAAGGCATCTTCAATGTCGAACTCCGACGAAAGGATAACAGGGAGGGTATCTGAAGACATGTCACTTGTGAACCAGGTCAACATAATCATATATATATGTGAGTATGGGTATAAATAACTCGCATAATGTGTGCATGAAACAACATGTATAATGAATATGCACCTATGATGAAATGATGAGATGCTATGATGATATGGTTATAGTCTAGGGTCCAAGATACATCCTAGTTCGCTATAACCTTAGCTCTGATACCAATCTGTCACACCTCCAAAATACCTGTTTTTAGCAGCGGAATGGAATACCTGGGGGTGACTGTCATAGCATCACAGTTACAGTTACATTGAACGACCTAAAGTGTCGTTTGGAATATACCTCGTTTGATCATTAAAAACATTCAGAGTTTACAAAACATAGGTCCCAAAAGATGTTGTCAAATTAGGTAAAATAAGTTCAACAAGATCAAACGTTCATAAGTGCATAAAAATATAGTCAGACGCGTCGTCTCCGCGACTCCATGAAGGTCCAAATGCATGCAACATGAGCTACCTTAATAACCTGAAAATACATGCTAAAGTGTCAACACGAGGTTGGTGAGTTCATAGATTTTAGTGAACAGGTAAGTAATATAAAACATTTGGAGAGAAGAATTTCCTAGTAAAAGCATCGTAAATCCGTAATAAGGTTGATGCAACAGCATCGTAATTCCGTAGTAATAGAAATGACAAAATATCGTAATTCAGTAGTGATAGTAATGGAAAAATATCGTAATTCAGTAGTGATAGTAATGGAAAAGCATCGTAATTCCATAAGTAATTTTCGTATGTACAATAGCCAAAAGTATAAAGTAAGGTGACAATATGTCAAAAAAATGCTACATTGTGTCTTAAGCTCATGACCCCGAAGCTAGACTTTGTAATGGCCCCACCAGAGTGTTTACCAGGCACTCAATTTGATAAGACATGAAATGCATTCGTCCCGTTGGAGCAACCCAACGCGAATGGAGGCGTCACCCTCAATAGATCTATTCACTCACTCTCGTTTAGTACTAGAAATTAACGGTCCATGATAATAAAGGGGACTTAACTTGGTAGTAATAAGGAAACTTAAGCAATGTATGAAATTTGTAATACTTTGGCATTGTACAAAAATAATTCAAGCAGCGTATTCTTCTCCATAAGTATTTCAAATCGTATAAAAGAATAGAACAAGTATTGAAGCATGTATTTCCCCCAAAGAGTTTATAAAGTCATTAAATAAGTAAAAGTGGGGCTATGACTCACCTCGAAATGATGATACTATGACGTGAAATGATAGGGACAACAAGGCGCGAACATTAGCCGCAACCTAAGATAAGTAATAACGATCTATTTTAGATCATGCCGTGATGTTATGAATGCACATGCACATGATACCTATACCACTCGTAACTTGGAAATACTAGTTAATGTCAAAATAAAATATTTTCCATACTTAGGAAAAATAAGTCCAATATAGAAGTATATAACTTGTCGTATTATCTTGTATGAAAATTGTTAGCGTTATATTCCTCGTATCGAAAACCTTAAAATAACGTCGTTAAGTCGTATAAATATTCTCTTGAGTCATACGTATTTCATTTGTTAAGAATATAGTCCTTAGTAATATTTCTAGAAATTATACCATTTAGTACGTAAGTTATTATTTTTATTTGTGACCAAATATATATATATAGTTTTGACGATTTTAAAACGCGTATAACTTGGTCGTGTTAAGCTCATTTTCCTCGTTCTTTATATCCCCGGATTCGTTTTAGTATGTATTAATATATTTTCGATAACTCGGCTTCACTAGGTTACTTTTAACATCTCTATTTGTCCGTCGAAAACTGCCAAACAGCATGCAGTTTTCAGAAAAATAGTTTTCGTCATTAAATTTACAAAAATCATATCTCCTTCGTTATAAGCTCGTTTTAATCCGTTCTTTCGCCAAAAGTTTCGTTTTTGAAAGTATTTTCTAAATCTTTGGTCAAAAATTAACCACCATCTACTGATTTTCCCACGAATTAAAAATAGGGACAGTAGGTCAATATGTAGTTTCAAAAACCATTTCCAAGGCTCTAAACTAGTTTCAACTTCAACCAAACCACTTTCAATCACCACAAAACTAGTCTAATCCTACCATACACCTTCTTAGGGTGTCATGGGTTCCTAAACATCACAAACCATGTGGATCTAACAAGGGTTTCTCATGTATACATTTCTAGGGCTCAATAGTTAATTATATACAAAAATGAAGTGGTATAAGTTAATATATGCATGAGTTCTTGTAAGAAAAATATATAACCATAGTAATAACTTGTAAAAATTATGAAATGAGTTTTGTATACTTACTTGAAAGATTAGTGAGCTTATGGAGATGAAAACCTATAAATCCTTGGGTTTTTATTTCAAAACCCTAACAAGGAGTACTAGATGAGCTTGATTATGACTTGGTCTTGAAAAATTAATGGGTTCTTGATGTTTTATTGTTCTTGGCCGAAAATACAAGAGAGGTGTATCTTTGCTAGTTACTTGAAAATGTGAAGTGAAAAAATGAAATGGATGAGATATTATTTTGTATTGGTCTTTATGGTCTTTTTTTTTATTTATTTAAAATAGATAGCACATGGATTAGGGGCTAGGAGGGGGGGGGGGGGGGGCGGTGCTCAAAAGGAGGAAAGGGGGGAAATTTGTCTTGGATTTAATTAGGATATTAGTGTAGTTTTAGTGTAGTTGTAGCTAGTTTTAGTTATAATTGGGTACCGGGTTTGCTAGAAATAAATTTTATAAAAATATGTTGGGTACAAATATTAAGTGTTTAGATAATTATTGTTTAATTTTTATGAAAACCGTCGTAATTAAATTAGACGTACGATACGAAATAAATAAATTTCCAAAATACCGGGTAAATTAATATTATGATTTTTATATTATAAAAATGAATATAGAAATATATTGGGATCATGGTCGGGAGTGTCGGACGTGTTAGTCACATTTATAGTTCGCGTATTAGTGTTTATTTAAAATAAACATACGTAAATCGTTAATTATATTAAAAATATAATTTGAATACCCTACGAGTGGAATAGTATGCAAGTGTCATAAAGATGATATGCAGACTATTTCTAGTCTGTATGAAATGTCCCAATGATAATGCATGAATTCGCTCTTGAACCAATACGGTTACGCGAATTTTGAATACCCGTAAACTAAGTTTACGATGAAATGAGTAATGCACATTAATAGTGGTTTTCTCTTGGAAATGAATAGTGTCATGTGAATAGTAAAATTTCTGAACGCTTCTCAGAATATCAAATTGACCTCGAAAACAATGAATAGTAAAACGATGAATAGTAATCGGTGAATAGTAACTGATGAATAGTAGATTGTCATAGTTTGGAAAATGACCGGAAATTACGAGTTGTGACAGTCTTCCCCTCTAACAGGAACTTCGTCCCGAAGTTCAGTTTGTGTTGGTCTCTGAAGTGGTATTGGTGAAAAGAAGCTAATAATTGGGAATTCCAGCGAACTTCCACGATAGGAATTCGACTCTGCTTCAACCGTTCGACCCTACGGTCCATGATTTCTACTGGTTCTTTTACCAAGTTTACGTTTGTCTTTGGGTTGGGTTCCTTTCCAAATGGGATTATGAGTGACTAATCTGAAAGTCATTTCCTGGGATTTGAATAGGTGAAACATAGTTGTGTAATCCGGCTGTTCTCTAGCAAGGCTCAAGTCTGACGGCCACTAGGCCTACTCTGTCAGAAATATTACATGGTCTAATGTATATCGGTTTTAACTTTCCAAATTTTTCCGAATAATATCATGCCTTTCCTAGGCAGAACTTTCAACATGATCTGGCTACCAACTTGAAGTTTTAATGGTTTACAACATATAGAATTTGTAATTGATTCTTGGTTTGCAGGAAATTCCTGGTTATTTCATGAGTACTTACAGGAATAGTGAGTTTGGCTTTTTCCGCATTCAGTCCGTCAATAGATGATCAGTGCTTCTTGAGGTTTACAATGTAATATGGGTAATATATGTTGCTGAACTCTGCCAGAACTCAAATTTTATATGCCAGCTGGTCGATTCTAAAATGAATCTTAAATGGTCCAAAATACTAGAGGTTTAATTTCTCGTGTTACCAAAATTGTATCATGCCTCTCCAAGGCAAAGCTTTCAACTTAGTTCGTTCTCTCACATGAATCTAGTTGGTTTGCTGTTCAAGGATACCCAATCCGCATGATGTGCGTCATGTACCAACCTAACTTCTACCAGTTTCACGTTGCTTGTAACTGGTTCTTGACTTGTGATATTTCCTTTGTTGTTTCATAGTTTAGTTCTAGACCAGTGAATTTAACTTTCCGATTTCGTGCTGTATATGGGTAATTGGTACTTCGACCCTAAAGTGCCTCAAATAGTGTAGTCTCTACGCTCGTGCGATAACTATCGTTGCACACGAATCTGATTTATGATAAATGGTTAGTCCAACCATTTCTAGAGTCAATTGCTCACTCTCTGAGAATATCTTTCCTATGTTTGAATTGTCCTCTCAATCTGACCATTGGTCTAAGGATGATAGGCGGTGTTTACATCTAAATGGGATTCCGAAGGAAGTCTTAAAATGATAGCCAGAAGTCTGAGGTGATTCGATCACCTTTATCAGGAACAATTGAAATAGGTACAATAAATCTTGTGACTAATTCCACAACGTTAGGTCTTTTGAACACGGCGTTATACGAAGAAGATAGAATATGGGTAACAATGTTTGATTCTTTGTGTTTTTGTCTAATGGATTGCTAAGACATGTGTCATTCTTTGCCTACTGTGCTTAGTCTCCATTACTGACGTTTGTAATCGTTCTATGGTGTCCCTCCTAATTTTCTTCATCACATATTCTAATATTCTTTATTGTCAAGTCACAAAGCCCTAAATGCATAAGCGATGTAGTATGGTGATTTGTTTTCAAAATATATCTCGCGATTTTTGAGTTTTTGGTCGAAATCTTTTTCTGAATAAACAAATTTAGAAAATGGAACAAATGGTATACTAAATATTAGCTTTCCTGATGATTCAAAATTCAATAGTTATGAAATGTGATGCGGTTTTCAAACATGTTGTGAATAGCACTATTTACCAAAGTTTGATGTTTAAACATTTCTCATTGTATAATGGTTCAAGTAAATATTGGCTAAAAAGGATCGTATTTATTCAAAATAGGCAATTCAAAATTATTTTCTACGAGATATGTGATTTGTATGGACACAATTTTAAATCAACTTTATTTAAAAGTGAAAACACTAACAAGGATAAAATAGTAGGATAGGTAATGTTCGCATAATGCATAGATGTCTTAAAGTTTAGTTCCTGAGGTTGGATAATGTCTATTGGTGCTATGTAGGCAAAACTACAAGCATAAGTATTCAAACTATCTTAAGTCCTGACATGGTTTATCGTTGAAATTATCATCATGTTGGCAGAATATATGTTCGGGTCTGATTCCTTTCTTGGTATGAAAATGAGGTTATCTGAAATATCTAGAGAACACAACGCCTTAGGGAATTCTATATCGATATCCTTAATTCCAATCAATTATCCTTGGTGAAAACTCATTACAGGAAAGTTTGCGTTTAGATGAGACCATGTTTAATCAAAACACTCTACAATATCGGTTAGGAGGCTTGGTTTACTTCTATAGTGTTGCTTAGCGTACCTTCACAATGTGTTCAATCCTGTAGCTCAGTCTAGCTAGTACCTTCGAATAATACAATTTGACGACTAGGTCAGAGAAGGTGGTTCGGATGGTATCGTGGTATCCTAGAATTGTTGTTGGGTTATGAATTTTCTTAGTCTAGGTTTAATAGTCCCGTAATCCTTTTAGTGTTTTTCTTGTATCGAGGAGTCCTCCTAGTACTTGATATGGAAAGTCTTTCCTAAAGAAGTCAATGGAAAGTCCAACTTAATGGCTAAGTGGGTGACAGGCGGGGTAAGTATCCAGGGAGTGTTTGTCAGAAAAAGACATTTATAAAAGAGTTTACTTGTTTAAAACGCTTTTAAATGAAGATTGTTATTAGCAATACTTTAAAAAAAAATAACTATTTCCTTCATGGCATAATCCTTCCTGAATTATACATAGGTGATCAGGCTATGTATAATTGAGGACTAATGATGCGATGCTTGATTTAGTCAAAATAGTATTACTTTTCTCAAAAAATTTAGATGGTGTTCAACGCATTGTTATGAAAAATGGTATCCTGATATTTCCTTTCAAGTAACATGAGAATTGTTTTGCGTAATAATAGTAAATACTTGGTGTAATGACAAAAATCAATTTATAGGGTGGTAACAAAATAGCATACTTTAGAAATTTTGTAAGACAATTTCCCCATAGGGTAGTAAAATAGCTTGAGACGAAATTCGTTGAATGGTGTATTGGATACGTGGGTGGATCTTATGGAATGGTAATAGTCTACTAATCCACTTATTTAAAGAATGTAAATATCTTAGTTCATAACAGGGTAGTGGTTTATGATTATGAAGTGGTCGAGAAAGTGGTAGTGATATTGAGAGCGTAAAAGATGAACATGTCGTTAAGGCATCTACAGTCAATTGAAAAGGATAGTCTATGTATGAAAGGATATAGGGCAGAAATTTGGTGCCAAAGATTTGTAGTATTGGTGTTAAGGCATGGTGTATCAATATTGGCAATCTCTGGTAGAGAGGTTTCTTTCGCATCTATGGTCAAATAGCAAGTAGGTATAGTGGTTGCTTTCGAGATTCGTTCATAAGTTATGCGTTTTCCTTCTTGGAGATATGGTTTCTAAAATTAACAACATTTATTTGAGTGGAACATTGTGAAATTTGGTCATAAATGTACTTTGGAGTGACTTTATTTGAAGTTTACAATGAATATAGTTATGTAAAAGATGTGACTACGAATTATTTTGTATTTTGATAAAAACAATATCTCATATATATATATATATATATGTCTTTGGAAGAAGGGGGTTCAAGAAGATTGTTGCTTAAACCAAAATGAGTTTTAATCCAACCATTGAAAATCAATAATTTGTCGTACTTCGTAAGGTTTGCAAGAAATCTTTTTGTTTGCAAAAAAATTTAATTTGACTTTGACTTACTTGAATTGTTATTATCTCCGAAACACGAAAACTAGGGTAGTCACTTTTATCTTGGTCAACATGACCATCTAATCGTAAAGACATCTTCGTCTTTATTAATCCTATTGTCTTACTTGCATCTTCCCAAAGTTGTAATTATATGTCAAAACTACTAATGTGACCACATTGGTCGGTGGAGTGTTACTAGAGCGACTAATGATGTAATCATCGGCTTAGAATGTGGTGTAATCCAACTTGATAATGAAGGGAGAGTTGTGATGAGTTCCATTATGATGGTATAATGTCGTTCAAGGTATCTTGTTGGTTTATTGTGTTATGGAGGTACGAGTCGATCATATCTATGATAATATAGGGTCCTTGTGATAGATGCCACCCTTGGGCGATTTGTTGCAGTTCTTATTGTGTTTGTGAGGCTTGTGGTATTATTCAGAGTGTATCGTCCAAACACTCATGGGTAATCTCAAATAATTCGAGGTCATCGTCTAACGATGAAGGGTAGTAGATTGTCAGGCAGTAGAGGCTCTCAAATTCTCACCAACCTCAAACCTATAAGGTGGTGTAACGTATGGTAGATGGTAATGGTGTGTCAAATAGTGGTTGCTTCTCAAGCGTCCTGTCATATATGGGTGTAGAGTCTCTGAGATGTGATGGTGATAATAGTAAATGGAATGCTACTCTCTTTCGCACAATCTCGTGACATCTAAGAGGTAAAACTGAAGTACACACTATGGGACCACCAATAGTGTAATAAGTAGTTGATGGTGGTGGTAGTACCTGAGTAGTAAGCGCCCTATTAGTGAAGGAAAGAAAACATACTATCTTCCTTGCAATAAGCATCCTAATATATCCATTAAGATTAAGTCTGAATACACTACCAAACGGCATTCTATGTATGTGCTGAATAATAGGAAAACTCTTGTTCCTATAACAATTCAATGGTGCTAATGGCGGCGTAAGTGTAACTGGTAGTACCATGGTAGTGGAAGACGACAAGGCATCTTCAATGTCGAACTCCGACGAAAGGATAACAGGGAGGGTATCTGAAGACATGTCACTTGTGAACCAGGTCAACATAATCATATATATATGTGAGTATGGGTATAAATAACTCGCACAATGTGTGCATGAAACAACATGTATAATGAATATGCACCTATGATGAAATGATGAGATGCTATGATGATATGGTTATAGTCTAGGGTCCAAGATACATCCTAGTTCGCTATAACCTTAGCTCTGATACCAATCTGTCACACCTCCAAAATACCTGTTTTTAGCAGCGGAATGGAATACCTGGGGGTGACTGTCATAGCATCACAGTTACAGTTACATTGAACGACCTAAAGTGTCGTTTGGAAAATACCTCGTTTGATCATTAAAAACATTCAGAGTTTACAAAACATAGGTCCCAAAAGATGTTGTCAAATTAGGTAAAATAAGTTCAACAAGAACAAACGTTCATAAGTGCATAAAAATATAGTCAGACGCGTCGTCTCCGCGACTCCATGAAGGTCCAAATGCATGCAACATGAGCTACCTTAATAACCTGAAAATACATGCTAAAGTGTCAACACGAGGTTGGTGAGTTCATAGATTTTAGTGAACAGGTAAGTAATGTAAAACATTTGGAGAGAAGAATTTCCCAGTAAAAGCATCGTAAATCCGTAATAAGGTTGATGCAACAGCATCGTAATTCCGTAGTAATAGAAATGACAAAATATCGTAATTCAGTAGTGATAGTAATGGAAAAATATCGTAATTCAGTAGTGATAGTAATGGAAAAGCATCGTAATTCCATAAGTAATTTTCGTATGTACAATAGCCAAAAGTATAAAGTAAGGTGACAATATGTCAAAAAAATGCTACATTGTGTCTTAAGCTCATGACCCCGAAGCTAGACTTTGTAATGGCCCCACCAGAGTGTTTACCAGGCACTCAATTTGATAAGACATGAAATGCATTCGTCCCGTTGGAGCAACCCAACGCGAATGGAGGCGTCACCCTCAATAGATCTATTCACTCACTCTCGTTTAGTACTAGAAATTAACGGTCCATGATAATAAAGGGGACTTAACTTGGTAGTAATAAGGAAACTTAAGCAATGTATGAAATTTGTAATACTTTGGCATTGTACAAAAATAATTCAAGCAGCGTATTCTTCTCCATAAGTATTTCAAATCGTATAAAAGAATAGAACAAGTATTGAAGCATGTATTTCCCCCAAAGAGTTTATAAAGTCATTAAATAAGTAAAAGTGGGGCTATGACTCACCTCGAAATGATGATACTATGACGTGAAATGATAGGGACAACAAGGCGCGAACATTAGCCGCAACCTAAGATAAGTAATAACGATCTATTTTAGATCATGCCGTGATGTTATGAATGCACATGCACATGATACCTATACCACTCGTAACTTGGAAATACTAGTTAATGTCAAAATAAAATATTTTCCATACTTAGGAAAAATAAGTCCAATATAGAAGTATATAACTTGTCGTATTATCTTGTATGAAAATTGTTAGCGTTATATTCCTCGTATCGAAAACCTTAAAATAACGTCGTTAAGTCGTATAAATATTCTCTTGAGTCATACGTATTTCATTTGTTAAGAATATAGTCCTTAGTAATATTTCTAGAAATTATACCATTTAGTACGTAAGTTATTATTTTTATTTGTGACCAAATATATATATATAGTTTTGACGATTTTAAAACGCGTATAACTTGGTCGTTTTAAGCTCATTTTCCTCGTTCTTTATATCCCCGGATTCGTTTTAGTATGTATTAATATATTTTCGATAACTCGGCTTCACTAGGTTACTTTTAACATCTCTATTTGTCCGTCGAAAACTGCCAAACAGCATGCAGTTTTCAGAAAAATAGTTTTCGTCATTAAATTTACAAAAATCATATCTCCTTCGTTATAAGCTCGTTTTAATCCGTTCTTTCGCCAAAAGTTTCGTTTTTGAAAGTATTTTCTAAATCTTTCGTCAAAAATTAACCACCATCTACTGATTTTCCCACGAATTAAAAATAGGGACAGTAGGTCAATATGTAGTTTCAAAAACCATTTCCAAGGCTCTAAACTAGTTTCAACTTCAACCAAACCACTTTCAATCACCACAAAACTAGTCTAATCCTACCATACACCTTCTTAGGGTGTCATGGGTTCCTAAACATCATAAACCATGTGGATCTAACAAGGGTTTCTCATGTATACATTTCTAGGGCTCAATAGTTAATTATATACAAAAATGAAGTGGTATAAGTTAATATATGCATGAGTTCTTGTAAGAAAAATATATAACCATAGTAATAACTTGTAAAAATTATGAAATGAGTTTTGTATACTTACTTGAAAGAATAGTGAGCTTATGGAGATGAAAACCTATAAATCCTTGGGTTTTTATTTCAAAACCCTAACAAGGAGTACTAGATGAGCTTGATTATGACTTGGTCTTGAAAAATTAATGGGTTCTTGATGTTTTCTTGTTCTTGGCCGAAAATACAAGAGAGGAAAGGAAGAGAGGTGTATCTTTGCTAGTTACTTGAAAATGTGAAGTGAAAAAATGAAATGGATGAGATATTATTTTGTATTGGTCTTTATGGTCTTTTTTTTTTATTTATTTAAAATAGATAGCACATGGATTAGGGGCTAGGAGGGGGGGGGGGGGCGGTGCTCAAAAGGAGGAAAGGGGGGAAATTTGTCTTGGATTTAATTAGGATATTAGTGTAGTTTTAGTGTAGTTGTAGCTAGTTTTAGTTATAATTGGGTACCGGGTTTGCTAGAAATAAATTTTATCGGAGTTAACCGGGACGTAATAAAGTCATAAAAATTATAAAAATATGTTGGGTACAAATATTAAGTGTTTAGATAATTATTGTTTAATTTTTATGAAAACCGTCGTAATTAAATTAGACGTACGATACGAAATAAATAAATTTCCAAAATACCGGGTAAATTAATATTATGATTTTTATATTATAAAAATGAATATAGAAATATATTGGGATCATGGTCGGGAGTGTCGGACGTGTTAGTCACATTTATAGTTCGCGTATTAGTGTTTATTTAAAATAAACATACGTAAATCGTTAATTATATTAAAAATATAATTTGAATACCCTACGAGTGGAATAGTATGCAAGTGTCATAAAGATGATATGCAGACTATTTCTAGTCTGTATGAAATGTCCCAATGATAATGCATGAATTCGATCCTGAACCAATACGGTTACGCGAATTTTGAATACCCGTAAACTAAGTTTACGATGAAATGAGTAATGCACATTAATAGTGGTTTTCTCTTGGAAATGAATAGTGTCATGTGAATAGTAAAATTTCTGAACGCTTCTCAGAATATCAAATATACCTCGAAAACAATGAATAGTAAAATGATGAATAGTAATCGGTGAATAGTAACTGATGAATAGTAGATTGTCAAAGTTTTGAAAATGACCGGAAATTACGAGTTGTGACAGTAACATGCTTGAACGTCGTAAGAAACATGATCAAAGGTGTACTATGATTTTTTGGTTATATTTAATGCATAGGAGAATTCTAATGATCCCATGTTAGGAGCTTTTAACAGGATCGACATGGAGTGAAGTATGATCTTATAGAGTTAGGGAATATTGTACACGGCCCTACGACTAGTATTAAGGAATATAATCCGTCATCCACGCAATTGTAACAAACTATCAACCTGTAAAAGATATCTAGAGAGTAATGAAACCTAAGTAAACACAACTCTCCCCATTACTGTGTACACCACATTAGCAATTAGTTTTATTTTCATTTCTTTTATTTTATTTTGATTGCATCTTTAGTTATTGGGTTAGTTGACTAGCAACTAATTCCGCCCACTCTTCCAAAACCTGAGATTTTACTTGCTTTCATAAAATATAAAATACAAAAAGAATCATTTATCATCCCTAGACTTAATTTAGGAGGCTTTCTAATCCTAGCGACACTACTCCTAAGCTGAATGATCAATTCCCCGGTACTTGTCACTATACTATACTACAACGATCAGGTACACTGCCTGGTGGGGGTTGTAAGCTTCTCGAGATCCCTCAAGAGGTAAAGCCTGGTGGGATTCCCACGTATCATTGTCACATCTTAATTGATGAAGATAGACACAAACATCAACAAGGAATCAATAAGATCTAATTAATTATATACAAGTTTCACACAATCATAAGTAAACACAAGGTGAATTAGCCAAGCATAATTAATGAAGAACAAGCAACAATAATGATAATTGAAGACATGAATTAAGGTAGAATCAACAAACCATTACAAGATGTTTATGGAGTGATTAAGACCCTCTAAGTTGCTGGAAAAACACCTACCGTAACCCTAGAATTGTACTTAGGGTTTGGGGCTTACAAATAATGAAGTTATAAGGTTGTATTTATAGGCACTTTTCTGCCCGGCCCACTTGACGGCATCACCCCGTATAAGTTGATGGTGTCAAGATCAATATTTGTTCGCCAAATTTTAGATCTTTTTGTCCTCTTCGTGTGGCCTTTTGAATCACCTAAATCCGAGTTCATACGAAAAAGATATGACCAAAACAGTAACAGCTACCGCGCGCGCAAGTTGTGACTAGTTAACACGTGATGGCCTACGTGACTCTTTCAGGTTATAAGTCTTCTGGGCCATCACTCTTTAATTTAACACGTGATGGCCTACTTCCGAATACACGTGACGCCGTCACATGTAATTTCACCAAATTCTTTCTAGGGCGTCACGTGTTAATTTCCACCTGCTCCATTCTTCAAGTGACGGCGTCAGCATACAAAACCTGACGCCGTCAGGTGTAAAATCCTGAGTTTCCTTGGTTTTCTTGTTCTCTTCATTCTTGAGCATAAAAACGTCCAAAAAGCTCCAAAATGCTTCCTTTTCTTGAATTCCTCTCAAAATACCTAACATGACAAAAAGAACGATTTTAGGCAATATTTGATCATAATATCACGACTTAGGGCTTAAATGACCCCTTAAAAGCGTAACACTTTTCGCCTCATCAAATATCTCTACACTTGGGATTTGCTTGTCCTCAAGCAAATGAG
>JARVZY010011555.1:0-249770 GCA_030686995.1 Artemisia argyi
ATAATCAATATCTAGGTTTCATTAGATCTAAGCAAACACAAGATAGATCTAGCCTAGCATGATAGAATTAAGACAAGAACAAGATATAGACAACCAACACATAGACATATTGATTGAATTAGAAGAACACTTATCTTGATTAATCATGCAAGGTATCAAGGGGTTGGAACCCTTGAAAAACCTGTAAAGTTACACCAAAATCGTACTTAGGGTTTCTCCCAAAACTTCTCTCCTTATGTGTGAAAATTAGAAAACTATATATAGAAAAATAGGTCTGACGGCGTCAAGACAAACAATGTGACGCCGTCACCTCGCCGCCAAAACTCTCCTCGGACTGCCTAGATCTACTTCTGACGTCGTCAAGACTTATACATTTCTAGGCCGTCACGACTCTTTTACTCTTGACGCCCTTCCAACGTGACGCCGTCAAATCTGTTCTGGGTCGTCATGGAAATTCATGAAATTTGCTCTTGACGCCGTCAAGCTTTTGCTCTTGACGCCGTCACCTATTGTTCCCAGCATGGAAAATTAAGACTTTGGCGTTTTCTTCACTTTTATGCTCCAAAAACGTCCGAATTGCTTCCTTTTCTAGATTTCTCTCCCAAAGTACCTAAAATCACAAAAGGAACGATTTAGGGCAATATTTGATCAAATACATTCGGATTCGGGCTTAAATGACCCCCTAAAAGTGGTTCATTTTTCGCCTCATCATATACCCTTACACTTGAGATTTGCTTGTCCTCAATCAAATGCGCTTTTATTCTACTCAAAAGACAAGTTAGGGGTCATTTAACACTAACATAAAAGTAATTACAACAAATAATCGTTCCACTAAAGACCAATAGACAAGCACGGAGGTCATACACTAGCACCTCACAAATAGTGTTTAGATACTCACATCTCTCGGGTGTAATAAAGTATAAATTACAATATGGAAACGGAAGATATCTCTCACTACCTGTCATAGCAAAATAGATTACCATAGGCTTGGGAAAGGATCAAACCTTCACCACATGGCGTAAGCACCTAGGATAAACTATCAAAGAGGTCTTTTAAAGGGTTGTAACATTAGGTGTAGGGATATGAAATACACGGTTTTGTTGGATAAAGGAAGTTTTACTGGTGGCGAGTTAACAATCTTGGTCAATTACATGTACAAGATGGCGTTGCTAAGCCAAGACTAGACTCGACTTAAGCTAATGAATGAAAAATAACAAAAATATAAAATGAACATAGAATAAAAAGGGATGGTAGTCCGTATGTTTTTTCTCTTTTTTTTTTTTTTTTTTTTTTTTTTTTTTTTTTTTTTTTGCATACACTCTTACCCTACCATCCGAAATAATACATCATAGGGAATGAACATTTCCCTTACACTTGAATTTTTACATACTTTACATTTAAACTAATCTAATGACTCGAATTAAGAAAATCAAAACACTTGGAGCACTTTTAAGATTGACGTACATATGGGGGTAATAAATGATGTTCTTCCCCATTACTCCATAAAATAAGTACTTACCCATGAGTCCCAATCGTCCCAAAACAATATGTACAAGGATATGACTCGACTTAGCAACCATGTAATCAATTAGAAAGTTAAGTTAGGGTTTAACAAATAACAATAATGCACTAAAAATGAGCGCATACACGGAAGGCTAAGGCGATTTGGTTGTACATTTAAGTAGGGTGTAACAAATTCTTCCTTTAAGTAAAATGTTTAAAGTTAGAAACGAAAAGATAGGCTCGGAGGGGTGTACTAGGGGTTTCGTGTACTAAAAATGAGTACAACGCTAAAGGTGTGGGAAAAATTAGTTGACTTAACTAGCCAAGTAATATGACTTAAGTGGTCAAGAAATTATAATACGGGTTTAACACAAGGGTGATCCTAATGCCTCTTATCATGTAGTAAATCCTACCACACGAATGTAGTCTCACTAGCGGTCTCGGGATGCATCACTAACGCAAGTTTTAGAATCTAAATGCTACTGGTACACTCATAAGCACTAATAGTAAATGCTTTTCCTATCAAATCTAAAGGCGAACCTCACATATTTGGGTGGAAAATTTTTCTGAAAGTACGGTTATGTGCTAGTCATACAATCTCCTATCCATGAGACGCTTGCTATGGCTAAAGTTTCACTCCTAAATGTTGTAAAAAATTTTAAATTTGGCGCTAAAATTGCACTAACAAGTATTTCTCATAGTTTTATTACACATCTACCATCAAACAAAACAAACTCAAGCGAAAGTGCATATGTAAGGTATCATCTTTTTACCCTCCCCTTACACTTAAGATGAACATTGTCCCCAATGTTCAAGTAAAGAATGTAAATGTGAAAAAGTAAAGAGAATGAAATCAAATACTCCCCTGATTCGATCGGTATGGATAATAGGGTGGCCAGGTTAAATCTTCCTCCAAGAAAACGAACAATCAAAGCTTCCCTTCCAGAATATAAATCATCTTCTTGTCATACATAACCTGTAAAACCTGACAAAATAGACAAGACAACCTCGCGTAAAATCAGCGGCATTCTATATAAGTTACTAAATCCTAGAAAACAAGATAAGATATAATGCTTGTGGAATGAAGTTTGCAGATTCCCTGGAGATTATAAAACTTAATAATTCACAAAAACCATAAGACTCCGTTAGAAAAACAAAACCGGTAAAATTTCCAGATTTTAACTCCTGACGCCGTCAAGAGTAAACCCCTGACGCCGTCAGAATTGACCTGCAGAAATCCTTATGTTAAGTTTCTGGAAAATTTCTGGAAAAACTTGGTCCTACTACCTGGAAAATCCTGCAAAACTTCATTATGACTCAATACAAGCATTTGACTCTAACAGATACGAATACACATGTTCATTTAATATTGTGGAGAATCATGATCGGTTTGTTTCTTAAAAACATATTTGGGGTTTCCCCTTACACTTATCTTTTGCAAAAATACCTTTAGGTGGAGTTAAGACTAGGCCAAACAACAAAGTAAAGTATTTCTACTATTTAGTTTAGAAACATGATCAACCAACAATAAAAATAAAACATGCATACGGAAGCAAATAACAATCAAACAAATAAAATCACACAAAACATGGGTTGCCTCCCAAGAAGCGCTTTTCTTTATTTACGAGTCTTGTAGCTAGACTCAAGGTAATGGGTTAACGTGTATCGCTTATGCTCACATAACCTAGTGTGAGCCATCTAATAGTCGCCTCATCTTTCTTATAATCATCTCCTAATTCTAAGCATCCACGATAGTATCTTTTATTCTTTTCATGAGTATACTTAAGTCCTTTTCTCTTATCATTCTCACTTAGCATCTCTATGGGCGGATACCTACTACACTTTTCCATGGAAAAATCCTTGAACCTAGGGTGTGTGCGGGGCATTTGATAGACAAAATCTTCTTCCCCATCCGAGAATGTAATTAACCCTTCTATGAGTTTTTCATCAAGGTTGGTCAACTATTTGAAAGGTTTTCCAAACACAACTTGGGTCAACTTATCATCAATAAATTCTCCTAGATTCTCCATAACCATGAACTCAACAAGATAGACCAAGCTTCCAACAAACACATGCAATGGTATTGCCTTAGCAATAATGTTTTCTCCTTTGTACTCTAACTCATCTACCATGATTTGATTGTATTTATTACGTGAGATTATGTTCATTGGAAGAGATGAGTTGAGATAGGCATTAAAGCTCTTAAACCCGATCTTACAAGGGAATTGCATGTTAAATGAACTATCACACTCAATCCTAGTTCTAGGGTCAACATACCTAAGAGGGTTTACTTCTTCTTCCATCCTATTCTCATTGATCACATCACCATCATCAAGATCCTCATCGGAGTCTGAATAGTAGAAAGGACTAGCCCTACTGTCATCATCATGATCGGACTCTTCTAACTCAGAATTATTGTCAAAGTGGTGGTTGGGTGAAAGGTTAGGAGGGTTCTCATTTTCTGCTAAAGGAAGTGGGGCGGGCATTTGGAAGATCCTACGACGAAAAACACGAATAGCAGGAATCAAACGATCAATGTTATTGTGTTCCATCGAAAAAGTTTACGAACAAAGGACACAAAGAAATAGATAGACTAAAGAAACCTAAAAATAAAAATAAAATCTTACTAGAAAGGAATCTAGCAAGTAGACCTAATAAAAAGAAATTCTAACCTAGACAATAACTATTCCCCGGCAGCGGCGCCAAAAACTTGATGCGTGGGAATCGCAACAGGCTTTACCTCTTGAGGGATCTCGAGAAGCTTATAACCCCCACCAGGCAGTGTACCTGATTGTTGTAGTATAGTATAGTGACAAGTACCGGGGGATTGATCGTTCAGCTTAGGAATAGTGTCGCTAGGATTAGAAAGCCTAAATACTAGTTCTAAAGGTGAGGGATGATTATTTTTGTGTTTTTATATTTTTTAGAAAGCAATTAAAATCTCGGGATTTGAAGGATTTGGGCGGAATTAGTTGCTATTCAACTAACCCAATACTAAGATGCAATCAAAATAAAATACTAAAAATGAAAATAAACTAATTAAACTAAAGTTGTGAGCAGGAATTGGAGAAAATGTGTTTACTTAGATTTCACTACTCCCTAGACATCTTTTACACATTAATTACTTGTTATAATTGCATGGATGACGGATCGTATTCCTTAATACCATTCATGGGGTGGCACACATAACTCCCCAATTCTATGAGCTCTTATCTCCTCCTACACCATGCCCATCACAACTATAGGGATTGTAAACAGTGGCTCATGCATTAAATACAACCAATAAAGACCTAGTGCACCTCGGTTCATGTTTCTTAAGACGTTCAAGCATGTTACCAATTGGAGATCTGCCAGTTTTCTTAAGCCTAACATATAAATCATTCATCCAAGACAAGAATAAATAAGTAATCAACACATAATCAATATCTAGGTTTCATTAGATCTAAGCAAACACAAAATAGATCTAGCCTAGCATGATAGAATTAAGACAAGAACAAGATATAGACAACCAACACATAGACATATATATTGAATTAGAAGAACACTTATCTTGATTAATCATGCAAGGTATCAAGGGGTTGGAACCCTTGAAAAACCTGTAAAGTTACACCAAAATCGTACTTAGGGTTTCTCCCAAAACTTCTCTCCTTATGTGTGAAAATTAGAAAACTATATATAGAAAAATAGGTCTGACGGCATCAAGACAAACAATGTGATGCCGTCACCTCGCCGCCAAAACTCTCCTCGGACTGCCTAGATCTACTTCTGACACCGTCAAGACTTATACATTTCCAGGTCGTCACGACTCTTTTACTCTTGACGCCCTTCCAACGTGACGCCGTCAAATCTGTTCTGGGTCATCATGGAAATTCATGAAATTTGCTCTTGACGCCGTCAAGCTTTTGCTCTTGACGCCGTCACCTATTGTTCCCAGCATGGAAAATTAAGACTTTGGCGTTTTCTTCACTTTTATGCTCCAAAAACGTCCGAATTGCTTCCTTTTCCAGATTTCTCTCCCAAAGTACCTAAAATCACAAAAGAAACGATTTAGGGCAATATTTGATCAAATAAATTCGGATTCGGGCTTAAATGACCCCCTAAAAGTGGTTCATTTTTCGCCTCATCACTATGTATGTCAATCCGACATACGATAACATATTACGAATTAGACCTTTTCAATGATCAAATCATTGTAACTATGACCTATATTTACTATTTATTACTCAATGTATTTCAACGTAATAGGATTATTATAAATTTTCTAATGATATACTTTCTTTTATAATAGAAACATGGCTAGAACTAGAAGAACACCAACAAACCCCGAAGTCATGACCCCAACAGCGATACAACAAGCAATTGCTGATGGTGTCAATGCCATTTTAGCTGGACAAGCCCGCAATAGAGATGCCGATGTACAAATGGCAGGAAATGCACCTACACCCCGTTACTGCACTTACAAGGACTTTATAGCATGCCAACCAACATACTTCAAAGGTACCGAAGGAGTGTCGGAATTAGCTCAGTGGTTTGAACGAAGTGAAACAGTTTTCCAAAGAAGTGGATGCTCGGAAATCAACAAAGTTAGCTTCGCAACGGGAACTTTAATGCAAGATGCTCTATCCTGGTGGAACTCTACTGTTGAAACACTGGGAACAGCGGCAACACATCAACTTACATGGACTGAATTCAAAGCTAAAATACTAAAGAAGTATTGTCCCCGTTCCGAACTACGAAAACTCGAGGATGAGTTCCATGCTTTGATAGTGAAAGGCGTTGATTTGAAAAGTTACAATAGGAGATTTCAAGAACTCAAAGTATTATGCCCTTCCATGGTACCTGATCATGAGAAGACATTAGAGAAATATGTCGAAGGACTCCCTCGGAGTATTGAAGGGAATGTCACCTCAGCTAACCCGCCAACCTTGGAAGCAGCGATGGAACTTGCTAAGAAACTTCTGGACCGAGAAGTTAAATACAATGAGCTTAAAAGGAAGTTAGACGACAAGAGAACCACCCACCATCACAACAACAACCATCAAGGTAACAACAGCCATCACCGCAACAATAATCAGAACCACCAACAATACCACACTGATCAAAACACTCACCACCAACAACAGAATCGAAGACAAGAGAACCCCCGAGTCTACGCCGCCACAGAAGGTGTAGGATACAACGGTCAGAAACCCCAATGTCAACGATGCAAACTTCATCGCGACGGTCGTTGTACCATCCGGTGTGATAAATGCCGCAAGATTGGTCATCAAACCAGACATTGTAGGATTCCGGCTACAGGAAGCAACACACAAGCTGTAACACCTACTTGTTACGGATGCGGAGAAGTAGGACACATCCGGAGAAACTGCCCAAAAGGAAATGAACAAACCAACGCTCAAGCTAGGGTATACCTCCTCGGAGATGGAAATGGACCTGATGTAGTCACCGGTACGTTTCTACTAAACCATCATAATGCTAGAGTATTATTTGATTCGGGCGTAGATAAGAGTTTTGTATTAGATACGTTTGCCCCTTTACTTAATGTTACCCCCACTAAGCTGAACTCCACCTACGAAATCGAGATGGCTAACGGGAATTTAATAGATATGAATACTGTCATGAAAGATTGTACCCTAACCCTATCAGAGAAACCTTTTGCCATTAATCTTATGTCTGTTTAACTTGGTAGTTTTGATGCTATTGTCGGCATGGATTGGCTATCCCACCATCGTGCTAGGATTCACTGTGACGAAAAGGCCGTTCATATACCACTCAAGGATGAAACACTCATTGTCCAAGGGGTCAAAAGTAAACCTCGATATGGAATTATCTCATGTATGCGAGTGATAAAATACATGAGTGAAGGATGTCAGGTATTCATGACTCGTGTTATGGAAAATAAGTCATCAGAAAAGCAGCTTGATGACGTTCCTATCGTTAGGAATTTTCCTGAAGTATTCCCTGAAGAATTACCTGGTATTCCACCCGCACATCAAGTAGAATTTCAAATTGAACTAGTGCCTGGAGCGGCACCAGTGGCCAAAGCACCTTATAGGCTAGCGCCATCTGAAATGGAAGAATTGTCAGAACAATTAAAGGAATTGTTCGAAAAAGGGTTTATTCAACCAAGCTCGTCACCCTGGGGAGCTCCAGTTTTATTCGTTAAGAAGAAGGATGGATCATTTCGAATGTGCATCGATTACCGGGAGTTGATTAAACTTACGGTAAAGAATCGATACCCATTACCTCAAATTGATGACCTATTTGATCAATTGCAAGGATCGAGTGTGTACTCAAAAATTGATCTGAGATCGGGATATCATTAGTTAAGAGTTAGAGAAGAGGATATTCTGAAAACTACATTCAGAACACGTTATGGTCACTACAAGTTTCAAGTAATGCCATTCGGTCTGACCAATGCACCAGCAGTTTTCATGGACTTTATGAATCGAGTATGCAAACCATATTTGGATAAGTTTGTAATAGTATTCATCGACGATATTTTGATCTACTCTCACAATGAAGAGGAACATGCAGAGCATTTGCGAATCATTCTAGAACTACTCAAGAAAGAAGAACTGTACGCTAAGTTCTCCAAATGCCACTTTTGGATTCGCACCGTGCAATTTCTAGGGCACATCATAAATAGTCAAGGCATTCACGTAGACCCTGCAAAGATTGAGGCTGTAAAAGGTTGGTAGTCTCCTATAAACCCCACGGAGATATGTCAATTTTTAGGTCTCGCAGGTTACTACCGAAGGTTTATTGAAGGTTTCTCCAAGATTGTAAAACCTTTGACGAAGTTAACCCAAAAGAACGAGAAGTACGTTTGGGAAGAAAAGGAAGAAGCAGCCTTTCAGTTGTTAAAACGAAAGCTTTGTGAAGCTCCAATACTAGCCCTCCCAGAAGGAAATGAGGACTTTATAGTATATTGCGACGCGTCATATCATGGATTAGGAGCAGTTTTGATACAAAGAAGCAAAGTGATAGCTTATGCATCTCGACAATTGAAGAAACGTGAGGAAAACTACACGACTCATGACTTGGAGTTAGGAGCTGTAGTGTTTGCACTCAAGTTGTGGAGACACTACTTGTATGGCACCAAATGTACCGTGTACACAGACCACAAAAGTCTCCAGCATATTTTGGATCAAAAGGATTTAAATATGAGACAACGTCACTGGTTAGAACTACTCAGCGATTATGATTGCGAAATACGTTACCATCCAGGAAAGGCTAATGTAGTAGCAGATGCGTTAAGCCGGAAAGAACGATTGAAACCACTCAGAGTTAGATCACTAGGGATGACTATTCAGTCACCCTTTCCATCCCAAATCCTTACCGCGCATAACGTAGCTCTTAAGAAAGAAACCAAAGAAAAGATTTACGGCATGCCCGAAAATAAGAACGGTTTCGTGAAGAAATCCGATGGAACGCTATGTTTCAAGGACAGAAGTTGGATCCCTATGGTTGGAGGTATTCGTGAGCTCATCTTGCATGAGTCTCACAAGTCAAGATACTCCATTCACCCAGGATCCGACAAGATGTATCAGGATTTAAAGAAACTATATTGGTGGCCAAACATGAAGGCTGATATTGCAGAATATGTCGGTAAATGTTTGACGTGTTCAAGAGTAAAGGCGGAACATCAAAAACCTTCAGGTCTACTTGTACAACCTGAAATTCCTATGTGGAAATGGGAAAGAATCACTATGGACTTCATCACCAAACTTCCAAGAACTTCATCCGGATACGACACGATTTGGGTTTTGTTGATCGTCTCACAAATCCGCTCATTTTCTACCCATCAAAGAAACCGATGAGATTAACACACTTGCTCAGTTGTATGTGAAGGAAATAATCACTCGACATGGAGTGCCAATTTCAATCATCTCGGATCGAGATAGTCGTTTCACCTCTCATTTCTGGAAATCCTTACAAAAAGCCTTAGGAACTAAACTAGATATGAGCACCGCATACCACCCTCAAACTGATGGTCAAAGTGAAAGAACTATTAAAACCTTGGAAGACATGCTCCGAGCATGCGTAATTGATTTCGGAAAAGGTAGGGATAAGCACTTACCATTAGCAGAGTTTTCATACAATGATAGTTACAACACCAACATAAAAGCAGCACCATTCGAAGCACTTTACGTCGAAAGTGTAGATCGCCCGTTTGTTGGGCAGAAGTTGGAGAAAGACAACTTATAGGACCAGATCTTGTTCGGGAAACTACTGAGAAAATCATTAAGATTAAGCAACGTTTACAAGCAGCCCGAGACCGACAGAAAAGCTACACCGACATAAGAAGGAAACCTATGGAATTTCAAGTGGGTGATAGAATCATATTGAAAGTATCGCCCTGGAAGGGAATGGTACGATTTGGAAAACTTGGAAAGTTGAACCCAAGATACACCGGTCCATTCAAAATCCTGGAAAGGATAGGATCCGTGGCTTATAAGCTCGAACTACTTGAAGTACTTAGTTGGATTCACAACACCTTTCATGTGTCAAACCTTAAGAAACGTTTATCCGATGAATCTCTCGTTATTCCGTTGAAAGAAATTCGACTAGATGACAACCTTGTCTTTACCGAGGAACCTATTGAAATCATGGATAGAGAAGTCAAACAACTCAAGCAAAACCGTATTCCTATCGTCAAAGTTCGTTGAGACTCCAAGCGAGGACCGGAATATACTTGGTAGCGCGAGGATCAGATTCGCTCCAAGTACTCACATCTCTTCACATAAGACACCCTTGGCAACTATCTTAGACTAGAATTTCCGGATGGAATTCCCTGTAAGGAGTAGGTAATGTAACCTCCCGTAATTTTTCCTTACGATTAGTAAATGCTCTCAAGAAATAAAACGATGTTACGATAACTTAACACCAATTTTACGAGTAACAAATTTTTTTTTATGACTTGATATTGGAATCACTACGATAAATGTGATTGACTGTTTACCTAGGAACGATGCTTGCACACAACCTCATAATCTATATTTATTGCAAACTATAAATATATAAAACGTTTATATTTATAACTATATGTTTCGTCTAAATACCATATACTATTTATATATTTCCCGAGCCTACGAAAATTCCCGAGAATGATCACTAATATTTTTGGACCTCGACACGAAATTTGAAACACACCATGTTGGCCCCCATCACCCAATGGGCCACGGAATCCAAGTTACAAACCAAACGGACTAGTTATTTTCTTTCTTTTTGTTTTGGGCCGAAGCAAACCACAAGCCCACAGGCCAAGCCCAAACGCACCCTTAATATTGTTTTCTTTTCTTTTGTTCTTGTCGCGATACACAACCAAACGCACCCCATTTTCTTACGATTTCTATACGTAAGCTATATATATATTTTTTCTTGTCTCGTTTCACCTAGTGACCAAGAATCACGAATGATAAAACTTACACTCCCTCTCGCTCGTTTACTACCCTAGAAACCACCCAAGTAAAACATCAAACGCTCCATTTGAAAGATATGTCCAAACGTGGCATCACATTCCTTCTAGCCTCCCATGCTCCCCAATGGCAACAAAACGAACAATATGCATCTTGTGAATGTCAGGAATGAACAGGGATTTACTTACACAATCCTAGCTTTGTAAACTATCGATTGGACAAAGAATGAGGTGCTACTATTTGCTTAACATGCCACCTTCCAACTCATGTGAACATAACTTGTCTTTACATTTCATAAACTCACTATATAAGCCATCACATGCAAGCTCAGTCGCCTCATGCACTCATACGTACCATATTACACAAAATATAACGAGAGGAAGGAGTATTGAAGGACAAAAGGATTGCCAAGAGTACCACGTCTCAAGGAAGCCTAGGACTCCAAGCTTGACGTCTCTTGAACCCTTGGTGGAACGTGAAGTGAACCACAAAGCTCTCGGACCCTCACACGATCGATACATCACATTTTACTCCACCTTTTAGAGGTGAGGTGAGACCTTGAACTTTCTTTCTATATTTATATACGTACGTTTATGTTTTGTACACCAACACTTTCTATAAATAAATCGTAAAACATGAACACGACACATATATTTTATATATCGTATCATAAGTTAACTAGACCACTAATGAGGACCTATAAAGGTTTTAAACTAATATTAACGTATACGCATGAAATATCACACGTTTCTAATGTAGTTTTGACCTATACGATTATTACTAAAAGACTTAGAATATTTTCAAGTTTTATTGTTTTTGCGTTATGAGTTTTGACCGTATACTTTGGCCTCGCCATTTTAAATATCGACATATGACCACCCTATATTTGAACGTGAACTAATTGTCTATCTTGAAAAGTAACGAGACTAATAAATATTTAGACCTAACGATTTGATTTAGTCACTTAATCAACCCAAAAGCAAAACGAGATTTCATAAGCTTCTTAGGAAATTAAATCATTTATGGGCCGTTAAGCCTAAAAAGCTGTTTATAGCTTATTCTAATAAGCTAATCGTAAAAGCCATTTTGAAATGTTATTAGAACTTAAAATGATGGATTTTGATAAACCTAGTTTGCCCCCAAACCCTTTGGATCACAAAACATTAACGGGCCCTTAAATTTGGATCGATAGGCCCATTTAATGAAAAATAAGAGATTTAAGCTAATAAGCTGTCGAAATAAGCTGTTTTGATCTTTTTGAGCTTATTGGAATAATAAAAATGTTAAGTTTTGAGTTTGGTATTTTTTGGACTATTTTTGTAAATTTTCACTAACGAGGGACTAAAACTGTCAAACTTGTAAAGTTTGGGTAAAAACTGTTTTTCTAAGGTTATAAACTGTTGAAATGAAACATAGTGTAGAGAAATGTAAATATTGATACTATTGGACCTAAAATGTAATAATATATGACTTTGGACTAACGATGTAAATATATTCCGTTAAGGGTAAAAAGTGTAAATTTGAGAAACATAAAGGATTTAGTTGTAATATTGATTTTTTTTTGGTAAAGGGGTTAACCCCGGTAAATATATAACCAAAAAATCGTTAAGTACAAATGGAATGTGGCTGAAGTACCACATTAACCTCAAGCAAAAGCTTGATAAACAAGAGTTTATGACAGGCCATAAACATCACACACCTAGCTATATTACAAAGCACCTAACTAGGTATAAAAACAAGAAAAATCTTGAATCAAGCGAACGTCCCGCATCCATCCATAAGCACGAAGGGAGCAAGGCGACCCAGGAAGTTTGCCTCCTTAAAAACCCTTTCCAAGAAAAACCCATAGGGAAAAACCTTGGAGTAGGGAAAAAGAGTACAACCCTTACCTGGCACTCCCTTCGTGAAAATAACAAGCACTTGGAATCTTCCATTTATCCAGCAGTAGATGAGACCGAGTGGTTAACTTCTTGAACTTGAAGGTAACCAGCTTCAAACGAAGGGTAGAGACAATAACTTGGACCTCCTCATCAACATTAGACTTCTTTTTATTAAAAAGCCTAGAATTACGTTCCATCCAAATGAAGTATGTAGTAGCCGCAAGCAATAACCGAGAAAGAATGCTAACAACAGAACGCCCTTTAGCAATAGGAATAATAAACGCAATAACATCAACCAGCAAAGGCGAGATGCCATCCATGCCAGCTAAAGACCGAACCTTTAACCAAACCTGCAAAGAAAATGGACACTCAAAAAACAAGTGAGTGTGAGAATCCGGAACAGTTTCACAAAGCGGGCATCTAAGGAGACTTAAATCAACATTAGGCCCAACATCCGATTCCCGCAGTCTATCTTGAGTTTTCAACTTCTGTCTAATAACAAGCCATAAATGCACCACATGCCTAGGAATACAATGAGGAAACCACGGTATTTGAAACCAATCGACTTGATCAGCTCTAGCACGAAGGGATTCCCAAGCTAAAGCAACCGAAAAAGGCCTAACATTGCCATCCAACTCCCGCCATAATAAACCATCATCAGCATCATCCATTAGATTAGGAACCGGGAGATTAACTAAATCCGAAAATCTAGAATACCAATCAGCAGGCCATCTCCAAGAACCATTAACAATAACATCATAAACAGAATCCGATAATGTAAGACCAGCCCGACTAATGTCCAGTGAGAATATTGCGAATAGGGCTAATCTCACACCACATGTCAAACCAAACAGAAGTAGACCTACCATTGTTGATCATATGCCAAATAAACGGATGTACCTTAGGTCTAATAGCAAGCAGCTTACGCCAACCCCAACTAACATCTCCCAAGCAAGGAACATCCCAAAAACTCCTACCACGAAGTTTGTAAGAATGAATCCATTGAACCCATAAAGACTCTTTATGAGTTAAAATACTCCAAATATGCGTAGTCATAAGAGCAATATTAAAATCAGCCAGTCTACGAATACCAAGACCACCTTCACTTTTAGGCATACAAACAGAATCCCACGCCACTTTAGCCTTACCCTTTTTCATTTCCCCTTGACACCATAAGAAACCCCTCATGAGCTGCTCCAAGTCATGAATAATACGACCAGGAAGAATGAAAACAGATGCCTAATAAATATGCATCGAAGACAACACGGATCTGATCAATTGAAGCCTACCTGCTAACGAAAGAAACTTATTACGCCAATCATTCACACGCCCTTCTAATTTCTCCACAAGAACCTTACAATCCCTATAAAGAAGCCGAGACGAAATGAGAGGAACACCCAAATATCTAACCGGAAGAGAACCTTCTGCAAATGGCATAGACTGAAGAATCATAGCTTTCAAGACACTAGGAACATTACAGAAAAAAGCAGTACTCTTGGGAATACTCGGAACAAGACCCGAAACATTCTTGAAATCCTCCAAAGCTTGCATAATAACATTAACCGATTCTTGGTGGCCTCTAGAGAATAAGAAAAGATCATCTGCAAAACAAAGGTTAATAATACGCTGCTGCTCACATAAATGATGAAACTGAAACTCCGCCGTATTAGCAACCTTTTTCTGTAGAATAAGGGTTAAAACCTCCATAACCAAAGTAAACAAGTAAGGAGATAACGGGTCACCCTGCCGAAGACCTCGCTTACCTTGGAACCAGCCATGAAGATCCCCATTAACACTTATGGAATATGATGTAGTAGAGACACAAACCATAATCCAATCGACCATTTTAGGATGGAAACCAAAACCAATCAGAATAGACCTAAGAAAAGCCCAATCAACCGTATCATACGCCTTTTGAATATCCACTTTAAAAGCACATCTAGGCGGACCTCTCCCTCTATGATAATTCCTCATAAGTTCTTGGGTAAGCAAAATATTATCAGAAATACGCCGCCCAGGAACAAACGTAGATTGGTTAATACTAACCAGATGACCAAGACTATCTTTAACACGATTCGCAATTATTTTACTAATGCATTTAAACAACACATTGCAACAAGATATATGCCTATAATCAGTACTCTTAGATGGGGTAAACACTTTAGGAATTAGAGATATAATCGTGTGGTTGATTTCCTTAAGAAGCTTACCATTAGAGAAGAAATCCCGAATAGCACTCGTAACATCAAGCCCCACAACATTCCATGCTTTCTTAAAGAAAGCAGCAGTGTACCCATCCGGACCAGGAGCTTTATCATCCCCCATCGAGAAAATGGCTTCCCTAATTTCAGAATCCGTAATATCTCTCACCATAAAATCAGCCATTTGAGGATTAAGAACATTAGAGAATAAAGCATGATCATCAAGAGGGGAACAATCCCCTTCAATACCCAGAAACTGCTCATAATGAGAAACAAAAGCCCCAACAACTGCACTTCCTTCATACAAAACATTAGCCGCATCCCCAACCACTTCAATTCGATTGCGAGCACTTTTACTTTTAACAACATTATGAAAGTAAGCCGTATTAGAATCACCTTCTTGAAGCCATTGAACTTTAGATTTTTGCTTTAAAAACCGTTCCTCATCTAAAATTGCCTCCTTGAAAGCAAGAAGGTAATGAGCATGATCTTCACGAATGGCTGAATTAAACGGGTCTTTATCAATAGCACTTTGGACCTCATCTAACTCCTTACGAAGAATAGAAACCCTCTCGTGAAGATTCCCTTGATTATACAAAAGCTTACGAAATGAAGATTTCAACCCCTTCAAACGTTTAACAACACGATACATAGCACACCCATTAACACCAAGATTCCACCCCGAAGTAACAGTATCAATAAAACCCTCTTTATGCACCAAAAAATTAGAGAACTTGAAAGGTTTAGGTTTGAGCTTAGCCACTTGAGGAATACGAAGAACACAAGGAGAATGATCAGAAATACGGTAAGGTTGGAAAATAGCAAACGAACCCGGGAAATCATCACCAAACTTTAAATTACCCATAATTCTATCAATCTTCTTTAACGTACCATTAGAGCCTTTTGGTTTTTGATTCCATGTAAAATTTGTAATATTGATTTTGAATAATATATATATATATATATATATTGAGATAATACAATTATAAACGTATATATATACGAATAAAAATTCGTTTAACTATAATTAAACTTTAAACGATAAAACGATACATAATTATTTTCTTCTACATCTACATCGTAACACATCACCTATGCACATTATGATTTATTCATGACTAATAATTAATGTTCGCATTAAAACGAGACTTAAAAACTGAAACTTGCCATATCTTTTAGGTTGTGTGTGAAGCCGTTGCCTTACATCGTTGAGATTACGATTATCCTACTGTACTACTGAGGTGAGTTCATAGCCCACATTTAACTTGTTTTGTGGGGGGGGGGGGGATACATGCTTAAAAACCGAACACAAGTATTTTCTTGATATTGTTATTGCTTAAGTAGCTATTGCCAAAAGTCCCTCGATCATGAACCTTAATCACTTGCAGGGTGAACGTAAATAATTGTGAATAGATCTATTAGGGATTGACAATCCCCATTTTATTGCTAGAGGAAAGTCACCAAATGCACTTTATTTGATATCATAGGTTACTGGCAAATACCTATCTTGGGGGCGCCTTATTTCACATCATTATTATGGATAATTTTGATGTCTGTTGAATCATTGAGTGTCATGAGCTTAAGGCAATAATGAATGTGATTTTCAACTTGTTTATTTGTATCGATATTACAATAAACATCTCTTGTGTTCAAACTATTAATTATAAACCTATGAACTCCACTAAACTTTTGTTGACTTTTAACATGTTTATCTCAGGTAACTAAATGGAATGGATGGCAAAGGCACGAAGTGAGCAAATAAAGAAATGTTTAATTCTCTTTGAATAAAATTTGTTGTTGAATAAAGAAACATCTTGGCAACATGGATATTTGGTATTTTAGATAAAACATAAAACATCTCATTAGAGTCGTTTTCTATAATTGTGACAAAGATCCTCGATATAATACCCCAAAAGTCTTCCGCTGTCAATATAATTCTTCCGCTGTATTGTTCATTTTTGGGGGTGTTATACAATTGCTCTTTCAAGTGTGCAACCATTAGGGACAACGGCTATGATCTTTCAAAGGGAAATTGCTCTCATCAAGTAAGCAAGTGGTTCGGGACAACGACTCTAATCAAGAAACGTACAATTGCTCTCATCGAGTGAGGCTTTATGGACAACGGTCTCATCATGTAAGGGATAATTGCCTTCATAAAGTTTGCCTTTAGGGACAAAGGATCTCATCATGTAAGTGATAATTGCTCTTTCAAGTGTGCAACCATTAGGGACAACGGCTATCATCATGCAAAGGGTAATTGCTTCCATCAAGAGAGCAAGCGTTTAGGGACAACGACTCTAATCAAGCAATGTACGATCGCTCTCATCGAGTGAGCCATTAGGGATAACGGATCTCATCATATAAGGGACAATCTCCCTCATAAAGTTAGCCTCTAGGGACAACGGATGTCATCATCTGAATGAAAATTGCTCTTTCAAGTGTGCAATTGCTCATCGAGAGGTCCACCTAGATATGCTTTTTAAGTGGATATCCAGAAAGCGTTTGATACGGTTTGTTGGGCGTTTCTTAAGTCAATTCTGGTCGCTTTTGGTTTTCATCATGAAATGGTTGAATGGATCATGGTGTGTGTGTCCTCCACATCGTATTCTATATGTGTTAATGGGGATCTTCATGGCTTGTTCAAAGGTAAGCGAGGGTTAAGGCAGGGCAACCCATTATCCCCTTATTTATTTACGTTGGTTATGGAGGTTTTAACCCTTATTTTGCAGAAAAAGGTTTCTAATTTGGTCTAATTTCAATTTCATCATTTGTGTGAGGAGTAGAGAATTATTAACCTTTGTTTTTCAGATGATCTATTCTTGTTGTCTAGGGGCCATCCTTCTTCGGTTGATGTTATTATGCAAGCCTTGGAGGAATTCAAGAATGTTTCGGGTCTTGTTCCGAGTATTCTGAAAAGCACAGCTTTCTTTTGTAATGTTCCTAATGCTTTAAAAGCTGCAATCCTTCAGTCTATGCCATTTGCGGAAGGCTCTCTCCCTGTTCGGTATCTTGGTGTTCCTTTAATCTCATCTAGACTGCTCTATAGGGACTGTAAGGTTCTTGTTGAAAAATTGGAAAGTCGTGTGAATGATTGGCGAAATAAGTTCTTATATTTGGCAAGGAGGCTTCAATTGGTCAGATCTGTGTTATCCTCTATGCATATTTATTCGGCTTCTATTTTTATCCTTCCTGCTCGTATCATTCATGATTTGGAGCAAATTATGAGGGGTTTCTTATGGTGTCAAGGTGAAATGAAAAGGGGTAAGGCCAAAGTTGCCTGGGAATCTCTTTGTAAGCATAAGTAAGAAGGTGGCCTTGGTATTCGTAGATTGGTTGATTTTAATATTGCTCTTATAGCTAAACATATTTTGAGTATCTTAACCCGCAAAGAGTCTTTATTGGTTCAATGGATTCACTCATATAAACTTAGAGGTAGAAGCTTTTGGGATGTTCCATGCTTGGGTGATGTTAGTTGGGGTTGGCATAAGCTTCTTGAGATTAGACCCAAGGTTCGTCCTTTTATATGGCACAAGATTAATGATGGTAAGACTACCTCTATTTGGTTTGATAAGTGGTGTGATTTAAGCCATATTCGTGATATGCTCACTACTTGAGACATTATTCGGGCTGGGTTAAGTTTATCTCATTCAGTTTGTGATGTGATTGATAATGGTACTTGGAGATGGCCTACTGATTGGTTTTCTAGATTTCCAGACCTAGTTAATCTTCCGGTCCCCACTCTTATTAATGATACTGATGATGGTTTATTATGGCGTGATGTTGATGGCAACCTAAGACCTTTCTCGGTTTTGTGTGCTTGGGAATCTCTTCAATCGGGCGCTGGTCTGGTTGATTGGGTTCATATTCCATGGTTTCCACATTGTATTCCTCGCCATGCTATTCATTTGTGGCTTGTCCTTAAGCAGAAGTTGAAGACACAAGATAGGTTGCGGCAATCGGATGTTGGTCCTAATGCTGATTTGAATCTGCTTAGATGCCCACTTTGTGATACAGTTCCTGACTCTCATTCTCATTTATTTTTTGAGTGCCAGTTTTCCTTGTAGGTTTAGATGCAGGTTCGTGTTTTATCTGGAAATGGATGATGTCCCACCTTTTCTTGCTGATGCTATCATGTTCCTAATTCCTATATTCAAGAACCGTTTGGTTATTAGCATCATCTCTCGGTTATTACTTGCTGCTTCTACTTATTTTATTTGGATGGAACGTAATTCAAGACTTTTCAAGCAAAAGAAATCAACGGTTGCTGAAGAAGTTCAAGTTATTGTGTCTACTATTCGGTTGAAGCTGGTTACCTTCAAATTCAAGAAGATAACCCCTCGTTCTCGAACTCTATTAGATCAATGAAAGATTCCAAGTGCTTGTGTTATTCACGAGGGGAGTTCCAGGTAAGGGTTGTACTCTTTTTCCCTACTCCAAGGTTTTCCGACTGGGTTTTTTCTTGGAAAGGGTTTTTAAGGAGGCAAGCTTCCTGGGTCCCTTGCTCCTTTCGTGCTTCTGGTGGTTGTGGGATGTTCGCTTGTTTCAAGATTTTTTTTGTTTTTATACCTAGTTAGGTGATTTGATTTATAGCTAGGTTTGTTGTGCTTATGGCCTGTCATAAGCACTAGTTTATCAAGCTTTTGCTTGAGGTTAACGTGGTACCTCTGCCACATTCCATTTGTACATAAAATTTACTTTTTTCGTTATATATTTACCGGGGTAAACCCTTTACCGAAAAACAATTAGGGACAACGGCTATCATCATGCAAAGGGGTAATTGCTCTCATCAAGTGAGCAAGCATTTAGGGACAACGACTTTCATGAAGTAACGTACAATTGCTCTTATCGAGTAGGCCTTTACGGACAACAATTCTCATCAAGTAAGGGATAATTTCCCTCAAAAAGTTACCCTTTAGGGACAAAGGATCTCATCATGTGAGTGACAATTGCTCTTTCAAGTGTGCAACCATTAGGGACAACGTCTATGATCATGCAAAGAGTAATAGCTATCATCAAGAGAGCGAGCGTTTAGGGACAATGGCTCCAATCAAGTAACGTACAATTGCTCTAATCAAGTGAGCCTTTACGGACAACTGTCTCATCACGTAAAGGACAATTGCCCTCATAAAGTTAACCTTTAAGGACAAAGGATCTCATCATGTAAGTGACAATTGCTCTTTCAAGTGTGCAACCATTAGGGACAACGGCTATGATCATGCAAAGGGAAATTGCTCTCATCAAGTGAGCAAGTGTTTCGGGACAATGGCTCTAATCAAGTAACGTACAATTGCTCTCATCGAGTTAGCCCTTACGGACAACGGTCTCATCATGTAAGGGAGAATTGCCCTTATAAAGTTAATCTTTAGGGACAAAGGATATCATCATGTAAGTGACAATTGCTCTATTAAGTGTGTAACCATTAGGGACAACGGCTATCATCATGTAAAGGGTAGTTGCTCTCATCAAGAGAGCAAGCGTTTAGCGACAACGACTCTAATCAACTAATGTACAATTGCTCTCATCGAGTGAGCCTTTAGGGACAACGGATCTCATCATGTAAGTGACAATTGCTCTTTCAAGTTTGCAACCATTAGGGACAACAACAATCATCATGCAAAGGGTAATTGCTCTCATCAAGTGAGCAACCGTTTGAGGGACAACGACTCTAATCAAGAAATGTACAATTGCTCTCATCGAGTGTGACTTTTGGGACAACGTTTCTCATCATATAAGGGACAATCGCCAACATAAAGTTAGCGTCTAGGGACAACAAATCTCATCATATAAATGAAAATTGCTATTTCAAGTGTGCAACAATTAGGGAAAATGGCTATCATCAAGCAAAGGGGTAATTGCTATCATCAAGTGAGCGAGCGTTTAGGGACAATGACTCAAATGAAGTAATGTACAATTGCTCTTATCGAGTGGGCCTTTAGGGACAACGGTTCTCATCATATAAGGGACAGTTGCCCTCATAGAGTTAGCCCTTAGGGATAAAGGATCTCATCATGTGAGTGACAATTGCTCTTTCAAGTGTGCAACCATTAGGGACAACGACTATCATCATGCAAAGGGGTAATTGCTCTCATCAAGTGATCAAGCGTTTAGGGATAACGACTCTAATGAAGTAACGTACAATTGCTTTTATCGAGTGCGCCTTTAGGGACAGTAGTTCTCATCATGTAAGGGACAATTGCCCTTATAAAGCTAGCCTTTAGGGACAATGGATCTCATCAAGAAAGTGACAATTACTCTATCAAGCGTGCAACCATTAGGGACAACGGCTACGATCATGCAAAGGGAAATTGCTCTCATCAAGTGAGCAAGCGTTTTGGGACAACGGCTCTAATCAAATAAAGTACAATTGCTCTCATCGAGTGAGCCTTTATGGACAACGGTCTCATCATGTAAGGGACAATTGCCCTTATAGAGTTAGCCTTTAGGGACAAAGGATCTCATCATGTAAGTGACAATTGCTCTGTCAATTGTGCAACAATTAGTGACAACAACTATCATCATGCAAAGGATAATTGCTTTCATCTTGAGTGCAAGCGTTTGGGGACAACGACTCTAATCAAGTAATGTACAATTGCTCTCATCGACTGAGCCTTTAGGGACAACGGATCTCATCGTGTAAGTGACAATTGTTGTTTCAAGTGTGCAACCATTAGGGACAACAGCTATGATCATGCAAAGGGTAATTGCTCTCGTTAAGTGAGCAAGCGTTTTGGGACAACGGCTCTAATCAAGAAACTTACAATTGCTCTCATCAAGTGATCCTTTACGAACAACGGTCTCATCATGTAACGGATAATTGCCCTCATAAAGTTAACCTTTAGGGACAAAGGATCTCATCATATAAGTGACAATTGCTCTTTCAAGTGTGCAACCATTAGGGACAACGACTATGATCATGCAAAGGGAAATTGCTCTCATCAAGTGAGAAAGCGTTTCAGGACAACGGCTATAATCAAGTAACGTACAATTGCTCTCATCGAGTGAGCCTTTACGGACAATGGTCTCATCATGTAAGGGACAATTGCCCTCATAAAGTTAGCTTTTAGGGACAAAGGATCTCATCATGTAAGTGACTATTGCTCATTCAAGTGTGCAACCATTAGGGACAACGGCTATCATTATGTAAAGGGTTAATTGCTCTCATTAAGTGAGCAAGCGTTTAAGGACAACCACACAAATGAAGTAACGTTCAATTGCTCTTATCGAGTGGGCCTTTAGGGACAATGGTTCTCATCATGTAAGGGATAATTGCCCTTTTAAAGTTAGCCTTTAGGGACAACGGATCTCATCATGAAAGTAACAATTGCTCTTTCAAGTGTGCAAGCATTAGGGTCAACGGCTATCATCATGCAAAGGGTAATTGCTCTCATCAAGAGAGCAAGCATTTAGAGACAATGGCTTCAATCACGTAACGTACAATTGCTCTCATTGAGTGAGCCTTTACGGACAACGGTCTCATCATCTAATGGACAATTGCCCTTATATAGTTAACCGTTAGGGAAAAAGGATCTCATCATATAAGTGACAATTGCTCTTTCGAGTGTGCAACCATTAGGGACAACGGCTATCATCATGCAAGGGATAATTGCTTTCATTAAGAGAGCATGCGTTTAGGGACAACGACTCTAATCAAGTAATGTACAATTGCTCTCATTGGGTGAGCCTTTAGGGACAACGGATCACATCATGTTAGTAACAACTGCTCTTTCAAGTGTGCAACCATTAGGGACAACGGCTTTGATCATGCAAAGGGTAATTGCTCTCATCAAGTGAGCAAGCGTTTCGGGACAACGGCTCTAATCAAGAAACTTACAATTGCTCTCATCAAGTGATCCTTTACGGACAACGGTCTCATCATGTAACGGATAGTTGCCCTCATAAAGTTAACCTTTAGGGACAAAGGATCTCATCATGTAAGTGACAATTTCTCTTTCAAGTGTGCAACCATTAGGGACAACGAATATCATAATGATAAGGGTAATTGCTCTCATCAAGAGAGCAAGGGTTTAGGTACAACGACTATTATCAACTAATGTACAATTGCTCTCATCGAGTGAGCCTTTAGGGACAACGGATCTCATCATGTAAGTGACAATTGCTCTTTCAAGTTTGCAACCATTAAAGTTAGCCTTTAGGGACAACGAATCTCATCATGTAAATCAGAATTGCTCTTTCAAGTGTGCAACAACTAGGGACAACGGCTATCATCATGCGAAGGGGTAATTTCTCTCATCAAGTGAGCAAGAGCTTAGGGACAACGACTCTAATGAAGTTATGTACAATTGTTCTTATCGAGAGGGCCTTTAGAGACAGTTGTTCTCATCATTTAAGGGACAATTGCCCTTATAAAGTTAGACTTTAGGGACAACGGATCTCATCATTTAAGTGAAAATTTCTCTTTCAAGTGTGCAACTATGATCATGCAAACAGAAATTACTTTCTTCAAGTGAGCAAGCATTTTGGGACAAGGGCTCTAATCAATTAATGTACCATTGCTCTCATCGAGTGATTCTTTATGGACAACGATTGTCATCATGTTAGATACATTGCCCTCATAAATTTAGCCCTTAGGCACAAAGGATCTCATCATGCAAAGGGTAATTGCTCTCATCAAGGGAGCAAGTGTTTAGGGACAACGACTCTAATCAAGTAACATACAACTGCTCTCATCGAGTGCGCCTTTAGGGACAACGGATTTCATCATGTAAGTGACAATTGCTCTTTCAAGTTTACAACCATTAGGGACAACGGCTATCATAATGCAAAAGGTAATTGCTCTCATAAAGTGAGCAACCATTTAAGGGAAAACGACTGTAATCAAGAAACGTACAATTGCTCTTATCGAGCGAGCCTCTAGGGACAATGTTTCTCATCATGTAATAGACAATCTCCCTCATAAAGTTAGCCTCTAGGGATAACGAATCTCATCATATAAATGAAAATCGCTCTTTCAAGTGTGCAACAATTAGGGACAACAGCTGTCATCATGCCAACCGGTAATTGCCCTTATCAAGTGAGCAAGCGTTTATGGACAACGACTCTAATGAAGTAATGTACAAATGCTCTTATCGAGTAGGCTTTTAGGGACAATGGTTTTCATCATGGAAGGGACAATTGCCCTCATAAAGTTAGCCTCTAAGGACAATGGATCTCATCATGTAATTGACAAATTATCTTATCAAGTATGCTAGTATTAGGGACAACGGCTATTATCTTGTAAAGGGACATTACCCTTATCAAGGAGTAGGCATTTAGGGACAACATTTCCCATCAACTAACGTACAATTGCTCTCCACAAGTGAGCCATTAGGAACAATGTCTCTCATCATGTTAAGGGTAATTGCTCTCACCAAATGAGCAAGAATTTAGGGACAACGACTCTAATGAAGTAACATATAATTGCTCTTATCGAGTGGGCCTTTAGGGACAGTCGTTCTCATCATGTAAGGGACAATTGCCCTTATAAAGTTAGCCTTTAGGGACAACGGATCTCGTCATGTAAGTAACAATTGATCTTTCAAGTGTGCAACCATTAGGGACAACGACTATGATCATGCAAAGGGAAATTGCTCTAATCAAGTGAGAAAGCATTTCAGGACAACGGCTCGAATCAAGTAACGTACAATTGCTCTCATCGAGTGAGACTTTATGGACAATGGCCTCATCATGTAAGGGAGAATTGCTCTCATAAAGTTAACCTTTAGGGACAAAGGATCTCATCATGTTAGTGACAATTGCTCATTCAAGTGTGCAACCATTAGGGAAAACGGCTATCATCATAAAAGGGTAATTGCTCTCATCAAGAGAGCGAGCGTTTAGGGACAACGACTCTAATAAAGTAATATACAATTGCTCTCATCGAGTGAGCCTTTAGGGACAACGGATCTCATCATGTAAGTGACAATTTCTATTTCTAGTTTGGAACCATTAGGGACAGCGGCTATCATCATGTAAAGGGTAATTGCTCTCATCAAGTGACCAACCGTTTAAGGGACAACGGCTCTAATCAAGAAATGCACCATTGCTCTCATTGAGTGAGACTTTAGGGACAACTTTTCTCATCATGTAAGGAACAATTGCCCTCATAAAGTTAGCCTCTAGGGACAACGACTCTCATCATATATGAAAATTGCTCTTTCTAGTCTCCAACAATTAGCGACAACGGCTATCATCATACAAAGGAGTAATTGCTCTTATCAAGTGAGCAAGAGTTTCGGGACAACGGCTCTAATCAAGTAATGTACAATTGCTCTCATCGAGTGAGCCTTTACGGACCACGGTCACATCATGTAAGGGACAATTGCCCTTATAAAGTTAGTTTTTAGGGAAAAAGGATCTCATCATGTAAGTGACTATTGCTCTTTCAAGTGTGCAACCATTAGGGACAACATCATCATGCAAAGGTTAATTGCTCTCATCAAGAGAGCAAGCGTTTAGGGACAACGACTCTAATAAAGTAGCGTACAATTGCTCTCATCGAGTGAGCCTTTAGAGACAACGAATCTCATCAAGTTAGTGACAATTGATCTTTCAAGTTTGCAACCCATTAGGGACAACGGCTATCATCATGCAAAGTGTAATTGCTCTTATCAAGTAAGCAACCATTTAGGGACAATGGCTCTAATCAAGAAACGTACAATTGCTCTCATTGAGTGAGCCTTTAGTGACAACGTTTCTAATCATGTAATGGATAATCGCCCTCATAAAGTTAGCCTCTATGGACAACGAATCTCATCATGTAAATGAAAATTGCTCTTTCAAGCGAGCAACAATTATGGACAACGGCTGTCATCAAGCAAAGGGGTAGTTGGCTTCATCAAGTTAGCAAGAGTTTAGGGACAATGGCTCTAATGAAGTAACGTACAATTGCTCTTATCGAGTGGGCCTTTAGGGACAACGGTTGTTATCATGTATGGGACAATTACACTTATAAAGTTAACCTTTAGGGACAATGGATCTAATCATGAAAGTGATAATTGCTCTTTCAAGTGTGCAACCATTAGGAGCAACGGCTATCCTTATGCAAAGGGTAATTTCTCTCATCAAGGGAACAACCGTTTAGGGACAACGACTCTAATCAAGTAACGTACAACTGCTTTCATCGAGTGCGCCTTTAGGGACAACGGATTTCATCATGTAAGCGACAATTGCTCTTTTAAGTTTGCAACCATTAGAGACAACGGCTATAATAATGCAAAAGGTAATTGCTCTCATCCAGTGAGCAACCATTTAAATGAAACGGCTGTAATCAAGAAACGTACAATTGGTCTTATCGAGCGAGCCTTTAGGGACAGTGTTTCTCGTCATGTAACAGACAATCGCCCTCATAAAGTTAGCCTCTAGGGATAACGAATGTCATCATATAAATGAAAATTGCTCTTTCAAGTGTGCAACAATTAGGGAGAACGGCTGTCATCATGCAAAACGGTAATTGCCCTCATCAAGTAAGCAAGCGTTTAGGGATAACGACTCTAATGAAGTAATGTACAATTGCTCTTATCGAGTGGGACAACGGTTGTCATCATGTAAGGGACAATTGCCCTCATAAAGTTAGCCTACGTGTAATTGACAAATTATCTTATCAAATATGCCAGTATTAGGGACAACGGCAATTATCTTGTACAGGGCAATTACCCTTATCAAGGAGCAGGCATTTAGGGATAACATATCCCATCAACTAACGTACAATTGCTCTCCACAAGTGAGCCTTTAGGAACAACGGCTCTCATCATGTTAAGGGTAATTGCTCTTATCAAGTGAGCAAGCATTTAGGGACAACGACTCTAATGAAGTAACATACAATTGCTCTTATCGAGTGGGCCTTCAGGGACAGTGGTTCTCATCATGTAAGGGACAATTGCCCTTATAAAGTTAGCCTTTAGGGACAACGGATCTCATCATGTAAGTGACAATTGCTCTTTAAAGTGTGCAACCATTAGGGACAACGGCTATGATCATGCAAAGGGAAATTGCTCTCATCAAGTGAGAAAGCATTTCAGGACAACGACTTGAATCAACTAACGTACAATTGCTCTCATCGAATGAGCCTTTATGGACAACGGTCTCATCATGTAAGGGAGAATTGCCCTCATAAAGTTAACCTTTAGGGACAAACGATCTCATCATGCAAGTTAAAATTGCTCATTTAAGTATGCGACCATTAGGGACAATGATCATTAAAAGGGTAATTGCTCTCATCAAGAGAGCAAGCGTTTAGGGACAACGACTCTAATAAAGTAATATACAATTGCTCTCATCGAGTAAGCCTTTAGGGACAACGGATCTCATCATGTAAGTGACAATTTCTCTTTCTAGTTTGGAACTATCAGGGACAACGGCTATCATCATGCAAAGGGTAATTGCTCTCATCAAGTGACCAACCGTTTAAGGGACAAAGGCTCCAATCAAGAAATGCACAATTGCACTCATTGAGTGAGCCTTTAAGGACAACGTTTCTCATCATATAAGGAACAATCGCCCTCATAAAGTTAGCCTCTAGGGACAACGAATCTCATCATATATGAAAATTGCTCTTTCTAGTCTGCAACAATTAGCGACAACGGCTATCATCATGCAAAGGGGTAATTGCTCTCATCAAGTGAGCAAGCGTTTCGGGACAACGACTATAATCAAGTAACATACAATTGCTCTCATCGAGTGAGCCTTACGGACAACGGTCTCATCATGTAAGGGATAATTGCCCTCATAAACTTAGCTTTTAGTGAAAAAGGATCTCATCATGTAAGTGACTATTGCTCTTTCAAGTGTGCAACCATTAAGGACAACGACTGTCATCATGCAAAGGGTAATTTATGTCATCCAGAGAGCAAGCGTTTAGGGACAATGACTCTAATAAAGTAACATGCAATTGCTCTCATCGAGTGAGCCTTTAGAGACAACGAATCTCATCAAGTAAGTGACAATTGATCTTTCAAGTTTGCAACCATTAGGGACAACGGCTATCATCATACGAAGGGTAATTGCTCATATCAAGTGAGCAACCATTTAGGGACAATGGCTCTAATCAAGAAACGTACAATTGCTCTCATCGAGTGATCCTTTAGTGACAATGTTTCTAATCATGTAAGGGACAATCACCCTCATAAATTTAGCCTCTAGGGACAACGAATCTCATCATGTAAATGAAAATGGCTCTTTCAAGTGTGCAACAATTATGGATAATGGCTGTTATCATGCAAAGGGGTAATTGGCCTCATCAAGTTCGCAAGAGTTGGTTCTGATAAAAAACCCTAGTTCTCTGGTGATTATGGCGATTTCCTTCCCTCCTTCAAATCCGATCGTGCCCTTCTTCTTTCTTTGAATCTTATACCTTATAAAACTTCTACTATTGTGGAATAATCTTAGTATTATCTCCCTTTAGTCGATTTGTTATTTGGTTGCTGGTTTAAGGAGATTTAGGGTTTTGATTTATTATTTAGGGAATCGTTTTTTGATTGCTATTATTATTCAACGCTTATCTGTTTCATTAATGAAGGTCGGTTAGTTTGTTATGATGGGTATTTAAACCCTTTTAGGGTTTTGGTTAGGTGATTGTTTGTGGGATCGATTTCTGGTTGTGGTTTTTAGGGTTTTCCTGTTTTCATTTTTAGGGTTTGATTGTTTTCTGCTACTGTTCGCTATATTTATTGTAAGGGTTTCGTTTTGATTTCGTTGTTTGCTGCTCGTTTTCTTATTTGGTGATTACCATGGATTCGTCTACTAAACCTTCTAATTTAGCTAAATCGACTCTGCTTGGTGATGCTCCAATTTTAAAGTCGATTTTGAAGAAGTCGGTTACAACATCGGCTGTTTCTAAAGAAGAGCTAAGATCTGTTGGGCAACAAAAGGGTGGTGCGGATGGTAATATTGTGAGTGATGTTGCTGCTAAAGTCAAACAAGTTGATGGTACTATCTTGGGTAGGGACGGTAAGGTTTTAAAACCCTATCGCGATGTTACTTTTGCTGATCAAGAGGATCAATTGAACGAGAGTCATAATATGGAGAATGTTACTAGTCCTGGGACGACATCTAATTCTACACAAGCTCATGGTAAATCTCAAGTTGATCAAGATGTGACTAAGAACGTGTAGGGTATGGATGCTCATGCAACAAAGACTTCTTATTCTGATCCTGTGGTAAGTGGTACGTCTAATATTGAACGAATGACTAGTGAGGCTGAATCACAATCAGCCCCTAAACTTTCATATGCTTCAATGTTCAAGTCTAAGAATGCATTTAAATCAGTTAACATTTTTGAACTACGTAATGATGATCGTGTTGAAGGGGCTCATGTAACAATTCCGTTAAAGGAGATTAAGGATGTGTCGGCTCGATTTGCTAATACTCTCTACGGGTATTTCATAGGAAAACGTCTTGCATTTCCTATAGTGGAGAACTATGTGAAGAATACTTGGGCTAAGTTTGGATTAGAACGGGTTATGTTGAATAACGGGTTCTTTTTATTTCAATTTTCCACAAAAGATGGTATGGACCAAGTGTTAGAAGCTGGTCCTTGGCTCATTCGATCAGTTCCTATCTTTTTGAACGTCTGGACTCCCAATACTACGCTTACTAAGGAAGAAATTACCTCTGCTCCTATATGGTTGAAGCTTCATAACGTTCCAATTGTTGCTTATACGGAGGTTGGTTTAAGTTTGATTACAACTCAAATTGGTAAGCCTATTATGTTGGATTCATATACTAGTTTTATGTGTGTTAAGTCGTGGGGTAGGAATTCATATGCGCGTGCTCTTGTGGAAGTGTCTTCTTTGAATGAGTTAATGGATCATGTGGTTGTTGCTATTCTGTATCCTAATCAACCTGGTCATTCTTTGGATCGTATAGATGTTGAGTACGAATGGCAGCCTCCTAGGTGTGCTTTGTGCAAAATTTTTGACCACAATGATGAAGCATGTCCTAAGAAGGTAAAACAAGCGAGTGTTAAGTCTAATGTAGATGAGGAGGGCTTTGTTGAAGCTACTAAGCGTAAGGGCAAGGGTAAGGCGCAAACTCATGAAAAGGTAATTGATGGAGTTCGTTTTGCTAAACCTAAGGTTACATTTAACTATCGTTGGCAGCCGGTCTCGAAAACTAAAGTGGGGGCTGATGGAGCTTCTTCTTCTAGAGGAAATGGTTCAACGAAGGATAATAACACTTATATGGAGCCGAAGTTACATATGGAGGGTATGGAGCATGGTATGTCATCATCTAAGAATCATGCTACAACTAAGGGATTGAGTGATACGAATGTGGATGCTGATTCTAATTCTTTGGATAATCAGGTTAATCGTCAAGTTCCAGCCCCGTCTAAGTATATTCATGATGATCTAAGTGATATTGTTACGAAGAATCCTTTTGGAGCTCTTAGTGATGATGTTTTTAATTCTGATTTTGTGTCTGAGGAGGAGTCGTCTAAGGTGGATGAAAGGGTTCATGATGTGGATATTGATAGTGATAATGAGGTTGACGAAGTTATTGAGATTGGCAAACATAAAACGGACATGAGTAATCGTAAGGAAGCAAGCACTTCCTCTAGTGAAGTTCCTCATGTATAGTATCGCTTCCTGGAATATAAGGGGTATGAACCAATCCCCTAAACAAAATGAGGTTCGTCAAGTTATTTGTGAGAATAAACTTTCTGTTTGTGCTATTCTTGAATCGCATATAGCTTGTTCTCGGTTGGATGTGCTTTGTAAAAAGGTTTTTCGGAGTTGGGATTGGACTTCTAATGGGCATTTGTGTTCTAAAGGATCACGTATTGTTTTAGGATGGAATCAAGCTGATGTTGATTTAACCGTGATTGCTATGGATGATCAAGTTATACATACGTGCATTCGTTTTAAAATAGATAAGAAAGAGTTGTTTTGCTCGTTTATTTATGCTCATAACCGTTATATTCATAGACGGACTCTTTGGCAGAATTTATTGGTGCATAAGCAATACGTGAGGAACCGTGCTTGGTGTCTTCTAGGTGATTTTAATTCTGCCCTTAATTTAGAAGATAAAGTGGAAGGTTCTTCCGTCATTGATATTGCTATAAGGGAGTTTAAAGATTGTGTTGAGGAGATAGAGGTGTTTGATGTTAATCGATCAGGTTTGCAATATATTTGGAATCAAAAGCCTAGAGGGCTGGATGGTACTCTTAAAAAGATTGATCGAATTATGGCTAATCTTGAATGCACGGATGGTTTTGTAGGTGCTCATGCTATTTTTCAGCCTTATCGTATTTCTGACCATTCTCCGGCTATTCTTACTATCCCTACTCCTTATAAGTTTAAACCAAGGGCGTTCAAGTTTGCTAATATTCTGGTTGAGAATACTCGGTTTAAAGATCAGGTTAAGGAGTGTTGGAATGTGAATAAGAGTGGGTTTTACATGTACCAAGTGGTTTGTAAGCTTAAATTGTTGAAGAAACCTCTTCGAAAGATGCTATTTAATGAAGGTAATATTCATGAGAAAGTCATTAGACTTCGTCATGAATTAGATACGGTTCAACGTGCACTTGATGTGGATCCTTTTAATGTTACCTTGCGGGAGGATGAGGCTTCTTATCTTAATGCATATAATGATGCTATCGTTGTGGAGGAGCAGTTTCTTAAACAAAAAGCGAAGGTTGAATGGTTGAGGGTTGGGGATTCTAACTCGGCCTATTTTCATAAGGTGGTGAAGAGCAGGAAAGCTCGATGTCGAATTGATGTGATCAGTAATAGTGAAGGGGTGCGGTTTGATGGGGAGGCGGTGCCTAACGCTTTCGTAAGTCATTATGCTTCCTTTATTGGTCAAGAGGGGTATACGGTTCCGTTTGATGGCAATGATCTTTTTGTGTCTACCTTGGATCCTATTGTTGCTGATGATATGGTTCGGGCTGTTTCGACTCAAGAAGTAAAGGATGCGTTATTTTCTATGGGAGATGACAAATCTCCTGGTCCGGATGGGTTCTCAGCGGCTTTCTTTAAAGGTGCTTGGGATATTGTGGCGGCTGATGTTACTAAGGCGGTTCAGGAATTTTTCATTAACGGTAAACTTTTGAAAGAAGTGAACCATACTATTATTGCTCTTCTTCCTAAGGTTCCTTCTCCGTCTCGGATTAATGATTTTCGGCCTATATCTTGCTGCAATGTTTTATTTAAATGTATAAGCAAGATTATTGCTAACCGTACTAAGTCATGTTTAACCTCCTTAGTTATTTTGAACCAATCTGCGTTTGTGCCAGGTAGGAGGATTTCGGATAATATTTTACTTACTCAGGAGATTATGCACAACTATCATGTTGATCGGGGACCGGCTAGATGTGCTTTTAAAGTGGATATTCAGAAGGCGTATGATACGGTTGACTGGAATTTTTTGAGGCGAATTCTGATTGGTTTTGGTTTTCATAATCGTATGATTAGTTGGATTATGGAATGCGTGACTTCGACTTCATTTTCTATTAGTGTTAACGGATCTATGCATGGTTATTTTAAGGGTAAGAGGGGTCTTCGTCAAGGTGATCCGTTATCGCCGTATCTTTTCACCCTTGTTATGGAGATTCTTACTCTTATGATTCGGAGGCGGGTTCGTGATTCTGAGTTGTTTACCTTTCATCATCATTGTTCTAACCTTAACATTATTAATTTATGTTTTGCTGATGATCTTTTTCTGTTTGCTCATGGTGATGTGAAGTCGGCTAGAGTTATTATGGAGGCTTTGGATGAGTTTAAAGAAGTTTCTGGTCTCACTCCGAGTCTGCCTAAGAGCATTGCTTATTTTTGTAACGTTCGTAATCATGTTAAGCATGCTATTTTACAGGTCATTCCGTTTGTTGAGGGTAGTCTCCCGGTTAAGTATTTGGGTGTTCCTTTGGTTACTACTAGGCTGATTTTTAGAGATTGCAAGGAGTTAGTTGAAAAGTTGTCTAATCGTATTAAGGATTCGAAGAATAAATCTCTATCGTTTGCTGGTAGGCTTCAACTTATTCAATCGGTTCTATCTTCTATGCATATTTACTGGGCGTCGGTTTTTATCCTTCCTTCTCGTATTATTTATGATTTGGAACAGCTTATGCGGAGTTTTTTGTGGGGTTATGGTACGGGGATTAAGGGTAAATCTAAAGTCGCATGGGAGGTTGTTTGTCTTCCTAAGCAGGAAGGAGGTCTTGGGATTCGGAGGCTTGATACTTTTAATAGTGCGTTGATTACCACTCACATTTGGAGTATTATTACTGGTAAAGAGTCTTTTTGGGTTAGATGGATTCATGCATATAAGTTAAGGGGGCGTAACTTTTGGGATATCCCATGTCGCGGTAATATGTCTTGGAGTTGGCGGAAGATTCTTCAACTTAGGCCTATTATTCGTAGCTTCATATGGTATAAATTAGGAGATGGATCAAAGGCTTCTGCTTGGTATGACTCTTGGTGCCCGATTAGTCCTATTGCTTCTATTGTTTCTTCTCGTGACATTCATCGTGCTGGATTTAATGCTAATACAACTGTTCGGGAGATCGTTATGTCTAATGGTTGGGCGTGGCCTAATGAATGGATGATTCGTTATCCAACATTAGGTTCTATGTCGGTTCCTTTGTTGGTGGATCATATGGAGGATGCTTTATGTTGGCGTTCGAATGATGGGGTTTTAAGGCCGTTTTCGGTTTCTTTAGTTTGGGACTGCATAAGGCATCGGGCTATTAATGTTGATTGGTATCACCTTGTGTGGTTTTCCCATCGGATTCCGAAACATGCTTTTCATTTGTGGCTTGTGATGAAGAGGAGGCTTCGAACTCAAGATATGATGAGGCATCATGATGCTGCAAATCAGGACCCGTTGTTGTGTCCCCTTTGTAAAGTGCAACCTGATTCTCATGATCACCTTTTCTTTGCTTGTTCTTATTCTATGCAGGTTTGGGACATGTTGAAGATATTTGCTGGTCTTACCGTGTTGCCTTTCTCTTTGGATTCTATTGTTAATGTCCTTATTGGGTCGGCAAAGTCTAGGTCTGTTCGGAGTGTTATATCTAAGCTCTTGTTTGCTGCCGCGGCTTATGTTATATGGCAAGAACGAAACAACAGGCTTTTCAAAAAGCAATCAAGATCAGAAGCTCAGGTTGATGATTTTATCAAGTCTACGGTTAGGATGAAGCTGCTTACGTGCAGGTTTAAGAAGACGGCGAACGTTATTGATCTTGTTCGCGTGTGGAAGTTGCCAACTTCGCTTATTCATTCTTGATGTCGGTTTCTTTTATGGATAGTTGCCTTTTGCATGTAGATGTGGTCGATTTGGATGTTGCTTGGGGCATGGTTGATTGTTCGTTGGAGATTCAATTGAGAGCTGTACTCTTTTTTCCCTTCTCCAAGGTTTTCCCTATGGGTTTTTACTTGGAAAGGTTTTTAAGGAAGCAGTCTCAGTTGATTCATCAATCTCCTTCGAAGAGGCATGTGGACATTTGTGGTGATTCTTGTTATATTCGTTGGTGGTTTCCCATTGGTGCTATTGTTACTGTATGGCTTTAGTTTTGTTCACTTTGTGGCATGTCACAAGCGTTTAGTTGTTTTGGTAGTTCAAGCGTTGCTTGAGGTTAATGTGGTGCTTTAGCCACATTCCATTGTACTTAAACGTTTTTTGGTGTAATATATTTTACCGGGTGTAATGCCCTTTACCCAAAAAAGTTCGTAAGAGTTTAGGGACAATGGCTCTAATGAAGTAACGTACAATTGCTCTTATCGAGTGGGCCTTTAGGGACAATGCCTGTTATCATGTAAGGGAGAATTACACTCATAAAGTTAGCCTTTAGGAACAATGGATCTCATCATGCAAGTGACAATTGCTCTTATCAAGTGTCCAAGCAATAGGGACAATGGCTATCATCATGTAAAGGGTAATTGCTCTCATCAAGTGAGCAAGCATTTAGGGACAACGGCTCTAATCAAGTAACGTACAATTGGTCTCATTGAGTGAGCCTTTACGGACAATTGCCATCATAAAGTTAGCCTTCAGGGACAAAGGATCTCATCATGTAAGTGACAATTGCTCTTTCAAGTATGCAACCATTAAGGACAACGGCTATCATCATGTAAAGGGTAATTGCTCACATCAAGTGAGCAACCATTTAGGGACAATGACTCTAATCTAGAAACGTACAATTGCTCTCATCGAGAGAGCCTTTAGGGACAACGTTTCTCATCATGTAAGGGACAATCGACCTCATAAAGTTAGCCTCAATGGATAACAAATCTCATCATGTAATTGAAAATTTCTCTTTCAACTGTGCAATAGTTATGGGCAAGGCTCTCAACTTGCAAAGGGATAATTGCGCTCATCAAGTGAGCAAGCATTTAGGAACAACGGCTCTAATGAAGTAACGTACAATTTTTCTTATCGAGAGAGCTATTAGGGACAATGGTTCTCATCATGCAAGGGAGAATTGCACTCATAAAGTTAGCCTCTAGGGACAACGGATCTCATCATGTAATGACAATTGCTCTTATCAAGTATTCAAGCATTAGGGACAACGGCAATTATCATGGAAAGGGCAATTACTCTTATCAAGGAGCAAGCGTTTAGGAACTATGTTTTTTTTTTGTAAAAGGGAGTAATCCTTTGCCCTGGAAAAGTATATTAACCAAAAAACATTAAAGTATAACGAATGAGAGTGAATCCCTCATCTCAGTCCCTTAGGACGCTTATAGACTCTCCTATACGAATGAATCACCATTCCTATAACTTACAATATAAGAGTGACAGACCACACTTATAACTAATCATCAGACTACAATGACTTTAAAAAGAATAAAAAATAAATGCACTTCAAGGTAGAAATACTTGAATCTTCAAGTCATCATAGTAGTCCAAACTTCCAGCGTCGACCAACCCGCAGCACCTTGATCACATGAGAGAAATTAAATAGATACGAATTCAACATCAAACCCCACCAACCATAATGATCCAAGGAACCACATAACGTACCATGATTACACACCAAAAGATAAGGATTAACACCCTAACTTCCACATAATGTACCAATTGACCCATTAGATGAAGAATTCTGCCCAGTAAAGGATCAATAAGTACTAAGGAATAGATACACTTTATCCTTAAGCTATTACCCGAAAATGTGAGTACAACCAGTAGCATCATGATAGAGCATAACAAACAAATAAGGTTTAAAAAAAACCCAAACAAACTGTAAGTTTGGGTCGGCCAACCTTATTTTCGTCTATGACTGATCAAGATACAATGGGTTTCATTCTTAGCTAGGGTTTCACCATTTTGAAACTTGTAGTAGATGAGGTATTGGATCGAGTTGTAGTGCTGGTTTGATCCTGTTTGGATCAATGGAGATCGTTGTAGTTGTTTGGATCAATGGTGTGGATTGGTGCTTTTCTATCCTACCATGGTTTCGGCTGCATCGTTGAAGGTTATGGACTTCAATGACGATGTGAGAAGATTTAAGTATTTACTTGTGGTTTTAATTTGTAATCTTATAGTCGTTGTAGTTTTATGTTCATGTATTTGTTATAAGAGTGGTTTGTCACTCTTACAGGGGCTATTGGTAAGTTATAGGAATGGCTTGTCATTCTTATATGAGAGTCTGTAAGTGTCCTAAGGGACTGAGATGAGGGAAGTCACCCTAATCCTTTGTACTTCAATATTTTTTAGTGTAATGAATTTTACCAGGGTGAATTAACCCTTTTACCAAACAAAAAAAACCCTAACAACCATGCAGCGAACCTGCAAAGTACATACCATGATCACCCCATCAAAACAGCCACGTAAAATCAATTTCAGCATGAATAAGGGCTCCATCCATCGAACCAAGGGTGAATAAACCCTAACAAGTAGATCGAATGTGCAATAAATAAAGACCAGATTCAAATACATGATAAACAGGAACGCGTGCAGAATCAAGTCACAACCAAACGATCTATAGAATTTTTGAATAAGAACCCTAAAAACTTAACTTCCAAGTGATTAGCAGCACACCATGTGATCAACCGACGTAAAACTTCACACTCTCCCAAACCCACTTAACAATAATAGCCATCATAACAAGAACATACAAACCCGAATAAAGAGAACCAGCCGTTAATAAATACCCTAACGAGGGTAGACTTCCAAGTAGAATCAATAAACAAAACCTTAAAAAATTAGGGTTCCGTTCAGCCATTAAGCACCATAAACCATAGAATATAAAAACCAAATAGGTTTAGCAACAACGATTCCCATCAACTAAAGCACAATTGCTCTCCACAAGTGAGCCTTTAGGAACAACGGCTCTTATCATGTAAGGGACAATTACCCTCATAAAGTTAGCCTTTAGGGACAATGGATCTCATCATTTAAGTTACAATTGCTCTTATCAAGTGTCCAAGCATTAGCGACAATAGCTATCATCATGTAAAGGGTAATTGCTCTCATCAAGTGAGCAAGCATTTAGGGACAATGGCTCTAATCAAGTAACGTACAATTGCTCTCATCGAGTAAGCCTTTACGGACAACACTTCTCATCATGTAAAGGACAATTGCCCTCATAAAGTTAGACTTTAGGGACAAAGGATCTCATCATGTAAGTGACAATTGCTCTTTCAAGTGTGCAACCATTAGGGACAACGTCTATCATCATGTAAAGGGTAACTGTTATCATCAAATGAGCAACCATTTAGGGACAACGGCTAATCAAGAAAAGTACAATTGCTCTCATCAAGTGAGCCTTTACGGACAACGGTTCTCATCATGTAAGGGACAATTGCCCTCATAAAGTTAGTCCTTAGGGACAAAGGATCTCATCATGTAAGTGACAATTGCTCTTTCAAGTGTGCGACCATTAGGAACAATGGCTATCATCATGAAAAGGGTAAATACTCTCATCAAGAGAGCAAGCGTTTAGGTACAATGATTCTAATCAAGTAACGTATAACTGCTCTCATCGAGTAAGTGAAAATTGCTCTTTCAAATTTGCAACCATTAGGGAAAACGGCTATCATCATGCAAAGGGTAATTGCTCTCATCTAGTGAGCAACCATTTATGGACAAAGGCTCTAATCAAGAAACGTGCAATGGCACTCATCGAGTGAGCCTTTAGGGACAACATTTCTCATCATGTAAGGGATAATTACCCTCATAAAGTTAGCCTTCAGGGACAACGGATCTCATTATGTAAATGAAAATTGCTCTTTCAAGTGTGCAACAACTAAGGACAACGGCTATCATCATGCAAAGGGGTAATTTCTCTCATCAAGTGAGCAAGCGTTTAGGGACAACGGCTCTGATGAAGTAACGTACAATTTCTCTTATCAAGAGGGACTTTCGGGACATCGGTTCTCATCATGTAAGGGACAATTGCGCTTATAAATTTAGCCTTTAGGGACAACGTATCTCATCATGTAAGTGACAATTGCTCTTTCAAGTAAGCAAGCGTTTTGGGACAACGACTCTAATCAAGTAACGTACAACTGCTCTCATTGAGTGAGCCATTAGGGACAACGGATCTCATCATTTAAGTGACAATTGCTCTTTCAAGTTTGCAACTATTTGTGACAACGGATATCATAATGCAAAGGGTAATTGCTCTCATCAAGTGAGCAACCATTTAAGGGACAACGGCTCTAATCAAGAAACGTAAAATTTCTCTCATCGAGCGAGCCTTTAGGGACAATGTTTCTCATCATGTAACGGACAATCACCTCATAAAGTTAGCCTCTAGGGACAAAGAATCTCATCATATAAATGAAAATTGCTCTTTCAAGTGTGCAACAATTAGGGACAACAGCTATCATCATGCAGAGCGGTAATTACCCTGATTAAGTGAGCAACCGTTTAGGGACAACGGCTCTAATGAAATAACATACAATTGGTCTTATCAAGTGGGCCTTTAGCGACAACGGTTCTCATCATGTATGGGACAATTGCCCTCATAAAGTTAGCCTCTAGGGACAATAGATCTCATCATGTAAGTGGCAATTGCTCTTATCAAGTATGCAAGCATTAAGGACAACGACAATTATCATTTGATGAGTAATTACTCTTATCAAGGAGCGGGCGTTTAGGGTCAACATTTCCCATCAACTAACGTACAATTGCACTCCAGAAGTGAGCCTTTAGGAACAACGGCTCTTATCATGTAAGGGACAATTACCCTAATAAATTTAGCCTTTTGGGACAATTGATCTCATCATGTAAGTGACAATTGCACTTATCAAGTGTCCAAGCATTAGGGACAACGTCTATCATCATGTAAAGGGCAATTTCTCTCATCAAGTGAGCAAGCATTTAGGGAAAATGACTCTAATCAAGTAACGTACAATTGCTCTCATCGAGTGAACCTTTACTGACAACGGTTCTCATCATGTAAGGGACAATTTCCCTCATAAAGTTTGCCCTTAGGGACAAAGGATCTCATCATGTAAGTGACAATTTCTCTTATCAAGTGTGCAACCATTTGGGACGACTATCATCATGCAAAGGGTAATTGACCTCATCAAGTGAGCAAGAATTTTGGACAACGGCTCTAATAAAGTAACATATAATTTCTCTCATCGAGTGAGCCTTTAGGGACAACGGATCTCGTCATGCAAGTGACAATTGCTCTTTTAAGTGTGCAACTATTAGGGACAACGGCTATCATCATGCAAAGGGTAATTGCTCTCATCAAGAGAGCAAGCATTTAAGGACAACGACTCTTATCAAGTAATGTACAATTGCTCTCATCGAGTGAGACTTTAGGGACAACGGGTCTTATCGTGTAAGTGATAATTGCTCTTTCAAGTTTGCAATCATTAGGGACAACAACTATCATCATGCAGGGCAACGACTCTAATCAAGAAAAGTACAATTGCTCTCATCGAGTGAGTCTTTAGGGACAACATTTCTCATCATGTAAAGGACAATCGCCCTCATAAAGTTAGCCTCTAGGGACAACGAATCTCATCATATAAATGAAAATTGCTTTTTCAAGTGTGCAACAATTAGGGACAACGGCTATCATCATGCAAAGGGGTAATTACTCTCATCAAGTGAGCAAAAAAAAGCACCTAGTTTCTCTGGAGAAAGATGGCGACATCCTTTATCCCTCTATTCTCAATGGATTTCCTTGCTTCTTCTTGATTCCTATATACCTTTTAACACTCTGATCTTGTGGTTTATCTGCGGATTTGTGCCCTTGAGTCGGTTTATTAATTGGTTGCAGTTTCAAGAGAATTAGGGTGTTGTTTTTCGTTTTTTAGGGTTTCGCTATTTATTATCTTTTACTGTTGGGATTCGATCTTCATAGTTTATTAATTGACATCACGAGTGTCGGTTAGTAATCATTATGCTCTGGTATTAAACCCTTTTAGGGTTTCGTGGATTCAGTTATTGGTGTGGTTTTAATTGGCTATGATAACTAGGGTTTTTTAGGGTTTCATTTTTGCTGTCTTTAATTTTAGGTTTTCTAGCTGGTTTTTTTTATTTATTTTATATCTTCTGGTGATTCTAATGTTCCTATGGATTCGTTTAATAAGTCGAAGAGTTCATCAATCAATCCTAAATGGAGTTTGGTTGGGGATGCACCCATATTGAAATCGATTTTGAGGAAGAATGTTGCTGCTGGTGTGAGAACTTCGAACGCTTCCCATGAGCTATTACCATAAGTTAGGCAACAGGAGGGTGTTGTGGAAGGTTTGTTAAAGAGTGGTCTTGCTGCTAAGCTAAAAAACGTGGATGGAAAGATATTGGGTAAGGACGGTAAGGTTATGAAACCCTATCGTATGGTTAAATTCGTTGATCATGTAGAGGATTTGTCAATGAATCAGCATAAGGAGGATGAGGCTGATCATGGGATGTCGAAGGGGGTTTTGGAGACTTCTAATGATACTCATATGCCTTGTTCGCCTCTAAATCAGCCTTTAAATGTTTCTGTTGAAAGTGGTACTAATTATGATGTTAAGGCTTCTAATGGGGCTGATTCACAAGCGACTCCTAAACCATCATATGCGTCGGTGTTTAAGATTAAGAATGCCATAAAATCTGTTAACATATTTGAGTTACATAATGATGAGCGTGTAGAAGGGGTGCATGTCACAATTCCATTAAAAGAGATTGATGAAGTGTCGTCTAGGTTTGCTAATACTCTTTACGGGTATTTTATAGGGAAACGTCTTGCATTCCCTATCGTGGAGAATTATGAAAAGAATACATGGGCTAAGTTTGGTTTGGAACGTGTTATGTTGAATAATGGTTTCTTTTTATTTCAATTCTCCACAAAGGAAGGTATGGATCAAGTATTAGAGACTGGTCTGTGGTTAATACCTTCGGTTCCTATCTTTTTGAACATTTGGACTCCGAATACTACGCTTACAAAGGAAGAGATAACTTCTGCGCCCATATGGCTAAAGTTACACAATGTGCCAATTTTTGTTTATACGGAGGTTAGGTTAAGTTTGATTACTACTCAAATTGGTAAGTCTATCATGTTGAATTCATATACTAGTACTATGTTTGTTAAGTCATGGGGACAAAACTCATATGCTCGTGCTCTTGTCGAAGTGTCTTCTCTTAACGAGTTAATGGATCATGTGGTCGTGGCTCTTCCGTTTCCTAATGGTACAGGTCACTCGTTGGAACGTATTGATATTGAGTAAGAATGGAAGCCACCTCGGTGTCCATTGTGCAAGATTTTTGACCATAATGATGTAGCATGTCCTAAGAATGTTCAACAACCTAGTGTGAAGTCTAATGTTGATGAAGAGGGATTCGTGGAAGTTACTAAGCATAAAGGTAAGGGTAAGGTGCCAACTCATGAGAAGGTTATTGATGGAGTTCGTTTTGCTAAACCAAAGGTCACATTTAACTATCGTTGGCAGCCGGTTTCGAAAACCAAGGCGGGGGCGGATGGTGCGTCATCTTCTAAGGTTAATGTTACGAATAAGGAACCTAGTGTTTCTAATAAGGTGGGGATGGATGGTGCTTCATCTTCTAAGGTAAAAGTCACGAATAAGGAACCTAGTGTCGTTAATGTGAAAGCTGGTATGTCGCATTCTTTTAATGAGAAGCCTAGTAATAACGCACTATTGGATACTCAAGCCAATAGTGATGTTAGTGCCCCTAAAATGTTTATTAATGATAATTTAAATTATGTTTCCACTGAGAATTCTTTTGAAGCGCTTAATGATGATGCTAGCTGGTCGGAAGTGGGGTATGGGGATAAGCCCTCACAGGGGGATAAAGGTGGTCATGATTTGGATAGTGATAGTGAGGTCGATGAAGTTACGGAATTTGGCAAACCGAGCAAGGATTCTAATAATCATAAGGAAGCAAGCACTTCCTCTGGTGATGTTCCTCATGTATATTATTGCTTCATGGAATATTAGAGGAATGAACCAATCCCCTAAACAAAATGAGGTTCAACAGGTTATTGGTGAAAACCAACTTTCTATTTGTGCTATTTTGGAATCGCATGTTTCTAATTCTCGTCTTCAGGATTTATTCAAGAGGGTGTTTAGTGGTTGGGAATGGACTTCTTATGGTAGTTTTTGTGGTAGTGGTTCTCGTATCATTTTTGGGTGGAATGTGGATGCGGTTGATTTGAATGTGATTGCTATGAATGATCAGGTGGTCCATACCTCCATTCGGTTTAAAGCTGATAAAAAGGAGTTGTTTTGTTCTTTTGTTTATGCTCACAATAGGTACACCCATAGGAGACCTCTTTGGGCTAATCTTGGGTTACATAATCAGCTGGTCCGTAAGCGCCCCTGGTGTGTTCTGATGCATGGAATTGCACCCTCGCAAAAGGTTTCACTTATCAAGGGATCTTGAGAAGCTTGCAATCCCTACCAGGCAGTGTACCTGACCGTTAGTATAGTGGCAAGTACCGGGGGATTTGATCGTTCAACTCAAAGAATAGTGTTCGCTAGGGTTAAAACTCACTAAAACTAGGTCTAGAGGTGAGGGATGATTCTTTTTGTATTTTTATATTTTAAAGGAAAGCAAGTAAAATATCGGTTTTGGAAGGAGTGGGCGGAATTAGTTGCTAATCAACTAACCCAATGAACTAAAGATGCAATCAAAATAAAATAAAATACACTAAACTTAAACTAAATTATGGCGAAAACAATAATGAGAGAAAATATGTTTACTTAGATTTCACTACGCCCTAGCTATCTTTTACATGTTGATTAGTTTGTTACAATTGCATGGATGACGGGTTATATTCCTTATTACCATTCATAGGGCCGTGTACGATCTTCCCTAACTCTATAAGCTTCTACCTCTTCCTATGTCGAGCCGACTACTAGCTCTTAACATGCCCTCATTAGTAGTTACCTAGGCATTAAATACAACCAATATATCGTAGTACACCTCCAATCATGTTTCATAAGACGTTCAACCAAGTTACCAATTGGAAGTCTTCCAGTTTTCTTAAGCCTAACATCAAATTCATTCATTCACAACAATTATAAACAAACAACCAACCCATAATCAATATCTAAGTTTCATTACATCTAAGCAAACACAAAGAAAACCTAGCCTAGCATGTTAAAGAGAAGACAAGTGTAAGATATAATCAAACAATACATAGACATATTGAATGATTTGATAAAAGACTTATCTCAATTAAGCATGGAAGAAACAAAGGGTTGAAACCCTTAAAATATCTGTAAATTTCATCTAGGGTTTACTCCCTTCAAATTTGCACACAATGAATGAAAACAAGAAAACTATATATAGATTTTGTATCCTGACGGCGTCAAGAGATAGGTGCGACGCCGTCAACTCGCCGCCAAAATAAACTCGTATTGCCTAGATCCACTTCTGACGCCGTCATTCTTTATGGACTCTGGGCCGTCTCTCTTTGCATTTATTCAGGACGACCTTGACAACTTATAACGTGACGCCGTCACGAGCTCTTCAGAAAACATTCTGGCGCGTCACGTGTAATTGATTTATCCACCTCTTTCTCAAGTCATGACGCCATCACTAACAACCTGTGACGCCGTCAAGTGCTATTTCCAGCATGATTTTGAGACTTTGTTGTTTTCTTCACTTTTTCGCTCCAAAAACGTCCAAAATGCTTCCTATTGTAAATTTCTTTTTTGGGTAAAAGGGTTAATTCACCCTGGCAAAATTCATTACACCAAAAAGCGTTGAAGTACAAAGGATGAGGGTGACTCCCTCATCTCAGTCCCTAGGGACACTTACAGACTCACCTATAGGAATGAACACCATTCCTATAACTTACAATATAAGTATGACAGGCCACACTTATAACTAATAATTGAACATTAAACTACAACGAATATAAAAGAAAAAATAATTGCAAATCAAGTAGACACTTGAGTCTTCTAATCGTCGTAATAGTCCAAACTTCCATTAAAACAGGTTCAACATCAAACATGATGGACCAAAGGGTTTTGAACAAGACCCTTCAAAACTTAACTTCCACATAGCGTACCAAACAACCCATTAAATAGGAATTCTGCCCAGATACCAAGGATCAAATAGTACTCCAAACATGTATACTCAACGAAGTCCCAAGCACCCACGTATGATCAAGCACAATAGACATTATATAGAACCATACTAGCGTTGTTAAGGACTTGTACTTTCAATTCGTAAGGTAGACCAAACCAATCAGATAGAAAAAGTACCACCAGGTCTAAAACATCACGAATACACCTTCTAGGATTTATAACAAACCCTTGACATCCAGCAATATCACGACCATCCCAATGCATCATCAAGTCGATAGCAACACCAAATAGAATCAAGCACGCAAACAAACCCTAATAAATAGGGTTTCATGAATAGTAGATCGACCAATATTGCAACAAAGCCCTCATCGAACCAATTACCAAAGATAATAGCAGGCAACAAACAGAACCCTAACGAGAGGATTGCATGTAATCAGCACGAACAAATAAGCATCGCATGTACCATCATTCTGGATCCGCAAAAACATAAGCAGCCGAATAAGAATGAACAATCAGTAGGTATAACGAAACCCTACACCACCAATTAAATACTTCCATCTCTCACAGCACCCACGTCCAAATAATCATACCTGATATAATCAACATCCAAATTAACAAGCAGGTCGACACACATAATCCAAAACCAGCCGCACACTAGACGAACCCAAAAGCTCGTTGAATGAAAATCATGGTGAACCCTTTAGAACGATCCACCAACGCGCAACAAATTAAAAAACCCAACAAACTGCGATTAAATAAAACCTAAAAAATTAGGGTTTCGAAGCAATAGAGGATCGCAGATCCACAAAACCGACCAAAAAGATATTGCAGTAAGCACCAAACAATCATAACAGATATGTATAGGACGATTTAAACCTAAACAGCCATTAATAAATCAACCAAATCTGTTAACGATCGATCAAAAAAGCGAGAAACCCTAAATATAAAAACGATTCCCTAATAAGAAACCGATTGTACTAGAATGAATGATTTAGGGTTTTAGGAGCAAATCCAAACGATGTATAAATGAGTTACTGCACACCGCCTCTAGATACACACAAACCAAGAGACACCGATTGCATACACAAGGTAGAGAGGCGGTTGAATTGGTTTGTTTTGGCCGGAAAATATTATAGAGGCGGCGGCCGGATTTCTCCAAAGGGAGAGAACGATTTTAGGGTTTTTTTTTCCTATTGTAAATTTCCTCTAAAAAGTAAAATGACAAAAGGAACGATTTAGTGCAATATTTGATCAAATAATCTCGACTTTGGCCTTAAATGACCCCCAAAAGCGGTACACTTTTCGCTTCATCAAATACCCTTACACTTGAGATTTGCTTGTCCTCAAGCAAATGCGCTTTTATTCTAATCAAAATACAAGTTAGGGGTCATTTAACACTAATATAAAAGTAATTGCAACAAATAATCGTTCCACTTCAACCAAAAACAAGCACATAAATTATACACAAGTACATCACAAATAGTGTTTAGATACTCATATCTCTCGGGTGTAATAAAGTATATATCACAATATGGAAATGGAAAACATCTCTCACTCCTGTCATAGCAAATAGATTACCATAGGCTTGGGAAAGGATCAAACCTCCACCACTTGGCGTAAAGACTTGGGATAAACTATCAAAGAGGTCTTTTAAAGGGTTATAACGTGAGGTGTAGGGATATGATAAACACGGTTTTGTTGGATAAAGGCAATATTTACTGGTGGCGAGTTAATCATCTTGGTTAATTACACGTACAATGTGGCGTTGCTAAGCCAAGACTTGACTCGACTTAAGCTAATCAAAAATTAACAAAACATAAATAAACATAGAAGGAAACGGGATGGTAGTCCGTATGTTTTTTCTCTTTTTCTTTTTTCTATTTTTTTTTCTTTTTCTTGATTTTTTCATTTTTTTTTTTCATTTTTTTTTTGCATACACTCTTGCCCTACCATCCCAAATAATACATCATAGGGGATTTGCATTCCCCTTACACTTCAACTTTTACATACTTTACAATCAACTATTCTAATGACTCGAATCAAGATAATCAGAACACTTGGAGTACTTTTTAAGATTAACTCACATATGGGGGTAATATATGATGTTCTTCCCCATTACTCGATAACACTAGTACTTTACCCATGAGTCCCATTCGTCCCAAAACAATATGTACAAGATATGACTCGACTTAGCAACCATGTACTCAATTAGACAATTAACTAAAGGTTTAAACATGTAACAATAATGCACTAAAGATGAGTGCATACAAGGAAGGCTAAGGCGATTTGGTTGCACATTTGGGGTGGATTGTAAACAAATTCTTCCTTTAAGGAAAATGCTTAAAGTTAGAAACGAAAAGATAGGCTCGGAGGGGTGTACTAGGGGTATCGTGTACTAAAAATGAGTACAACGCAAAGGTGTGGGAAAATTAATTGACTTTATTAGTCAAGTAGTTTGACTTTATTGGTCAAGTAATTATGATACGGGTTTAAACACAAGGGTTATCCTAATGCCTCTTATCATGTAGTAAATCCTAACTACACGAATGTAGTCTCACTAGCGATCTCGGGATGCATCACTAACGCAAGTTCTAGAATCTAAGTACTACCGGTACACTCATAAGCTAATGAATGCTTTTCCTAACAAATCTAAAGGCGAACCTCACATATTTGGGTGGAAATTTTTTTTGAGTGGTACGGTTTTTGTGCTAGTCATACAACTCCTATCCATGAGACGCTCATTAAGGCTAAAGCTTCACTCCTAAATGTTGTAAAAAAATTTAAATTTGGCGTTAAAATTGCCCTAATAAGTATTTCTCTTAGTTTTATTTCACAACTACTTTTGAACAAACAAACTCAAGCATAATTGTATTCTCTAAGGCATCATCATTTACCCTCCTCTTACACTTAGGCTGAACATTGTCCCTAAGTTTCAATGAAAAGGTTGTAAAAGTAATGAAGGTAAAAGAATGAAAACAAATACTCCCCTGATTCGTTCGGTGTGGATAAATAGATAACATGGTTAAATCCTCCTCCAAAAAAATGAACGTTGAAAGCTTTCCTTCATAAATATAAATCATCTTCTTATCCAATATTACCTGTTAAACCTGAGAAAACAATCATGGCAAACCTCGCATAAAATCGGCAGCAATCTATATATATATAAGGATATAATGCTTGTGGAATGAATGTTTGCAGATTTCCTGGAGTTTATAAAACTAAAGAATTAACAAAAACTTTAAGACTCTGTTAGAAAAACACAACTCGCAAAATTTTTCAAAATTTTACACCTGACGCCGTCAGAGGGTTCTGACAGAAATCTCATGTTAAGTTTTCAGAAAATTTTTAGAAAAACTCATGCCTTAATTCCTGAAAAATCCTGCAAAACATCATTATGACTCGATACAAGCATTTGACTCAAACAACTACTAATATACATGTTCATTTAATATTGTTGTGGTTCATGTCCAATTCAGTTCTTAAAAACAAATTTAGGTTTCCACACTTATCTTTTGCGAAATACCTTTTTATGAAGTTAAGATAAACAACAAGGTAAAGCATTTTCACAATTTAGTATGAAACATGATCCACAAACAATAAAATAAAGCATGCATACGGAAACAAATAAAGTCAAACAAACAAACAATCAAACAAACAAAACAAATAAAACATGGGTTGCCTCCCAAGAAGCGCTTTTCTTTATTTACGAGTCTTGTAGCTAGACTCAAGGTCATGGGCTATCCTATATGAGTGAGTTCCTCCTCGAGGAAATCTTTGGGATTAAACTTAGGTTTCAATTTTCTATCGGTTCTTTTGGTTCTGTATGACTTCTCAAATTTTTCTCCATCCGGATCATATAGAATCATCTTCATATGCCATGATCCGTCACCTTCCTTAGGTGGCTTGTCCCAATTCCATTTACATTTATCACCTTCCCTTTTTCACTTGTTCATTCCTAAGTTGATAGGCATCACTCCTAGGAATTCAAACATTTTCCTAAAGACTAAGGGATCCTCAAAGGGGTTTAGTTCTTCATCCCAAGCTATGAGTTGCTCTATCAAATGTGTTTTGTTCATGAACTCCTCCTCTAAATAAAATGGGCGTTGAGGTCCTATGAAGTCTCTATTAACCCAAGGTCCGTACCTAGATGGTCTCCTATTCACATCTACCCAATGGGGCGTTGGTTCCTCATTAGTATCATAGGCGTGTTTCTTAACATCATAGACCGACCAAGTTTCTCCTTCTCCTACCGCTATTCTAGATTCCTTACAATCAATTATCGCACTTGCGGTAGCTAAGAATCCTCTTCCTATTAATAACGGGCATGTAGTGTCACTAACCATATCAAGGACATTGAAATCGGCTAACATTGTCAACCTTCCTATATGCACTAACACATCCTTCACTACCCCAACCGGATATGCTACACTTCCATCCGAAAGCCCTATGATTACCTCTGTTTCATCTAACTTTCCTGGCTTAAGAGTGGTGTACAGAGATAACGGAAGCAGATTTAGGCTTGACCCAAGATTGGTTAATGTGTCAAAAGCCTCAGAATTTCCGATCTTACATGGTAACATGAATATGCCCGGATCATCTAATTTCTTAGGTAACTTGTTTTGAAAGAAGGCGGTCCCATTCTTACCCAACTTAAGTTTCTCTTCATATTTTTCCAAAAGGGCATTGTAATAAGGTGCACGGGCTAAGACATCAATGACGGGACGCTCAAGGTGAAGTTCCTTGAATTCTTCGCCAAGGTCTTGTGTAGGAAGTGTTTCAACTATGCTATTGACCGAATTGATGTTGGGCGTTACATTCAATTGGTTCTTTAGAAAGATTTGGGTTTGTTTGAAACACGTGCTCATGGCATTGACCGAATAGTATTGTGGACAAGAAGTAGGAGATGAAGTAGATGATATAGCGTTAATGTTTAGTTTCAGATTCTTGACCGTGTTACTTGGGAGTGCTCCCATTTCTCGGTCTTTAAGAACTTTCAACAATGTGTCAATCTTATTGGTCATCTCACTTTGCTTTTGTTTGAAATCGACTTCAAACTTTGCTAAACGAGTCTCTTGAGATGCCATAAATTTAGACATCAATCCTTCAAAATTATTGGTACTACCATAGTTGTTGGAAGGATTGTTGTTGAAAGTACGGTTAGAGGGTGGACCGTTTGGTTGATAACGATTAGGTGGAGTGGAAGAATTGTTTTGGGGCATGTTTTGGTTTTGTTTCCACCTAAGGTTCGGGTGATTTTTACAAGAGGGGTTGTATGAATCACCGTAAGGGTTTTGCTCGGGTTTGAAAGTGTACCACTTGTCTCCCGCTCTGTCGGTATGCGAGGATGCGTAATTCGCGAAAGCTTGTTCGGGGAGTTCCATGCAATCACGAGTGTTGTGGGGACCACTACATAATTCGCACGAAGAAGTGATCTTGTTCACTTGACTTGAAGGTTTAGGAACTTCGTAGGATTTCATGAGAAACTTGACTTGGTCTTCAAGTTCCATGATCCTACGGTCGGGAGTGCTTAAATTGTTCGAAGGCAAAGATATTGCCTTGACCGTTTTGTTCAAATCACGGGGATCATTCCAACTTTCATTGTCATAGAGAGCAAGATCTTATAACATCCCGTAAAATTTTCCATACGATTCTTAATAACTTAGAGACCATACATAATTTAAAACGTTGATACTTAATAAGTATACGTTTCAATAATTACCAAATACAATCTATATAAATCCCGAGCCTACAAAAATTCCCATGTGTACTCACTAATAATAATAGACCTCTAAGAACCAAAAGGCTTTCGGTCACGTTTACTATAGTTGAACCCATGAGTTACTCTAGAAACATCAACCGAACCCATGTCCATAAATCATAATCGAACCTTGTATAATAATATAATCAATCTATTCACAAACTTAATTACACAACATGTATCCTATCTCTACTAACATTCAATGCACATGACAACTTGAACAATAAACATATCGACGTATTTATAAAAACACTAACACATGCGTTATAACATACAACATTTCGCCCTCAAATATATTTGCGTTTGTTTCTTTTCCTGTGATACGTTACAGCACCAAATGGACCCTTATATTTATTTTTCTTTTGGGCCTGAGCACCAGCGAAACCCAGTCCAAACAACCCTTATATCTTTTTCTTTTCTTTCTGTTCCAGTCGAGACCAAGGCACCAAACCACCCCCATACTTCTTGAATTCGACACACGACCAATATATAACTTTGTACTTACTAATTGATCACCTGGCACAGAATCAAGAATGGAAAATCTCATTACATATTATGCTCAATTACCTTCTTGTAACTGCCCAAAGTAAACTCCCCAACTCACCTTGGGTAAAATTGTATAACTCACTTCCATTGCTCCCCAATCATCACAAAACGAATACTAAACTTATTGTCAGCTGTCAGGAATATTTTGACACAACCCTTACACATTCCCTTGCTCATGATTGTGGTTTAATCTAGATTGGTCCTTGAAGGAGGTGACATGTAATTGGCAGCTCGATCACACCTTCACCTCCCTCACTTGTTACTACCTCAAGTATCACCTAAGAAAACCATCTGTAAACTCTCATGCCACCTCCATTTTGGCCCAATCCAGGAGCATCAAACATTCTATTCTACCACTTGTCGCATTCCAGATTGAGTATATATAGGTTACATGCTGATTAACAACTCACTACAACTCATATCACATATATTCTTATAGTTTTTCTGTCGAGCCAAGGTGCAAGTGAAAGCAAGGTTATGGAAACTAGTAACTGATCTTGGTTCATAGTTGAGCACTTAACCAGGCTGTACACCATCACCGTACCACATATCAACTATCACAAAACCAAACGTAAACATAAAAGATTACTCTTGTTGTTGCTCTCGAGAAGAAGAAGAAACCATGCATTGTCAGTTTACTCACACATAAACACAACCAAATTTTCACTTTGTTGTTGTTCCTGTTGAACGAGAAGGAGAGGAAGAGAACAAGAGGGTTCATGTGATTATTCTCACGAGCTTTCCAATCTTTACGAGGATCACTACTAAACGAGTTACGCACTTTGGTAGTCGTTGGAGTCGTCTTGCCATATTTCTCGTTCATCCCATTCTCGTTGTTCTTCACCACCAAGCTTTGGTGTAGTAAGTTTCTGAACCCACTCCATCTATTTGTTTTTCCTTCATGCATATGTATAAATGATCAAGGTGGCATTATCAAAACTCGTGTGGCAAACCTTTAAAACTCGTTTTGTTTCACACCTAAAATGAAACCCAAACAACTTAAACAACTTATGAAAATATAAAAGAAACTTAAAGTCTGACTGTTGACTAGCATGGCCTTGTACTACTCGACGTACTATAACAGTGACTCATACAACTTATTTATCAAGTAATATAACTTATTCTCAAAGCTTATAGCATCTTATCTCACCAAACTATAAAACAAACCATAAAACAATTCGAACACATAACAAGCCATAAAGGCCCAACGCGAAACCCAAGTGCTTATTTATAAACTAATACCAGAAGAGCTTACTTATAAACTAATATTAGAAGTGCTTGTTTAAAACTAGAACAAACTCTTTTAAACATTTCATAAGATCAGTAAGACTTTGGTCATATTTTAAAGTCGGGTCAAATAAATCTAAATGAGTCGAGGCTCGTTTGAGTTATTAGGACGTCACCTGTAAACATGATTTTAAATTATAAGATTTGTATCGTATTGTTTTAAAAGGAGGATACCAGTTGGAAGGGAAAAATGAAGCACAAATGGTTTTCTAAACATACAATACGCATGCTGAATTTTTTGGGAAAGAAAAAAAAAACCCTAAAAACGATTCTCTCCTAAAATAAAGGGCGATTTCCAGCCTCCTCTCCCACCCTTGCAAATCTGGCCTAAATTCGTCTAATCTTTTATGTTTTTTCTTTAATCTTTGCTGGGATTACTGATCTAACAATATTGAATCTGGTTTGCAAGGGTGGAGGGCTGGTTAAATTCTTGATTATACTACAAATCGTCCCTGATTTATTAACCCTAAATCCCTAATCAATTTCTTGATGTAATCATTTAGGGTTTGATCTATCCACTCCTAAACCGACTTAGTTTTTCTAATCGGTATATTATACTATTTAGGGTTTCGTTATTCTGGTTTAGATCTGGTCATACAACCGACATACCTATTTGCTATTTAAAGTCGGTCACTGGCCTGTCCTTAATTGCTATATCTATTATTCTGGGTGGTTTTGGGATCGCATATGGATTATACTTGGCTTATTTTATGATGCGATCAAGATGCTGGTGTCGAAACCCTAATATGCTTTTGTGTTATAATTTTTTAGGGTTTCGATTTTGATTATCCTGAATTGTTTATTCGATTCCTTCCTGGGTTCGATACTATCTACATGCAAGTAACCCTTTGTTAGGGTTTTGGTCATGGTAAGTTCCGTTTGGATGATTGTATTCTGATCGTGGGTTTTGGGAGAGTGGCTAGTTTGGATATAGTGGAAGTTAGGGTTTCGATTCCTTGCTGTTGGGAATCGAGGCTGCTGCTGTATGTTAAGGTTTGCTCAAACCTTATTCAAGTCTATGGTCGATCTATCTTGTCATGATTTCTATATGCTGCTGGTTGCATTGGATCGTTACACAGTGTTTTTCTGCTTGGGACCGATCTACTTCTTGGAACATAATTCTGATCATGAGGTCGGTGTGGATTGGTAAATTGGAAGTTAGGGTTGCTCAACCCTAGTGGTGATGATTTGTCAAGTGCTATTCGAACCAACATGGACATGTTTCCTGATTCTACTTGGGTCTTTGGTTCGTATTTACTGGAAGTTTTCTTGTGTTAGTCTATGGCAGATTTGTTACCATCGTCTTGCACTCTCATCTTGGTTGCATTGGGCAGCTAAGTGGTACTAACAATCTTGTCATAGTGTTGGTGTGATAACATGCCTATGGATTTGTACCTCAGGGGTTTGTGATCAGTGTGGTGTGTCATTGTGACTTGCACTAGGGTGTCTTCTTGTGCTCCATTCGTATTGGTTTGAAGATTGGGTCAAATCATCAAATGCTGGAAGTTAGGGTTGATTATACCCTGGTTAAGTTTCAAATTTCATTTGCTACCGATACCACTCTTATTAGGTTATTAGATTATGCCCCATGCATAATGCTAATAGAAGCTGCAAATGGGTTTGATTGGGCAAGTTGGAGGATTTTTCATGGAAGTAAATGGACTGCTATAAAGATGTAGAAGGCTCAAGTACTTTTCTTGAGTAGTATTGTAATGTTTTATTTACTTTTGTCATTATTGGTAGGTTCATTTTGTCAGTTATAAGAATGGTTTGTCATTCTTATATAAGTGTCTGTAAGTGTCCTAAGGGACTGAGATGAGAGATGTCACCCTCATCCATTGTACCTCAACGTTTTTTGGAGTAATGAATTTTACCGGGGTGAATTAACCCTTTTACCCAAAAAAAAATACGCATGCTGAATAAAAGTTACACCAAACAGAAATATTGTAACGAGGTCTTAAATAGAACCTAAATGAGAAAAGGGTCATTTTGGTCTCAAAGTTGGTTAACCCAACTGCTTATGGGAGGGTAAAAACTCAGTTTATAGAAAGAAGAAACACATCACATAAACTTTATACATGCACGATTCAATATGAATAAAATTTGCAACACATGTTAAACAATCACGAACCAGGTTAAATACATTAACCTACAATATGTTAAACAACAGGTAACTTAGCTCAGTTGGATGAGGCGCTTGGTTACTAAGCAAGAGTTCTTTAGTCCGATTCTTTTTTTTTTTTTTTTTTTTTTGGTAAAAGGGTTAATTCACCCCGGTAAAATATATTACACCAAAAACATTGAAGTACAAAGGATGAGGGTGACTTCCCTCATCTCAGTCCCTTAGGACACTTACAGACTCTCATATAAGAATGACACGCCATTCTTATAACTTACATAATAAACTTATCACCTACAATGACTATACAAGTGAATAAAGATAGGAATTAAAACATGATTCACTAAGGTAGCACCAAGAACATAGCCATTGTTGAACTTCCATCAATCTTCCATGTGATCACCACATAGGACCTCAACTTGTATAATCAACAAATCCATTTGCGTCTTCTATTAGTATTATGCAAAAAGCATAATCTAATAACCTAATACGAGTGAAATCCATAGCAAATCGAATTTGAGGCATAAACATGGTCTAATCGACCTAAACTTCCAGCATATCCGAACTTGAACCAATCTTCCAACATATACGAGTGAAACACATGAAGACATCCAATGATCAAGTCATAACAAAAATCTGCCATGCAATCAACAAACCACAATAAAAAATTTGCATACCCAGATTGCATGTCGTTGATGGACAGAACCAAACAAATATAGGATTACAAACCCTAACTAACACAATGATTCTCCAAGTTGATCATAGATTCAAGAACCATAACAAATTGCACATAAAGGAGACGAATCCCTCATCAAACTAGCTTATCCACATGGGTTAAACAACCAGTAGCAGCATGATAACGTACAAAACATAAGGTTGATAGAGACCCTAACATCCATCTCTTGAAGAACTGAAAACCTCTCTCCCAAACCCACGATCATAGCATAGACATTATGCCAAGAACCAAACTAACATCCAACAACCCCTTGCAAAGGTCGACAACCAATTAAACCACCAGATCCATCATCACTAACCAGCACACTTTGAATGTAAAAACCAAAAGGTTTTATAATCGTTAAGACTAAATCCATCCAGAAACAGTCCTCAAAGAATCAACAATCAGCAACATGAGGAGAATAGTGCAAGAGATCAACCCATGAAACCCAAAGGCGGTTAAATAATAAAATTCATGAACACCAACTTCAAAACCCTAAAACAGAAATCGACTCCACAAAGAAAACGAATTCAGTTAGGGTTTATAAAACGCCTTTATAGGGATCACAACCAACTTTAAATAGGAGATAAGTATGGCGGTTCAAGGACCAGATCTAATCCAGAAAAAAACGAAACCCTAAATAAACATAAAACCAATTAGAGATCTAAGTCGGTTTAGGAACAAATTAAGCAAACCCTAACCGATTTAATCAACAAGAATTGATAAAACGGTTAGGGATTTAGGGTTAAAATATAAGGGACGATTTGTAATACAAGAAAGGAAAAACCAGCCCTCCACCCTAACAAACCAGTTTCTATGTTGTTAATTCAATAATCCAAGAAAAGATTAGAGAAAAAACTAATAAGATTGGAAGAATTATGGCCGGATTTGCTAGGGTGGGGAGGGAGGCTGGAAATCGCCCTTTGTCAAATATCGATACTCTTATACGATTCTTAGCAGCAACAAAACCATATTTTTATTATTTTTACCAGTTTCATAATATGGCAAAAACAGCCCCTTTAACTATGAAATGATTATCACTTTCCTTAAAAACTCTTATAAGTTTTATTACTTATTTAAACTATTACCTTTCTCGACCCTTCAACTTTAAACCACGTTAACATTCTCATCCTAAAACTTTTGTACGATAGTAAACTCACATTTTATTTTTACCATTACTTGCTAAATAAAGTTGTCTAACACTCATTTATTTCGTAACAATATCAACATAAAATTTTATATATACTTGTCCACGAATTTGATAAATACAGAATATATCCAACGGGCTAATAAATAAAAGTTAACAAGTAATGTTTTACGAGGTCATTATGAATAACTATATGTTTATGAATATACATAATATATAACGTGAATTATATAACCTGAAGTTACTATCGATAACTTGAACACATGTTAAGAAATGATTATTCCTACAATAAAACTCATCGGTTCACTTAACCAAAAAGTAAACTTACAATTACTATGATTAACGTCAACTAAACTTTTGGTATTATAAATGGTTTCATAGCAACGAAATCTAAACATTAAATGATACTTATACATAAAGACAAGTTATATAGTATATAACTTGCTCTTGAACTATTAAGCGTTTTGCCACGCAAGCCACCTCTGCCACAAGTCATTCTGTCATCCAACACTATTCGAATCACGATTCTCGATAAGTCGAACTTATCTCGGACTTCCATATCATTCAGGTTATCTTTGAAGTCTGATTTGCGAAAATCAAGTTATATATATAGTATAAGTATTACTCAAGAGATCCGAAAAGAAAAACGGATAACCCGAGGTCGTAGTCCGTGTGAAGGGTGAATGGAATTTCGAATTCCTGATTCGTGAAACGTGTCGTAAAAGTGGTAAAAAGTGATTTTGATGAGATTACACTAATGAAATAACAAATGAAACACAAATAATAACTTAAGCACGTATTTCAAGTAAACAAACTAAAAACGTAACGAAAAATCAAAAACGTAAGCTTAAACGTAAATTAAACGTTAACGTACGAAATAAAACGCGAATTTTAAGCTACACTACTCCTACGGACTTCAAAATAATTTTGAAAAGTTAAAAATGATAAAAGAAAATTTTAAGAAAAAGAAAAATATTTTTTTGACTTTTTATTTATTTTTTATGAATTAAAAACTAATTAACTAATTAAAAATTAAAAGAAAATGCAATTAACGTGAGAAAAATGAAAAATAAATTTTAAAAATTATAAAATAACTAAAAAGTAATTTTAGAACTAAAAACTAATTTTTTTGGCCTTTTGTGTAATTTTTGGGAATTAAAAACTATTAAATCTAGTTAAAAATTCAAATTAAATTCAAAATAAATGGGAAAGATGCAAATTAAATTTCTAGAATTCTAAAATAACTGAAAATAAATTTCTAAAATATTTTTGGATTTTTCTTCGCTTTTTCTGATTTTTTTGGAATTTTTGGTAATTAAATTGTATTAAAAGTTGAATAAAATTGAAAATAAAATAAGAAAAATAGCAAATAAAGTCAGAAAAATATGAAAAATTTATGGAAATTCTATTTTAATATTCTAAGCTTAGGAAAAATATAAAGAGTGGAAAATAAGAACTAGAAATGACACTTACTTTGAAAACATTAGGACCAAGTGCTTATTAATAAGCACAGTTGACCAAATCTTGAACAAATGATTTTCAGACTCTAATAAGCTCAGATAAACAGAGTTTGGACCAAATGATACTCAGGAACTCAGATGTGGATACAAACAATTACAAATAAGCAAATTGAAATAGCAATAAGCTAAACAGAATAAGCAGTAGGCAAAAATTCAAATGAAACAGTAACTATAAGCTCAAATGGACCTAGAAGAACAATCGAACTCAGAATATCACCACTAATGAACACTTGCAGCCTTACTCTAGAAAGCAGATACTTAAGCAAAACCACTCACTAAGCAGGCCTAATAGGCTATGCTAATAAGTTGAGAAGTGAAGGCTTATGGGGGCAAAAGTTACTTAGTATTACTGAGACACCAATTCCACTAGAAAATCACACCACCAAACTAATTTGATTACCTAAAATGCCCTGAGATCAACAGCTATTCAAGCAACTATACCCCAAACAGCTGACTATTTTTGTAAACACTAAATTGACTATAATGAAATTCAAATGATCACAACTAATTATAAATGATATATTTAGCTAGTTAATGACTGAATTGACCTAGATGAAACTAATTTATAGCAATGTGTAAAATCCTAACTACTAGAAACTGGTTATGCTGACAGAATTAAGGACAAATGGAGTTTTGACTTTTACCTTTAATACCTACTGTTTTTAAGCTAAACTAAACCTTATGCAACCTATTATACTAAACTAAATCAACCACAACCCCTGAAACAGTCTAGATGACATTAAAACATAATAAACCAAACACCCTTATAAGATGACTGTCACACTATTTCTCCTCAAATCCAACTCCAAATCAATCTAATTCCCCAAATAACAATTCACTAATGATCAATGATTCAGAAATGAGTCCAAATATAGATCTCAGATGCAATATTCAAACAGAAATAAAACAACACAGATCAAGTATGGGAACGAGTTTGGTTATTTTAAAGATAACATTAATCTTGATGAACTCAAACGTGATATGGAGAAAGTATGGGAAGCTGAGAAGGTACTTGATCTAGCTTCTAATTCCTCCAACGTGGAGGGTGTTGGGAATGGTTCTGATTTGCAACTTAATAAAGAGGTTTCTAACAGCCCTAAAAATATTGCAAGTTCGGTTGGTGATCCAAGTGCGAGTGGAAGTTTGTGGGAGCAGTTTAATGCTTCTACAAGTAATAATAAATCTCCATTATCAGGTTCAGAAGACTCGGATGATGAAGTTGATGAAGTTTTGATGCCGGAGGGTGGAGGCTTTCTGGGTGATATGGAAGATTACTACGACGGATATGATGATCAGGTGGTCCTACCTGATAAAATGCAAGCATTTTGTGATCAATTTGATATTCGCTTGAATACTCGTCGTAGGTAGGTTGTTTTATTGGGCAAGTTGGAGTATTCTTTATGGAAGTAGGTGGACCGCCATAGTGACTTAGAAGGCTCAAGTACTATAAGAATGGTGTGTCATTCTTATATTAGCATCTGTAAGTGTCCTATGGGACTGAGATGATGGATATACCCTCATCCGTTGTACTTTAATGTTTTTTGGCGTAATATATTTTACCGGGGTGAATTAACCCTTTTACCCAAAAAAAGTATTATGGCAGACAATGAAACAGTAAGCACTTCCAATACAAATTAAACTAAGAGCAATTTCAAAACAAGCAATCACTAACTGATATGATATTAGAATAAACAGATTATAAGCAGTATTAAAGGAATAAGACTACTATTAAGCTACTTAATGAAAGTAAGTAGAACTTACAAACTCAATACCCCTTCAGCCAAACAGAGGGGGTTTCACTATGCTTGCCTGTCTTTTAGACAGGCCAAAAGCTCCATATGGCTGCCTTGAACTCCTTGAATAAGCTGAGCTTATTTTGAATAAGCTACTAGTTAACTTGTTTTGACTTTTGTGTATATGAGATTAAATGACAAAATAAACTCACAAAAGCTATTAGTTACCTGATATGAGCTATTATAAAATAGAACAAAACTAGTTTGAAACTTAAATAAGAAATTTAGACAAATATTTTTTATTTTTTCCGATTTTCTTAATTTTTTTTTTTGGATTTTTGATTTAAGATAAAACAGTAATATAAGACAGAAATTTAAGCTAACAATTATTACTGATTAAAGCTACTAATAAGTAAACAGCAACATTAAGCTAAAACGAAATTTAAAGCAATAAGCTGAGATGAAAATTGAAATTATATTAATATGAAACTGAGTACAAAGCTTTTTGGAATTGGAAATTACAATAGAAAATGAAAATAGAAAACTAAGTAATACTAAAAAAACTACACAGACACTCTCAGACTCTACACACTCCAACTGTGAAATGAGAGGGGTATATATACTTGAGGAGAGAGCCTGCTAGGGTTTGAGATCCTTCCAAAAGTGTGCTTCTTTGTTCCAATCACGTCCGTTGATCCCAGCTTCAATTGTAAGCATGAATATAGTCCCTTGGATCGTGTGCCTCAATTGGTGATCCTCCGTGTGCATTTCTATTGGTCCACGTATGCCTGATCTCCCTGACACCAGTTGCAGCTTCTAGAACTCCCAATCATTGGGTAATTAACTTAATCAGGGTTAATTTGATGGGAGGGGTGAACTAGGGTTCGTGAAACAGTAACTTTATCTGGGTAAAAGTATTTTGGGGGGCGGGAGTTAGGATTAGGGGGTGTTTTTAATTATTTGGGTATTGACCGGGTCATTTGACCATGGTGTGTGGTGGACCGGGTATAAAGGGAAGTGGGGAGTGGGTTGTTGAAATTTTGGGCCTAGGCTGGATTGTGTAAAATGGTTAAGGGTTGGGATTTATAGGCTATTAATATTTGCGGATCCGGTGGTAATATTTAGGCTTAGTAATTTAACAAGGACCAAAGTTGTATAAATCTGAAATTTAGGGACTGATTTTGACCATCTCCAATAATAAATTCCAAGGCCATTTATTGTCACTTTCTGAATTATGGAGGATCTTTTTCAAATGTTATTCCAAGGGCAATTTTTGTAATTTTCAGGAAGATGAGGGACTAATTATGACAATTTTTCCAAACTTTGATCAAAGACTAAATTTGTACTTTGATGAATCTCTGAGGGCTTCTAATGACTTTTTGAGCTTTCATTTATCATTTTTCTTCCCTGGCTCCGGCTTTTGACCTTTTTCCAATCTCGTGCTCGTTTTTGTCGGTTTTGCTTTGTTTTTGTTCATTTTTCTCATATCTACCTGCACATACACAAATACAAAAACATACATTCTCTTGGCATATTTGGTTAGTATTTGGTGTATTTTGGTCTGATTTAAGGCTAAAAAGGATGTGTGAAAAAACACACATCCAAATCCCCCAGACTAAGGTATTGCCGTGTCCTCACGCAATGTCATCACCTCACGCTTAAGAGATAAATAATTTCAAAACCTCTCTTTACTGACGTTGTAAAGTAGCAATGATGTTCAAAAGAGATATCAGAATTATTTATTCTCAAAAACGCTCCGTTTTCCAATTTTCATGAATAACAACTACTACTACTCTTTTTGACTTTTTCATTTTTTTTATATATGTGATGGTTTGCCTTGACTTTCATTATCAATTCTTATCTGTTGATAACTTTCAGGGTCAACGAGTAGAAACACTTCTCACAGAGAAGAGACCATACGGATAAAAATCGTCATCCTTGATTTTCACAAGCTCCCAAACTAAGCGTAAAATCGAGATCATTGTTTATCCACAAGTTAGATGCTAACACTACCCACAAAAGTTAATTGTTTTATTACCTCTTGTTCCCAAGTCCTAAGTTTGGTATCTCAAGATTTTAATTTGTGAGAAATGAATTGCTTCATATTTTCTCGTTTTGATATTTGTTAGTTCGATAAGAGCACATAATTTGAACGCTAAGTAGTTTCCAAACTTTCCCTTGAAAATCCCTGCATACAAAAATCGGGTCCACATGAAGGTCTATGATTTAACACAATTTTTGGGGGCTCCCTTTTTATTTACAACCGAGACATCGCATGTCTGAGACCCGAAACGGAAGATTTTTATTAAGGAAACCCCCGGAGTCGAAGCTTGGCATTTTTGCATAATTATAAGCACTGTAATAATATTTGGTCCTTAGTCCTTTATTTCTTTTACAATCAACGGTTTATGAGCCGCCAAGATGTAAGAGCTTTATTATGACCTTGGATTTATATCCGCTACTTTTTATAGCTTTGGATTCCTCTGCCTTTTTATTTGGCTTTGGATTATTATTATTGATATTCATAATCATATGCCAAACCCCGAGTCCTACGGCCTTTATTAAGATCACAACATCGGCTGTGAACCGGCAAGATGCAATAGTCTATTTCACCGTAACACTGGCAGTACCCCTGTGTGTACCAAACCCCCATATGCAGAGATTTTTGTTGGGAACGAGAAAAAACTAAGTATTGCCCAAACCCCATACACTTAATTAATCCTAGAGATCTATTATTATTGGTGTGCAATCTTGAGGGAACAAGGAGGCCACAAGTACCTTTCGTGGGCTCTAAAGAGATCCAACTACTCCACGTTTAGCACAAAACTTCTAAATAAACTCTATCATTCCTCGATCTCCGCAAATTTAAAATCCCAAATAATGAGATCCGCAGATGCTTAGGCATAATCTTTTGATTATATTGGTTAAGGGAGACGAGCTAGGGCTCAACACGCCCGGTCAAGTCGAAATATTTATTTCTACTCTCGCCGGTAGGAAAGTCAAAATAAGGTGTCAAATCTTATTTTTACTTCATATATCATTCATTTTTATTTTTTTATTTTTTATTTTTTATTTTCTTTATTTTTTTTATAAAGAAGTGACAAAATTTAAAATTTTTGGTGGAAAACGGAGTTGCGTAAGTTAACAGCTAAGACGAAGGTGACAGGTCAAATCGAATCGAAGATTCACTCCCCAGACTAAAGTGAAACATTGTCCTCAATGTTTTAAGGGTACGGGTAGTCTTACGTAATATCTAAGGCCGTTTATTAAGTATGCCAAGAGATAAACGTTAGTCGATAAGATTTTGGATATGGTGAATTTCCGAAAGAGCAGCGAAGAATGAGACTCGAGTGGAGAGAACGACAAACCACGAGCACGAGAGTCCTCAAACTTCGGGGAAAGTCCTGAACATTCACAAACAACCACGAAAACACGAGTTTGGAAAAGGGTCGTCCCCTTACGTCACGTTACTTAAGAAATAGAAAATAAAGAAAATGAAAATGGATAAGCATGGGGTGCCTCCCACGAAGCGCTTGTTTTTTATTACCGAGTCACATGAGCTTGACTTGATCCCCGAATTTAGTTATCCTTTGGGAAAGTTTGGAGATCCGGGACAACCATGGGTGGTATGTCCCTTCCGAAGTAATGTTTGAGACGATGACCATTCACCTTAAAGTTGGGACCATTAGATTGAGCAAGCTCGACGGTTCCATAAGGAAATACTTGGGTAATGGTGAATGGTCCAGACCAACGGGTTTTTAATTTGCCCGAGAAAATCTTCAATCGAGAATTGAAAAGAAGAACTCGATCACCAACAGTGAAGATGCGATCTTTAATCTTAGCATCATGAATCCTCTTTGTCTTCTCTTTGTAGATCAAAGAATTCTCATAGGCTTGATCACGAAGCTCGACTAATTCATTCAATTGAACTTTATGATGATCACCCGCGGTTTGTAGGTCAAAATTAGCATGTTTCAAGGCCCAGTAGGCCTTGTGCTCAAGTTCAAAGGGCAAATGGAAGGCCTTCCCGTAAACCAGCCCATGAAGCACGATGTTCACCTACGGTCCTTTCTAAAATTCGTTTCAAGCCACGATTGGAGACATCAACTTGTCCACCTGTCTGTGGATGATATGTCGTAGAAAGACGACGTGTGACACCATATTTGAGCATAACTTTAGCGAATTGGTCGTTACAGAAATGGGTCCCACGATCACTTATAATAGCACGAGGTGCACCAAATCGGGCGAAGAGACTTGTGAGAAATTTCACTACAACTCTGGCGTCATTGGTGGGGAGTGCTTTTGCTTCAACCCATTTAGACAAGTAATCGACGGCCACGAGTATATATTTGTTACCACGAGAAGACGGGAATGGACCCATGAAATCAATACCCCAGACGTCAAAAATTTCACAGACTTGGATAGCATTTTGAGGCATCTCGTCTCTCTGAGAAATTTTTCCTTGACGCTGGCAAGAATCACATGATTTAACCAACTGATGAGCATCCCGGTAAATCGTCGGCCAATATAAGCCGAAATCAAATACTTTCTTAGCGGTGAAGTTGGCACCATGATGTCCCCCCGTGGGTCCATTGTGGCATGCCATGAGAATTTCAGCGGCTTCTTTGCCGTGAACGCACCGTCGGATCACTTGATCCTCACATATCTTAAACAAGTAGGGATCGTCCCAGAAATAATGCTTAACATCTTTAAAGAATTTCTTCTTTTGTTGGAACGACATCCCTTTACAAATGAAATTCTCCGCATTGTAATTCGCAAAGTCGGAGAACCATGGGGTACTAGGATCACAATGTGATAAACTCCCAAGTGTCTCGAGAGGAAATGTTTCGTTAATTTCCTTTTTCTCGAAAACACTTTGATGGGGATTCTCTAAACGTGAAAGGTGATCAGCAGCAAGGTTCTCAGCTCCCTTTTTGTCTCGAATTTCAACATTGAATTCTTGAAGGAGTAGAACCCACCGCATCAAGCGTGGCTTAGCATCTTGCTTTGCCATTAGATATTTAAGAGCCGAATGATCCGTATATACTATGCATTTCTTTAAGAGCAAATAAGGTCGAAACTTTTCAAAGGCGTAAATGACGGCTAACATCTCTTTTTCAGTAGTCGTATAATGGTATTGAGCATCGGTCATTGTTTTACTAGCATAGTGTATCGGCTGAAAATGTTTAGACTTGCGTTGCCCGAGGACTGCACCAATGGCATAATCGCTCGCATCGCACATTAGCTCAAAAGGCAAGTCCTAATCGGGGGCAACTAAGATAGGAGCCTCCGTTAACTTCTTTTTAAGGATAATAAATGCTTCGATGCATTCATTTGAGAAGATAAACGGAGCATATTTTTCAAGCAAGTGGGTCAGGGGCCGGGCTATCTTAGAAAAATCTTGAATGAAACATCGGTAAAAGCCGGCATGACCGAGAAAACTTCTAATTCCTTTAACGGTTGTGGGATGAGGTAATTTTGCAATCACATCGACTTTAGCTCTATCGACCTCAATCCCAGATTTTGATATCTTATGGCTAAGGACAATGCCCTCTTTAACCATGAAATGGCACTTCTCCCAATTTAGAACCAAGTTGGTGTCTTCACACTGTTTCAGCATACTCCATAAATGGGAGAGGCAAGATGTAAAAGAATCTCCGTAAACCGAGAAATCGTCCATGAAAACTTCCATGGTTTTCTCGATCATATCTGAGAATATAGACATCATACACCTTTGGAACGTGCCTGGAGCATTGCATAAGCCGAAAGGCATATGACGATAGGCAAAAGTTTCGTAAGGGCAAGTAAATGTAGTCTTTTCCTGGTCCAGAGGGTCAATCGGAATTTGAAAATAACCAGAAAATCCATCAAGAAAACAATAGAACTCATTTCCCGCTAGGAGTTCTAGCATTTGATCCATAAATGGAAGTGGGAAATGGTCCTTACGAGTCGCAACATTCAATTTACGATAGTCAGTACACACTCTCCATCAGGTAACAAGACATGTCGGAATCAATTCATTGTCTTCATTAGTCACTACGGTCATTCCACCTTTCTTCGGTACGCAGTGGACTGGGCTAACCCAGGAGCTATCCGAGATTGGATAAATCATTCCGACATCGAAGAGTTTGATAACTTCCTTTTTGATAACCTCATGAATTTTCGGGTTAACCCGTCATTGTTGTTGAACGGACGGTTTGTAATTGTCTTCAAGTAAAATCTTATGCGTGCAAAAACGAGGGTCGATACCCTTGATATCGGAAATTTGCCAAGCGATGGCACTCTTATGCTTCTTCAGCACATCTAAGAGATGGTTCTTCTCCTCATCTTTTAGTTCTTTTGAAATTATGACGGGAAGTTTATCGGTTCCTTCTAAAAATGCGTATTCAAGATGAGGAGGCAAATCCTTGAGCTCGGGCTCCAGAGGATTCTCAGTAGACGGCTTAACTTCTTTAACATCGGCCATTTTATGGTCCATCGGAGGGAAGGACGGGTTAGGATCTTCATTTAATAATTTCTCAATTAAAAGAACATCTCCCTCCGGGTCACAAACTGAATGATCAATTTCCGGTGAAATCGAATCATTAGAAAGAAAGGCCTCGATCTCTTCCAAGATGAAATCACTTCCCTCAAACGGAGTAAGGGAAGGGGAAGGATCGGAAATAATTTGTTCAGAAGAAGGAGTGGGATTGCCACTCGAAGCATTTTCAGTAAAACCAAGTAACTCTTGAGCATACTCCTCTGTAACTTCGTCGATAACAGCAATTCGGTTCACAGAATATTTATCATAATCGGAGGAGTACCTCGCGGTTTGATCCAAATTAAATGTTACGGCTTCGGTACCAACGCGTAGGGTAATTTCTTCATCGAAAACATCAAATAAAGCACGGCCGGTCCTTAGGAAACCTCTTCCGAGAATAAGAGGTACCCGTGGATCGGCATCAAAATCGACAATGACAAAATCGGCTGGGAAATGAAATTTTCCCACATTAACAAAGACATCCTCGGCTATTCCCATCGGGCGGGAAGTAGTTCGGTCTGCAAGCTCGAGGGTCATACAAGTCGGAGTTAAATCGGGTAAAGACAACTTTTTCCAAATTGATAATGCATTAAGTTAATGCTAGCACCAAGATCGGCTAAGGCGAAGCATTGAACCATCCCAGGAAAATTCCAAGGAGTGAGAAATCGACCGGGGTCTTCAAGCTTTTCAGGAAGCTTTTTGAGGATAACCACCGAGCAATTCTCATTAATCTGGGTTCGTGATATTTCAAACAATTTTTCCTTGTTACTCAAAAGACCTTTTAACATTGAAGCAAATTTGGGCATCAAAAGTATAGCATCCGCGAGACTTATGTCAAAGTGTAATTCTTGAAAAATCTGGTAAAACTTTTCCATCTGGTTTTTATCTCTCTCACGGTGCTTTTGTTCGTTTAAGCATGACGGATAAGTAAATTTGTTTTGACGGGAATTTCTTTCTCAGTTTCATTAACAACTTTATCTTTTCCTTTGGACGTTGGGACCACCGTAGGCTGGATGTTCTCGGTCCTTCCATTGTTAGTAGGAATTCCCGTATCCGTTGTCACCTCGGTTTCACGGGCGACTACCATAGGAGAAGAAAACGAAGGGGTAGTCGGGGCCGTTGGTCCATCGATTGTAATACCGCTCCTAGTCGTGATCGCCTTAGCATCGCCCCTCGGGTTAGCGATCGTGTTGCTTGGAAGAGTACCCGAGCTCGAGGGTCGATCATTTAAAGACTTCTTTAATTCAGCCATTTAATTAATTAACATTTTATTCATTTCCTCTTGAATTTTCATAAACTGCTTAAGTAATTCATCCGAGGACGACTGATTTTGATTCACAACTGGATTTTGAAAATTTTGACCACGATTGTTGTTATTGAAACCTTGATTCTGAAAATTTTTGATTTCCATGATTGTAATTCCCATGATTAGCATAATTTCCTTGAAAATTCCCTTGATTCAGGCCTTGATTATAATTTCCCCGATTTTGATTTTGAAAACCATGATTTTGATTTTGAAAGCCATTGTTCATCCGATTTTGATTAGCATTTTGATTAAATTGATGGTTTCGGTTTTGCATGTTATGATTCACTTGATTGACTTGATTTGGTTGATTGAAACCGGGTGGTCCAACATAATGGTTCGAACGGTCGCTTAGAAGATTCCGGTCACCCTGTGGTTGGTATCCGTTTCCGCCCATATTGTAGGTTCCCGAAGTAGCATACACATTCTCGTGAGTGAAGCCACCGGAGGCTGGGCACTCAAAATACGAATGAGGACCACCACAAGTCTCACAAACATTGTTGACCATATTGACTTGATGGTTTTGACTTGATTTTGATTCTGAGACGTTTGGTGCATTCGTAAAACAGCAGTTGACAAATCATCGAGTTTCTTAGTAATGGCGTCTATTTCAGAATTAAACGTAGAAGAATTGTTAGCAACGGTTGTTCTTGACTCATTCCTCTCGGCAGAGGAATCCTAGTAATTGTAATGAGCAGTCATATTCTTAATAAGTTCATAACAATCTTCAGGACGTCGTTTCATAAAAGTTCCACCCGCAGCTGCATTGATCGTGTCCCGATGTCGCAAAGTCTTTTTTTGGGTAAAAGGGTTAATTCACCCCGGTAAAATACATTACACCAAAAAACGTTGAAGTACATAGGATGAGGGTGATATCCCTCACCTCAGTCCCTTAGGACACTTACAGACTCGAAAATGTCGCAAAGTCAAACCATTGTAAAACGTATCGATAATCGTAACAAGAAGCATGTTATGGTTTGGACACCGATCAATAGCGAGCTTATAGCGTTCCCAAGCTTTGAATAAAGATTCATCGGGAAGCTGACGGAAATTGCTAATATCGTTTCGAAGTTTCGTCACCATCGATGGTGGAAAATATTTCGCCAAGAACTTCGATACCATTTCTTCGAAGGTATGAATCGAGTTCTTGGGAAGACGATCAAACCAAGCGGTGGCATGATGCATCAAAGAATAGGGGAAGAGAGAAAGATGAAGGGTGTCATCGGAGACCCCGTGTTGTTTCATACTTTGGGTGACGGTTAAAAATTTGTCGAGATGCTTATTGGCATCGTCACCCGGTAATCCGTGAAATTGGCATGAATTCTGGACTTTTTGAATCATGTGATGCTTTAGTCCAAAATCCGTAGCCTCGATATTGAGAGGGGTAATCGGACCACCTGATAACGCTCAAATTGTGCATGTTTTTAGTGGCGTTATTCGTATGTTTTTCGGCTATTTTTATATGCTTTTGTTCCATAATCGTATCAAAGTGTGTTTGCAAGCATTTGTAGCCAAAAACAGGAAAAACTGAAGAAAATGAAGGAAATGTCATTTTCATCTCGAGATTCAATTCATTCAAGCATTTGACAAAGAAGAATCCAAGTTTTCATCATTCCAAAGAACGTTGACAAGGAATAATCAAGTTTGGACAAAGAACGAAGAGCCAAGTAAAGATCAAGTTTGTTGCTGCTAGAACAAAAGCAACCGATCGGTATTCAATCTAACCGATCGGTCAGAGGAATTTGTCACATCCAACCGATCGGTTATAACTCCAACCGACCGGCTAGTCGCAGAGGTCACAACCAACCGATCGGCCAAAGCCCGATACCGATCGGTTGGTCAGTTCGTTAAAGTTTTGCAAGATGTTTTCTACCCGATTCTAGGCCCTTCTCTCTGCCATTCTAGGTCCTTCTATTCACCTTGGAGGCCAAGTTGTTGCATTGATGAGCCTAGGCTTGATGATTAGTATAAATAGTGGCTTTGCAATCTCATTTCAACACACAATTCATCACAACTATTACAACTTAATACACCAACAACAAAGCAATCCTTTACTAGTCTCACAAGTCTCAAATTCGTCCAAAAAAGTTCAGGAAGCATTGGAAGTCCAAAAAGTCAACATCCGGAGGTCAAATTCTCAAGAAGTCAACACCAACACTTAGGAAATCATTTCCTATTCATTTATAATCATATTCCAAACATTTGTAAGACTATAATTATGATTTCTAATGTTCAATATTCAAAGTTTATGGCTATGAGTGGCTAGTAACCTTTTTGCATTTGCTTAGATGATGTTAATTACTAAATGATTAGTCTATTATTGTGATAACATGTTTTAATTCAATTTAAGTCAATTCTAAAACCCAATTAGACTAAAGTTTCATAGTGACATTTGTTGAGTCAAGTTTAACTAGTTGCTTATAATATCATTGGCCGAAAGGGTTGTTATTATTCAACTAGTTATAATCTTTTGTCTATAAAAGATTGTTTTTCACCATAATTATTCTTGACTAAACAAAGGAACTAAAGTATAATTGTAATAAGGATACTTTTAGTTAATCAAATCGGATTGGTTATAAATGCCTAATTGGTCAAAAGTTTGAGTAGTTTATAATCAATTGTAACCTTGTTGTCTATGATTCGGTTACCTTTTGTATTGACCATTTATTAAGAGTATTTGATTAAACAAGAAACTATTTTTGTGTTTAAAGTTGTTAATTCAACTTTATGAACCTTGAATTGATCTTGAATTGATTGGTCCAAACCTAATGGTTGTTTTTATAAACTAAAATCTTAACGAAGATTTAACTTGTAGAAACGATATATTAGATCACCAACTAATTCTAATTACCAACATGTTAAGGAAGTTATCACAATCATGCTTTTCTTATGAGTAGTTAACTAGTCTAAGCAAGTGTAGTTTTTAATCATTTGAATTATCTTATAATCATTATCGCTAGAATTAGAGATTTAATTTTAAACTTACGCTTAGATTCACTCACAAATCCCTACGAACGATCCCGACTAACCAACCCAATCTTGCTATAGCGAACGAATTCACTTGCTCGTATGTGCTATTTCTAGATCCGATAATCGTGTTTATAAATTTAAAACTTGTACACACATTTAGCACATCAAGTTTTTGGCACCGTTGCCGGGGATTCTGATTGTGTTTTCTGTATGTTTTAAAGTTCCATTTCTTTTCTTGTACGTTTTCTAAAAAAAAAAAAATCGAGCCAACCAACCTATCAGTCACTCATCTAACCGATCAGCATTTCAAATTGTTCAGTCAAACCGATCGGTATTCAATCTAACCGATCGGTTCCTTTTTACCCGATTTTCCAAATTGTTTCCATTCTTTGCTCGTTTGTTCCAAAGTTTCCGAGATTCACTCGGTAATTGTATGAACACTCGATCAACCGGAGTAGAACCAATTTCACCTTTTTCTAATCCCGAAAGTCTGATTCGTAGACCAAGAAGAAGAAGAACACCTTTTGTTCCACCAAACAACCGTGTACCAAGAGTACCAAACCCACCTTTTGATAACCTTTCCGAAGCTTTAGTTGTTTATAACCCATTCACCAATCAACCATTTCCAATGGCCGATGACCAACCCATGTGGGCCACAAACCGAACCGTAGCACCCACTCCTGGAGCTGCTATTGTTGCCGTTAACCTTGGTGATAACTTCACCGTGAAGGGACACCATCTTTCTATGATCAAAGACCGTCAATTTGATGGTCGTTCGAGGGCCGATCCTCACAAACACATCACCGAATTCATTGAAATTTGCGGCATGTTTCGATATGGCAACACCGATGTCGATGCCATTAAACTCAAACTTTTTCCATCATCACTCGCCGGAGATGCCAAAGTGTGGTATAACGAATTAACCCCAGGAATTAGCAATACTTGGGAGGAGATGAGGCAAGCTTTTGTAAGCCGATTCTTTCCACCTGCCATGTTTGATCGTCTCATGGGAGAAATTCATGTTTTTTCACAAAACCCTAATGAATCTCTTGTCGAAGCTTGGCTTCGTATGAAAGATTTACTTCGTAGTTGTCATGGACATGGTTTAGGACGAGGAACCATTATCCAAATCTTCTATCGTGGACTTGATGAAACATCTCAAGGAATTCATGATGTTGGAGGAATTTTTCTTTATAAAACTCCCAACGAGGCATATCAATTGCTCGAAGATCGAGTGCTTCTTAAACTCGATTGGTCAAAAGATTCCAAAACCAAACCTTTACGAAAGACCGTTGCTTTTGCTGAAAGTTCCGATACTTCTAAACTCATGGAGAAAATGGAAGCCTTAACTTCCAAAATCGACTCGCAATATAAAGATATCAAAGGAGAAATGAAAGAAATGTTAGAAGGTTGTAACAATTGTGGAGGTAATCACACTTCATCCGAATGTGATGACCAACCCATGGTTGGATCCAATGAAGGGGAAGTCAATTATGTTCAAGGAGGATACCGAGGTTTTCGTGGTATTTATTACGGAAGAAATTCTGGAAATTGGCAAGATCGCCAAAGGGATAACAACCGTGATTCTCAACCACGAGTAGACAATCCAAATCCACCAAATTCTGACAAAAAACTAGAAGAACCTGAGTTTGAAAAAATGATGCGAGATTTCGTGACTGCTTAAAGATCCACAAATGAATTTGTTAAAAACCAATTTTTAAATCTCAAAACCAAAGTAGAGCAAGGTCAGAAAAATCATCAAGCTTCTATTCAGGATCTTGAACAAAAATTTGGTAGACTCTCTGATCAATTTTCTTCACGAACACTTGGAACGTTACCAAGCAATACCCAATCCAACCCAAAGCCTTCTGGATCAAATGACAAAACGTATCGTCTACCACAAACAAAAAATGAGCATATCAATGCTGTATTCACAAGAAGTGGCCTTTCTTACGATCCACCACCCAATCCCAATGAAACTCAAGTCATCGATGATTTTTTTGGGTAAAAGGTCAACGACCCGGTAAATATATTATCCAAAAAAACATTTAAGTACAAATGGAATGTGGCTGAAGTACCACATTAACCTCAAGCACAGGCGCTTGATAAACAAGTGTTTATGACAGGCCATAAACACAAACCAAACCTAGCTAATTACAAAGTATCAAACTAGGTATACTAACAAGACAAACATGAGATACGAGCATCCCACATCCTCCCAGCAGCACGAAACGTTAAAGTACAAAGGATGAGGGTGAAATCCCTCACCTCAGTAGACATCCAATAAGAATCAGTTCACAAATTCCACACATCGGTTGGTGGGGGGACTCTAAAACCGATAGAGCAGCAATCATGCTCCAAAGGTGTGTGTTTAGATGCAGAACCGAATACCCATTAAGAACACAGAAATAGTTTTTTGAATAAGAAACCTTGAAACTTAACATACCATACGATCTTCCATGTGAACAAATCCACATAGAGCGAACCAGTAACCATCATGCCATGATCCGAGAGAAACACACGAATCCAACAACCTCCACAGAACCTTCAAACATAACTTCCATAATCGAGCAGCTACTCTTTGAAGAACAAAATCAAATCAGTAGCACTCAAACAATCCAAACAATAGGGTATTAAAAACCCTAACATCATAGGATTCTTGAATAAGAACCCTAACTTCCAAGACTTGACTTCCACTCTCTCAAAAACCCACTAACAAACTGAATCAGCAGTAGCACATGCATCGACAATCATAACAAAGTTAACATTAACGCGCAGCAACAACAATCACCACGCAATCAAACCCATTAAAAAACGAAACACTAAAATAGGGTTTTGTTCATGATAGCATCCCTAATAACCATTCGCATAGAAGGCTGATAGGGGAACGTTTTGATTGCCCATAGCACGATCGCACCAATATATGGTCGATTTGAGAAATCAAACCGACATAGTGAAAACCAAACTGGATAACGACCACCCACCAGAAACGATTATATGTAAAGAGTCGAATCAGATAAACCAAACCTACTTGAATGAGAACCAATCGCCCAATAAAGATAATAACGAAACCCTAATCAGAAACTAACCACCAATAAAGGCAGTCCATTGAGAAAATATTAGGGTTTCGTTAAGCAGAAAAGATGTATAACCGATAAAGCTATTAAGGGTTTCGACCAGCCTCCTCTTTGATATACCACAACCCTAACACCGATTGCATACTAACTAAACAGATCCGAGGATTATTTAGAAGCAGAGAGGCGGTTTTAGAGGTGGTTTATGGCCGGAAAAAGGTGAAGAGGAGGCGGCAGAAAATCGCCCCTAGAGAGAGATCGTACTAGGGTTTTTTTCTCCCACACTATTGTAAGTCATCGATGATGATAGTGAAGCAGAAAAGAAAGATATTCCTGAAACACCAACCCAAGAAACAACCCAACCAATCAAAGCATACACTCCAAAAATTTCGTACCCACAAGCTCTTAGAAAAAAGAAAAAGGAGGAGCGTTTTAAGAAATTTGTTGAAATGATCAAAGAAGTTAGACTCAATATACCTCTGGTTGATGTTCTAGCTGGAATGCCCAAATATGGGAAATTTTTGAAAGAACTTCATAATAACAGAAATAAGTTAGAGCAAATATCTGCTGCTTTCCTCAATGAAGAATGTTCAGCCATTATTGAAAACAAAGTTCGACCGAAACTAGGAGATCCCGGAAGTTTTTTAATCCCATGCACGTTAGGAAACAACATCACATGCGTTGCTTTAGCCGATTTCGGTGCGAGTATTAATTTGATGCCCTATTCGTTGTATTCTAAACTTTCCATCAATACTTTGAAACCTACAAAGATGAGTATTCGATTAGCCAACCATACATACCAATATCCTATTGGGGTTGCTGAAAACATGCTTGTCCAAGTTGGTAAATTTGTTTTCCCGGTAGATTTTGTAATCCTAGAAATGGAGGAAGATAGACAAGTACCCTTAATCTTAGGAAGACCTTTCCTAAACACCGCTGATGCCATAATCAAAGTTAAAGGTAAACAACTCAATTTAGGAGTTGGAGAAGATAGAATTACCTTTCTAATCAACAAAGCAATGAAATATCCATACACCAGTGATGACACTTGTTTTAACATTGATGTAATCGATGAAGTCACTGAGGAAGAGTTGGATGCATTACTTGACGATTCTGATCCTTTCACAACCACTTCTGAGAAAATAAATGAAACAAATTTTGATAAAGAGTTCGCTGAATTTATGGAAGTTAAATTTGAAGAAGATGATGAAGAAGTTGAGGAAGGAGAAATAGTTGAGGAGAATTTCGAAGAAATTGCAATTAATGATCAAATGAGGATCAAGACATCTCTTCAAGAACCACCCACCGATCTTGAGCTTAAACCACTTCCAAATAATCTCGAATATGCTTACTTGGAGGAGAATTTACTTCTCCCTGTAGTCATATCTTCGTTGCTCAAAGATGATGAAAAAGAAAAACTCGTTTCAGTCCTTAAGAAGCATAAACGCGCTTTTGCGTGGAAAACTTCTGATATCCCGGGAATTAGTCCTGATTTCTGTAAACACAAAATCAATTTCGAAGAAGGTGCTAAACCTGTTGTTGAAAGACAGCGTCGACTCAATCCCAACATGAAAGAAGTTGTCAAGAAAGAAATCATTAAACTTCTTGACGCTGGAATCATATACCCCATAGAAGATAGTCCGTGGGCGAGTCCTGTTCATTGTGTTCCCATGAAAGGAGGAATAACTGTAGTGACCAACGAAGGGAATGAATTAGTTCCTACTAGAACAGTCACTGGATGGCGAGTATGTATTGATTATAGAAAATTGAACAAAGCCACCAGGAAAGATCATTTTCCTCTCCCATTCATGGATCAAATGCTTGAAAGATTAGCAGGCAACAAATACTTTTGTTTCCTCGATGGTTTTTCAGGTTATTTCCAAATTCCCATTGATCCTTCTGATCAAGAAAAGACCACATTCACATGTCCTTTTGGAACCTACGCTTATCGGCGTATGCCTTTTGGTCTTTGTAATGCACCTGCCACTTTTCAAAGGTGTATGATTGCTATATTCCAAGATATGCTTGAGACATCTATGGAAGTTTTCATGGATGATTTTTCAGTATTTGGATATTCTTTTGAAGCTTGTCTTTCAAATCTAGACAAAATGCTTGAAAGATGTGAAGCTGCACATCTTGTTCTCAATTGGGAAAAATGCCATTTTATGGTAACCGAAGGAATTGTGCTAGGACACAAAATATCAAGTTCAGGAATGGAGGTTGATAAAGAAAAAATTGATGTTATCACCAAATTACCACCTCCAACTAACGTTAAAGCCGTTAGAAGTTTTTTAGGACATGCCGGTTTCTAACGTCGTTTCATAAAGGATTTTTCAAAAATATCTCGTCCTATGACAAAACTTCTTGAAAAAGATTATGTTTTTGATTTCAATGCAGATTGCATTAAAGCTTTTGAAACACTAAAGAGTCAATTGACGAGTACCTCGATTATGGTTTCACCTAATTGGTCACTACCCTTTGAGCTTATGTGCGACGCAAGCGATTTTTCTGTTGGAGCTGTTTCAGGACAACGTGAAGGAAAACATTTTCGTCCTATATACTATTCTAGCAAAACACTTAACAATGCCCAACAAAATTATACGGTTACGGAGAAAGAATTATTAGCCGTAGTTTTTGCTTTTGACAAATTCAAATCTTATCTCGTGCTTTCCAAAACAGTTGTTTTCACCGATCACTCAGCACTCAAATATCTGTTTGCTAAACAAGATGCGAAACCGCGTCTTATTCGCTGGATTTTACTACTCCAAGAATGCGATATCGAAATAAAAGATAAGAAAGGAGCAGAAAATCTTGCTGTCGATCATTTGTCTCGTCTTGAGAACCCAAATTTGGAAGAGTTAAAGGAAGACGAAATTGATGATTATTTTCCCGATGAAACTCTTATGACCATAGATAAAATTGATAAAGAAGAAATACCGTGGTTTGCAGACTTTGCAAATTATTTTGGTGGAAACATTCTCTAGAAAGGATTAACTCATGCTCAAAGAAGTAAATTCTTTTCGGATTTAAAACACTATTATTGGGAAGAACCTTTTCTTTTCAAAATGTGTCCCGATGGAATGATCCGAAGATGTGTTTCTGGAGCAGAGACAAGGAAAATTCTTGATGAATGCCATCATGGCCCAACAAGGGGACATTACGGTCCTACCACCATAGCTAAAAAAGTTTTTGATGCTGGATTCTATTGGCCAACAATTTTCAAAGAAACTCATACTCTTGTTCAAAACTGCGATGCGTGCCAAAAATCCGGTAGTCTTTCTCGTAGAGATGAAATGCCTCAGAAGAGCATTCAAGTCTGCGAAGTATGGATTCTTTTTATTAGGGATTCGTTTATTATCTTCATTATGCAAGTAACCCTTCTTTGAGGGTGTTGGTCCTTTGTATGTTCCGTTTGGATTGATTGTTGATGCTGCATGTCCTCATCGTGTTCACGTCTATTGTACAAGTGGGTTTGAGAGAATGTAAGTTAAGTTTGAGGGTATACTTATTCAAAAACCCTACATGGATCCGGCTGCTACTTTAAGCTTCACTTTGATTTGATTGTCAGGTCTTTATGGTGTTTATGTATGTTTTTTTGGGTAAAAGGGATAACACACCCTGGTAAAATACATTACACCAAAAGCGTTGAAGTACAAAGGATGAGGGCGTACACCCCTCATCTCAGTCCCTTAGGACACTTACAGACTCAAATATAAGAATGACAAACCATTCTTATAACTTACCTATAACACCTATAAGAGAAACCACTCTTATAACAAATACATGAACATAAAAACTACAACGACTATAAGATTTAAAAATAAAAACATCAATTAAAAACTTGAATCTTCCCATGTCGTCATAGAAGTTCATGACCATCAACGATGCAGCCGAAACCATGGTATAATAGACAGACGCCAATCCACACAATAGATCCACCAACTACACCGATCTTCATTGATCCAACCAGGACCAAACCAACACTACAACTCGATCCAATACCGCATCTACTACAAGTTTCAAAGGAAACTCAAGCTAAGAATGAAAAACAATGTATCTTGATCAGTTGTAGACGAAAATAGGGCTAGACAACCCTAACTTACATCAAAGAGAGCATCATCGATCACATGATCAAATAAATCAATGCCATGTCCGTGAACGATGATAAAAAGGTTTTGAATAAGACCCTTAAACTTAACTTACATCACCAATTCGAGCAGCAGCAGATACCATAAAAGTTACAATGAACTTTATATAAAGATCAATCCACTAGAAAACACGAACAGCAAACAACCCATTGAACAACCAAAGCTCGTACCAAAACATTACCACCTAGCATAAAGCAGCAGGTCCTGAACGAACAAACAATAAAAGGGTTTCCCAAAACCCTACCTTCAATACAATCGAACCACAGACCAAAAAACATGATCGAATCACCACTAGGTCTGAAAAGCTCGAATGAGTAACCTTCACAATGATCTGCTGTGGGACAGAAAAAACAATAGCAGCAGTAATAGAACCCACCATCCAGATCGATCACCAACAATCAACTCACTCTTTTAAACCCACGTACCAGATACAGCAACGATCAAAAGATCGACTTACATAATACGAATGGACGAAACAGTCCAATAATCATCACACTTCCAGCAGCATTTGCTCACTTCACGATCTAACAGATCGACATACCTAAACGAATGGACAAACTTCCAACTTACAACAAAATTAATAGACGGAACCCTAAAAAATTAGGGTTTCGTTACCTTCAAAGCATAATCCAAAAATCGCCTTATGCAAGAATAATATGCATGATTATATGTGCAGCAAGGCAGACCCAGAATCGATCAAGTAAAAACCTAAAAAAGGCTATGTAATCGTTCAGCACAGATCCATCACCAAATCGACCCTTATATATGTAGAATCAGTGTAAAACCGACTTAAGATAAGAATAAAGGGACGATTCAAAAAACCATCAGATCGTATCAAGTAGAGGAGATGTTCAAATATCATAAGATAATTAAACCGACATATGTAAATACTCTAATACGATCAGCAGCAGCCCATATCAACGAAACCCTAACTAACGATAATGATATTGATGAAATTAGGGTTACGGATAAGCAAATAAAAAGAGAGATCCGATTAAAAACATGTTACCAACCACCCTCCAAAGAATATAGATGCCAAATTCGTATTGCATATCTCTCAAAAAGAGATAGAGAAGACGAATTGGCAGATATAATCGCCGGAAAGTAGATGAGGGTGGCGGCCGGAAATCTCCCCTAGGGAGAGAGAGAATTTTAGATGCATCAATGTGTTTATGTATGTTAGGGTTTTCTAAACCCTATTAATCGTTATAATTGGTCTTTGTTGCTGGTTGTATTGTCATTATTTATGTTGCTTGGGATCGATTATATCTGGTTATGGTTTTTAGGGTGTTGTTATGCCCTATTAATTGCTTCATATCACAAGATGCTACTGCTCGTCTATTATATGATCTTGTGGTTGGTGTTTTGCTGCAAGTTAGGGTTCTTAATAACCCTATGATCATCATTCACTGGTCCTTATGCTTTCTGCTATTGGATTGTGATGCATTTGTTGTTCGTATCTACCCAGATCATTACCATTATTGCTGATCATTCTATGTGGATCTGATTAGATATGAGTGTTTGGTTCGACCTGCTTGGGATACTTGTTGCTTTTGCCTCGTATTACTCATATTTTGATGCAACATTATATTATCTTTTGGAAGTGGTGTTCGTGGTAAGTTGCAGTTTTGATGCATTATGTTGAAGAATGCGTGGATGTTCATTCTTGGATTCTTCATGGAAGTTAAAGTGGACCACATTAGTGACATAGAAGGCTCAAGTGTTTTTCTTGAGCAGTATTGTAAATCTTTATGTACTTTTGTCATTATTAGTTGGTTCATTTTAGTGTAAGTTATAAGAATGGTTTGTCATTCTTATATTCGAGTCTGTAAGTGTCCTAAGGGACTGGAGATGAGGGAATCACCCTCATCCTTTGTACCTCAACGTTTTTTGGAGTAATGCATTTTACCGGGGTGAATTAACCCTTTTACCCAAAAAAAAGTCTGCGAAGTATTCGATATTTGGGGAATCGATTTTATGGGACCATTTTCTAAATCCCAAAAATATGAATATATTCTCGTTGCAATCGATTATGTTTCCAAATGGGCTGAAGCTGAAGCCTTACCTACAAATGATGCACGAGTTGTTGTCAATTTTCTCAAAAAGCTTTTTGCTCGATATGGAATCCCTAAAGCTTTAATAAGTGATAGAGGAACCCATTTCTGTAATAAACAAATGGAGAAAATCATGAAATGATATGGAGTTCATCATCGTTTTGCCACAGCATATCATCCACAAACCAGTGGACAAGTCAAAAATACTAATAGAGCATTAAAAAGAATACTAGAAAAAATGGCTAAAGAAAATCCTTCCGTCTGGTCTAGGAAACTCGATGACGCTCTAATGGCCTTTCGTACGGCTTATAAAACTCCAATTGGAACAACACCATACAGACTCCTGTATGGAAAAACATGTCATTTGCCATTTGAAATCGAACATCGTGCTTACTGGGCATTACGAAACTGTAACCCCGGTCTGAAAATAGCTGGAGAGAAAAGATTCTTGCAATTGCATGAACTCGATGAATTGAGGCTCCAAGCCTACAAAAATTCTAAGCTATACAAAGCCAGAACCAAAGCTTATCATGACCGAAAGCTTAGAATCAGAAAAGAATTCAAAGCTGGAGAGAAAGTTCTGATTTTCAATATGAAATACAAGTTCAAAGCTCCTAAGCTCAAACCTAAATGGATGGGACCTTATATAGTGAAACATGGATTTCCATCTGGAAATGTCGAACTTTTTGACAAGCATGGTGGAAGTTTCATTGTTAATGGTCAACGCATTAAGTTGTATTATGGTAAGGAGCAAATGAGTAAAATTTCTATTGAATATCCATCTGAATCGGAATACGAAGCTATCACATTCGTGGTACCTCATATGAAAAATATACCGTAGGCCCATGAAAAAGGTTTTATCTATGATGCTCTTCCTAGAGCATGGGAAAAAGTCGAATTGGAAGATATAGATGAAACTGGAGAAGGAATTGTGGTAGAAAATGTATTGTTCATACCAAAATATCAGAAGAAGAAATCCCAAACCGCATCAACGTAGTTCTTGCGAAGTTTGAGCCAGGCTGATGACTCGTAAATAAAACAAGCGCTTCTTGGGAGGCAACCCGTGTGTTTCTTATTTTATTTTTAATTCTTAGTTTATTTTCAGTGATTATACCCCAAATTTTAAACAACTTGGTTGAACTTAAGTGTGGGGGTGTTTCACTAATTTTAATAAAACATATAGACTTGTGTTTGTTTGTTTTATGATTACTACAGGAAATGATGAAGAAACTTGGACACTTAGAATAAAGAACCACAAAGGAAAAATACGATTCATTATCTTATTTCCCTATTTTCATACCTTGAAGTTCGTTTATCACATTGAGGAGAATGCTTAACTTAAGTGTTGGGGGGGGGGGGTGAATAGGTAAATAAGAATTTTGCTGCCCTGGTGATCTAGTTGTTTTCACGCTTTTAGGGTAATATATTAGAATAACTGGATCCATCCACTGGTAAAAATGGTAATTTTTGAAATTTGAGATGTGTCCTGATTAATATTGCAATCCATTCTGGGATCGATAACATTAGCTAGCACATATTGTAACCCTTTCCACTAAATTGTGAGGATTTGAGCCTATTTTTTATATAGCATACATCTTTTATGCTTAAATCTTTTGTTATGAGTGTGCCGGTGATTTTATTTATTCTAGAACTTGTGCTTCTAAATTATTTCGAGACCGTTGTGAGATCACATTTCTGGTGATATAAGTATGCATATGTGATAAGAGGCAATCTTAGGATCTAACCCAAATAGCCTTCCATTTTAATTTTTAGCTAGTTTCATTGACTAGTTAACCACCAACATAACCCTTTGTGTTAGCATTCATTTTTAATGCTAGATACCCCTAGTCACACCTTCTGAGTCTATCTTTTCTTTTGATTAAATCTAGAAAAATACAAAAAGATTTTACACTTTTTAGCCTAGCCTTACCCTTAGTCAAGTCATAGTTGGTTGCTAGCTATATGACAAGTTGGATGTTATATGGGAAATCATGAAGTATGAAGAAAGTAGTAATTCCGGAAGCAGCAATCAAAGCAAGTTAAGAATAAGTCATCAAAATAGATGGTGACAAGTGAGTTTATGTTAAAAAAAAAGTATATATCGAATAAAATAGCCAATGAGCTATAGTGTATAGTATTGATCGTTCAGAATGGAGTTCTAAAGAGTACATGATAGTGGTTCAAGAATAGCTAGCAACATTTAGTTAGTAGACTTTGACTATTTTTGTATATTCTTTATCATTTACACTCTATAAACTTATCCCATGTCTTATTCCTACCCTTGACTCAAGTAAAATTATCAAGTGTTTAACATATAGTGACCATCCGATTTCTTGAGGAAATAACAATGCGCTAGCAATCTAAGGTTATCCTTGGTGACCATCCATTGTGTTGATACAAGAATTCGCGCCAGCGATCTATTTTGTTTTACATAAGATAGTTGAACGAAAGTCTTTATTATACCTTTTTAGCCTTAAATCCAAATAAAAGCCCTCTTTGATATGAATACTTGGTGCTTACGTCTTTACGGTGTAGTTATGTTTCTTGTACAAGCATATGCTAATATTTAAATCATGACTGAGCAATGAGTCACTAAACCTAAAGTTTTTGATTCTCTCTCCCTTTGTGTGGGCGATTTTTGCGAATCCCTTACAACCCTTGATTTTCAATCATTTTTCTTCTAATTTGATTATAGAACTTGGTTTTCAATCTGTTCTTTGTCAATTATATTAATTCGTATTATCTTAGGGTTTCCAAGAATCGCCCACACAAACAATCATCTTGTATCTATCACTGCCTTAAACGATTTCTTGTAATCGTGGTTCATTCTAGGGTTGATTACAATTATCCATTCGTTCCTTGTTTTATTCCTATTGTCGGTTTTGAATTTACATATATAAGGATCGATTTTATTTTATGGCGGTTCAGATCTATCCCTAACTCGTTTGTTAGGGTTCTTTGAAGAACGATTCTTTTTAAGGTTTCGTATTGTTTAGATTTGATCGCTTGTGGGTTTGTTGCGTTGAATGAATACAAAACCTTTTCTAGGTTTTTACTTGATCGATTATGGTTCTGCCTTGTTGCATATTTGATCACTCTTATTATTCTTTGCACATGGCGTGGTTTGGATTATGCTTTGAAGATAACGAAACCCTAATTTTTAGGTTTTCGTTTATTATTGTTCTTGTAAGTTGGACGCTTGTCCATTTGTTTATGGAAGTCGAACTCTTTGATTGTGGTTATTCTTTCTGGGGTGTAATGATCAGTTGTGGAAGTGGGTTTGAGAGAGGGTGTGTGACATTTGTCGTGTTAGGTTAGGGTGTGTTCTCACCCTATGGTTCGTTGCATGATGCTATTTCATGATGGGTATTGTTTACATGGCTGTTTTGAAGGGCATCATGGCATGTATGTTGCAGTTTTAATGCATGGTTGTTAGGGTTCTCTAAAAGCTTATGTGTATGTTACACTTTTCTTGTTACTACTATGCTGCTGGTCGTTTGGATGTTTTGATGTATTCAATTCCTATTCAAGATTCTTACGATCATTATTGGTAGTTAGGGTTGAACTCTATGGCTGGATGTTAGGGCTTGCGTAAACCCTAAGTTAGTCGATGGCTCAAGTTGTGATCATATTGGCTCAAGTTGCTTCAAGGTACGTGTGATGCTTAATTTTATGAAGGGATGAGCCGTTTGTGATTACATAGGGTTAGTACATGGTTTTTTTCTACTATGGGACCTGAATTCATATTTGATGATACATGTGCGAGAAAGGACTATGTTTGATGGGTATTCTTTGCTCCCTAGAAGCCCCATAGGTACGATGATTTGCTGCATGGTCTTAAGGGATTGTTCATGCTTATACTTTGAAGTAGCAAATGGTTTTGATTTGGCATGTTGGAGAATTCTCCATGGAAGTAGATGGACTGCTATAGTGACTAGAAGGCTCAAGCTTGTATTTGAGTAGTATTGTAATTTTTATTTAATTTGTCATTATGGGTAGGTTCATCTTGTAAGTTATAAGAATGCTTTGTCATTCTTATATAGTTGGTTTTTGTTTTTTTGTTAGTTGTTTGGCATGTAAGTGTCCTACGGGACTGAGATGAGGGAAGTCACTCTCATCCTTTGTACTTCAACGTTTTTTGGTGTAATGAATTTCGCCAGAGTGAATTAACCCTTTTACCCAAAAAAAAGACTAAGCAATGAGTGTGATTTATCATATACTTCACCCAAAAATGAGTGTTTCGAGTGAATTATATCTTATTCCTTTTTCGTGAGGTGATTAGTAATGTTTATCTAGCAAGGAAATCATTTGGGTATTGTCAAACATCTCAAAGTTTCAACCATCTAAGCTCAAAATGATGGATCTAACTTGTACTTGTACTTGGAAGATTTGCATCACATTTTTCCAAAACATCTTTGAAATACCATGTGGATGATATTTTATTTCTAGATTTGCTTGAGGGCAAGCAAAGTTCAAGTGCGGGGGATTTGATAACGCTCAAATTGTGCATGTTTTTAGAGGCGTTATTCGTATGTTTTTCGGCTATTTTTATATGCTTTTGTTCCATAATCGTATCAAAGTGTGTTTGCAAGCATTTGTAGCAAAAAACAGGAAAAAGTGAAGAAAATGAAGGAAATGTCATTCACATCTCGAGATTCAATTCATTCAAGCATTTCACAAAGAAGAATCCAAGTTTTCATCATTCCAAAGAACGTTGACAAGGAATAATCAAGTTCGGACAAAGAACGAAGAGCCAAGTAAAGATCAAGTTTGTTGCTGTCAGAACAAAAGCAACCGATCGGTATTTAATCTAACCGATCGGTCAGAGGAATTTGTCACATCCAACCGATCGGTTATAACTCCAACCGACCGGTTAGTCGCAGAGGTCATAACCAATCGATCGGTCAGAGCCCGATACCGATCGGTTGGTCAGTTCGTTAAAGTTTTGCAAGATGTTTTCTACCCGATTCTAGGCCCTTCTCTCTGCCATTCTAGGTCCTTCTATTCACCTTGGAGGCCAAGTTGTTGCATTGATGAGCCTAGGTTTGATGATTAGTATAAATAGTGGCTTTGCAATCTCATTTTGTTGGAGTATGCTCCTGTCATAATAAATAATTATGTGGCTAGACATATGTGAGCCTATGGGGTCACACACTTATACACAGAGACACCGTTATATATATTGTATTTGTTGTATTTACACTATATATATGACTACGTAACTCGGGATCAATAACGGGCTACTAATAACTAAGCTAGTACTTAGTTTATTGGATTAGACCAACAATGGGCAAGCCCGTTTAGGGCCCCCATGGCAAACCTAGGTGAGAAAGGAACAAGGGAAATAGTTCAAGGGGTTAAGTCTAACATGTGATCTTATAACCTCCTCTTGATTTGGTCATTATGAATGATTAAAATGAGAAAACTAATTACCAAATTTCTCTCCCCTTTCCTCTAACCAAAAGCCAAGAATTAAACACACCAAAATTAGGGTGTGTGGTTTTTTATCCCATCTAACCTTATTCTAGTGTAGTTCAAGGCTAGATCGATTGTTACGAGGTCAAGACTAGCATCGGGTGGTGATCGATGATGTGTAGTGTGGATCAAGCATAGAGGTGATCTCCTTTGATCACTTGGGTTTCATTGGTGAATTCATGTGCTTTGGTTATAGTCTCCATTCGATTCAACCGATCACGCTACAAAGGTATAATTGTTATTATTATTATTGATTGATTGATCATATGGCAATATGGATCCATTGTTGGTGATGTTGTTCCGCGGCGTTTATTTGATTCTTATATATTTTATATTCATACATCACCTATAGTGGTATCACGAGCCATCATATGTGCCATATGATTATCGGGTATGCATAAAAATGGCTAAAACTGGTGGTTTTTTGATGATTTTTGAAGTCATGGTTAAAACAGCCTTAGGGCTCCAATTTTTTTCTCATAGGACGACCCTTTAGGGGTCTTATGATCTGCACTTTTTGGTCCCATGGCCATTTGTTATGCATACGCTAATTGGTTACTTATCGGGAACGTAAAAAATGGCCTAAAACGCGTGTTTTTGATCGGTTTTTGAAACGGTTTTAATTCAGCCCCTAAGGCCATATTTTCTGTGGTTAAATGGTAGTTGGAAGGTCCTAATATCAGTGGGTTTTTACCCTTAAGTCATAGGAAACACGTACCTAACAGGGTTTTAATTCTTGTCAATTAATTTCTTCGTTTTCGTTGGCTAACAATTTAATTCTTGTTATTATTTTGTTTTCCATGGCAAATACATGCATGTTTGTCCATGGAGTTAGCCAACACCATGTTTCATTCATAATATTATGGTATTATTATGTTTATATGCAAAGCCGATGAAAACCTAGACCACTTGTGCATTGGATGGTTGTGATTGTTGTTTAATTTCGTGTTTTGGGGTTTTAGCCATTGTTTTGGCATTTATGTTATTATATTCTTTTGGTTGTAGCCATTGTTTGGGCACTTTTATAGTAGATTAAAAGTAGATTAATTGTATTTTACTTTCAATATAATGTAATCGTGGCTTGGTGGTGAATGGCGAAAGAGTTAAAGACGTTTTTGCCGAAAAATGACTGCTGGAACACCAGTTGGTAAAACGGAGTTTCCCGGTGATTGGTAAGGTCTTTTTGGCTGAAACTTTTGTTTCAGATACCCAAGACATGGGCCTACAACTTTCTAGCTTTGAGCTAAGCCCGGGGAAGCCTCCTTCATGGACTTTTGGGCCCTCTAACACAGAAATTCTGGAAGGACAGACACTACTTTTCATGTGCATCATGGGCTTCCAACTTGCTCTTGATTGTCTTGGAGCAAGTGGGAGTCCTCCGTGTGGTTGTGTGGTTTGTCCCTAGTTGACTCTTGGTTGTCGTGATGGCTCACGAGACCAAGCATAGGTTTTTTCATCGGTTGAGGCTTTGCATATTGCGGTTGTGTGTTTGTTTTTGCTTTTTATATATCTTGTTTCATATGTAAAATTGAAAATAGTTTTCTATAAACTTAAAACGAAACACAAACCATTTTAAAAACTAAGTCTTTTGATTTAGTTTTACGAAGTTTTTGAAACTTGAAATCATTGTTTTATCATAACACCTTAACTTGTTATGTATGTTATTTTATTTATGTATTGTCCAAACTTTATTATCCACGTAGGATTTATATTAGTCATGAAAATGGACAACTTGACACACATAAATTAAAACAATGATTAGACTTAAGTTAAGAAATGTTTTTAACTTGTGCTACGAAGGATGAATGCATGCTCTTTTCGTACACCTTTTGATTCGCATCAGAACCTTTACCCGTCAAAATTTAAGTCACGCCGTCCAATTTTGAGAACACTTGCAATTACTTTTTGCCTATGCGTGGGACATAGGTTGAATTGTAACCCAAGGTGACTATTCTCTATGCGTGGGACCTAGATAAATTCTCGCACGTTCTCAAATTGGATGACTTAATCGAGTTAAGCGGTGAGACCTTGACCCGAGGCAAAGATGGGACTAAACATGCCTAAATGACACTAGTTGCTTGTTCACTAGTGCCATGGGTCCCATAAAGATCTAAGAGTTGCACTTGTAATGCAATTGGTGATCGTCGCCTACCAATTGAATCTACTATTGCTAGCAGATCAACTGATGTGATAGTAGAAGCACAATGTGGATCTTAGCCTTTTACGTAAATTAATTGTTTTAAATTGTAACATGGGGTAATTAATTCATAAAAGGATACTTATCGAAAATACTAAATATGAACTTTGAGAATTCAATTAATGAATTAATGCAACACAAATCGTAAACAAAAGTTTGTTCTTTTCTTGTTAAAAGGATCAAACTAAGTCTTCCTTTCCTTGTAAGAAAGAGACTTGTTCCTGTCCTTTTCCTTATGAGGAAAAGCCATAATAGGAATATTTGAATTGTCCTAATTCTAATCAAACTCAAAGCACACATACTCTATAAATCATGATGTCTTGGAAAGTTAAAACGGTTAAGTATGTTTGTACATCTTATTCTTTCAAGTTCGTTTTATAACCCTGGTTCCGGTTTTGAAACCTTCAAGAAATATAAGATAAGGATAACTAGAGAACATGTTTTCTATAGCTACCAAACTAATATGATTTAAAATAATTAGAAAATGGAAATATCAATAAACCGAAAAGTGGTAAAGGCAATTACTAGCATGATTACCTAGCAATGTGTCTTAACCTGATAAACATGGAGGAACTGCATGCCTAATTTTCAAGTTTAAAATGATGGCTAGCCCATCATCTATATATTAGAACTTGATGCACTTCCTTGAATACCTAAGTACATGTTACTAGTCATAGTGACTCACATTAGCAATAATGTGTAGATATTCAAATAAAGCAGGAAAGTATCCAATCATCACTCACTCTCCACTGGTGATGTAACACTTTTAATGTTGTCTAATCCAATGGGAGCTAAATGATTGTATTACTGGTGACGAAACACATATAATGTTCTCTAATCCAGTGGGAGTTGTAAGCTCTATTAACTTACAAGTTGCCCATCTTATTTCTAGATTGTATTGAAATAATACATTACTTTCCACATATGAAGCATCATAGTTTTTATGAGAACCATTGCATGAATTTTATAAGATAACTTGCCGCGTTCCTGATGTTGCTTCCTGAAATGTTATCAATAAAATTGTTATGCATGATTCATTATAAAAGCGATAAAGTTCTACATATCTATATTTTGATTTTGACTAAAATCATATGTTATCTGTGACATTGTCATATTTGCTTGCATAATGTTGTGCCATGCACAAGTGGGAGAAATCTTAACTGTGTGCAAGGTACAACATATAACAATATGACTAATGGTTTTTCTTGACTGCAAGATAAGAAAAATAAGGTTCTACTAGGACTTATACACATGTATGTTGCCCTAATTAGAAAAAATGTCAAGATAACATGAAAAGCTACTTCAACATATTTGCTGAATTGTTTAGTAAATATGATTATGTCTTCTTGTAAATTCATAATCATGAAGTATGTAATTAACTTGAAATTACTATTGAGGCCAATTATCGGCACTCATAATTACTTTAGTTGAATATGTTTAGGTCTCTTGTAAAGACATAAACATCAATTCCGTTAATTGTTGAAAGACTTATAACGTAAAGTAAAGACGTTAATTTGTTATGTCTCTTGTTAAAGACATGTACACTTACGACGTATAATAAAATATTTAATGTTTATGTTTTGACTTAGTCAAAGACTTTAAATATAAAGTATGCAGTATGCTAAAAATACTATTGATGCCATCTGGTATGACTTGGTTGGCAGATATGTAAGCCAAAGAGTATAAGCTCATCTAATGAGTTGTGTGATAGTTTCACAACATCTATCCACGTGGAATACCACAACTTTATGGTATGTACATCATGGATATCATTTGATCTTTGATGACTTAAACTCTTTTACCACAAAAGCAATCAAGGTTAGAAAATTGGATGTGCCATGCGTACACCCAATATGGTTCCAACCCAGAAGGAATTTAGGACACCATTGTATTATGGAATGGGATGAATCCCATTATGTCTTGATTGAAGTTCTGAATTTGTTAAATACCTGAGAGTAAGTAATTAACAAACTAGAATGAAGAACTAACGATGTATTTTGGATGTCCCACTTGAAAACAATTTATTGTTATCAAGATGCTGAGTACTTGGAGATTAGTCTCCACTTACAAAAGCAAGTGGGAGCACCTTTAGATCTTGAAGTTATTCAAGAGCTAAATACACAACCTTCTGAGTACACTTGCTAATGTCATACTAAGGTTGAACATGCATATGTTAAACCATAGATTGATATCTCTCATTCATAAATCCGCAAGGATACCCCTAACACCTGAATGATATATTTTATATCAATGTTAAGGGACATAAGTTGGAGGATCATAGTGAACCTGCTAACTAAAGAGATACATTATCAGATCTTGAATCTGATGAATATCTCAAAACTATGAATGATAAGATGTAGTCCTTGAAAGATAATCACTCATGGAGCTTGATTGATCTCTTACCAAATTAGTTAGACTGTGAGGTTTAAAATGAGTTTCTCGAACTAGAAGACTCATAAGGACAAACTTGTACACATATTTAATGCATGCGTAGTAGAAGGAGTTTACTCATACTCAAGAAATTGATTATGATTAAATCTTCATACCTACAAACATTAAATGTATAAAGATGATTAATTGTCATACCTGTTTTCATGTAAATGAAATATGACAATGGGATTTCAAAACACCTTTTGATTACTTTTGCGAGGACGATGAGTAATCAAAAGGGGTTATGAATATGTATAATCTTTATTATGTATACAAGACATAAGAATCCAGGTGTGGATTAGATCATGCATCTAGGAGCAGAGATCTTAATTTAATCATTAATTTGATTTTGATTAAATAAGATTACTCCTGAGAACTCAGAGTGCAAGTAGGATAAATGAATTTATTTTCTTAAATCTCATATGTTGTTAACATATAAGAAACAATATTCCATCTAAGCTAGACTTTAATCCTTAGCCTGGAATGAAGTTTCAATTAAGGAATTTAGGAAATAAAACATAAAACCTTGTTGCATGCGTTTATTAGAATAAACATAAGCGGTTAATAATCTAAACACAATATGACATGTCATTGAGGGGAGTCTCAATGATCAATCTTACATGATGATATTGAATGCATGAATGGAAATCTTAAGTTTGACTAAAGGATTCATTATGTAAGTCATATTATGTATTGATTATTTATATCATTTGCATGAATGCAAGATGAGTTGATAACAACAAATATCTAAGTGAAAGTCGTTAGATAATTGTTAAACGAACAACCTAATGGACCTGCAAAGGACCAAAGATTTGTTCAAAATGTTTACGGATATTCAAGGAGCTCTGTTATACTTTCATTCATTGATGCTTATATAACTGAATGATGCTCAACCCGAGTCGTAATAGGATGACATCATGAATGATGACACCTCTAACTAGAAGTGCTCAATTGAGAGCATTAATGCATTATACATTAAAAGAATAAGAATACTTTACAGTTTGGGAAACTATTATAATGACTGTCTAAAGTAGGTGTTTTGCTAGCTTCAAACACACTATGGAATGTATTGTTGCAATACTCGTATTGTACTTGATTGCACACATACAAAAGGACAATCATCATTCAAAACATTTTTGAATTTTGAAACAAGTATTCTCAAAGTTTACTCAGATGACTACTTGTTGTCTTGTACAACAAAATTGATCATGGTAGAAACATCGGATTCCGATCTGTATGTAGTCTTGTGCATATCTGTTTTTAGTATTTGGATAATGGAACTGTAAGCAGTCGTATTATATAATGAATTGATATACCGGGTATTATCGTCTTCATTTATACTACTGTGTTCTATATTTGCATGTTTAATCCATGAATAATTTATTTATTCTAAAATTGTCCATTGCCAGTTGACGATACGGGAGTATCATCGAATTAAGGCAAATGTGAGCGTGTTGGTGATTTATTTGCCAAACTCGTATGTTGTTCATTGTGATGAACATTGGACTGACCGAACCTTCGAGAATTCACTGCATGGATCGGCGTCAATAGTGAATCTCGTAAATGGTTATGTCTCTTATCCTTAGACTTGAGATGCAAGTAGTTCTTGCATGTGCGGAATTTTATTCTTTGATATGGTTAAACGCTGTCCTGAATAAGGTAGTTATAAAAACCATTTTCAGGAGTGATTTGAAACACATGAATGACACGTGCAGTTAAAATAGGATTTGTTCCTCCACATGTCATGGAGTTAGATACTATTGGGCCCCTCGATGAATTGAACAGATGTTTGTATGGCCGTACCCAAATGAGATTAAGATGAATCTTAATTCACTTGGTAATCTTGTTCAATATCTAGATCGAGAAACATAATAGTTGAACAAATGGAATGACTTTGATCCATGTCTAGTGTTCAACTTAGTATCTGTAACAAAAGGAAGGATGACATATAAACCATTTAAATGAGATGTTTAAGAAACTATCCTCACATATTTCTAGGGGCATTGGCGTGTTGCTAGACGCTAACCTTTGCTTGTATAATTACTTGATTATTATGACGTCGCAAGTGGGAGCTGTTGGAGTATGCTCCAGTCATAATAAATAATTATATGGCTAGACATATGTGAGCCTATGGGGTCACACACTTATATACAGAGACACCATTATATATATATATATATATATATATATATATATATATATATATATATATATATATATATATATATATATATATATATATATATATATATATATATATATATATATATTGTATTTATCGTATTTACACTATATATACGACTACGTAACTCGGGATCAATAACGGGCTACTAATAACTAAGCTAGTACTTAGTTTATTGGATTAGACCAACAATGGGCAAGCCCGTTTAGGGCCCCCATGGCAAACCTAGGTGAGAAAGGAACAAGGGAAATAGTTCAAGGGGTTAAGTGTAACATGTGATCTTATAACCTCCCCTTGATTTGGCCATTATGAATGATTAAAATGAGAAAACTAATTACCAACTTTCTCTCCCCCTTCCTCTAACCAAAAGCCACGAATTAAACACACCAAAATTAGGGTGTGTGGTTTTTGATCCCATCTAACCTTATTCTAATGTAGTTCAAGGCTAGATCGATTGTTACGAGGTCAAGACTAGCATCGGGTGGTGATCGATGATGTGTAGTGTGGATCAAGCATAGAGGTGATCTCCTTTAATCACTTGGGTTTCATTGGTGAATTCATGTGCTTTGGTTATAGTCTCCATTCGATTCAACCGATCACGCTACAAAGGTATAATTGTTATTATTATTGATTGAGTGATCATATGGCAATATGGATCCGTTGTTGGTGATGTTGTTCCGCTGCGTTTATTTGATTCTTATATATTTTATATTCATACATCTCCTATACATTTCAACACACAATTCATCACAACAATTACAACTTAATACACCAACAACAAAGCAATCCTTTACTAGTCTCACAAGTCTCAAATTCATCCATAAAAGTTCAGGAAACATTGGAAGTCCAAAAAGTCAACATCCGGAGGTCAAATTCTCAAGATGTCAACACCAACACTTAGGAAATCATTTCCTATTCATTTGTAATCATATTCCAAACATTTCTAAGACTTTAATTATGATTTCTAATGTTTAATATTCTGAGTTTATGTTCATGTTTGCTATGAGTGGCTAGTAACCTTCTTGCATTTGCTTAGATGATGTTAATTACTAAATGATTAGTCTATGATTGTGATAACATGTTTTAATTCAATTTCAAGTCAATTCTAAAACCCAATTAGACTAAAGTTTCATAGTGACATTTGTTGAGTCAAGTTTAACTAGTTGCTTATAATATCATTGGCCGAAAGGGTTGTTATCATTCAACTAGTTATAATCTTTTGTCTATAAAAGATTGTTTTTCACCATAATTATTCTTGACTAAACAAAGGAACTAAAGTATAATTGTAATAAGGATACTTTTTGTTAATCAAATCGGATTGATTATAAATGCCTAATTGGTCGAAAGTTTGAGTAGTTTATAATCAATTGTAACCTTGTTGTCTATGGTTCGGTTACCTTTTGTATTGAACATTTCTTAAGAGTATTTGATTAAACAAGAAACTATTTTGTGTTTAAAGTTGTTAATTCAACTTTATGAACCTTGAATTGATTGGTCCAAACCTAATGCTTGTTATTATAAACTAAAATCTTGACGAAGATTTAACTTGTAGAAACGATAGATTAGATCACCAACTAATTCTAATTACCAACATGTTAAGGAAGTTATCACAATCATGCTTTTCTTATGAGTAGTTAACTAGTCTAAGCAAGTGTAGTTTTTAATCATTTGAATTATCTTATAATCATTATCGCTAGAATTAGAGATTTAATTTTAAACTTACGCTTAGATTCACTCACGAATCCCTGCGAACGATCCCGACTTACCAACCCAATCTTGCTATAGCGGACGAGTTCACTTGCTCGTATGTGTTATTTCTAGATCCGGTAATCGTGTTTATAAATGTAAAACTTGTACACACATTTAGCACATCACCACCTCTACCGTGCATTGTCGGTTGACACAGCTCCTCCATCGTTCGGATATCGGGAGCTGGTGCATTTTGAACAACACCATCCGGAGGGTGTTGATTGTTGTGGCTATTTTGTTCCATTTCAATAACGTTTAGGAAACGAACTTTGAGTGTGTGACGTATCAAACTTTCTGGGTTCGATAATGGAGAAATAAGACGTTTAGAAGATCTTATTGTATTTTTATTTTTATTAAAGCAAAATTAAAAAACTTAAACTTTTGTTTTTTCTTTTTTAAACGTTACGTTAATTGTAAACCGTTTCCTTCAAATCTACTCACGACGAAACGGGAGATAAGAGTGTTTTTCTCTTCACTCGTTGTTATATTGGGAAGCTTATTTGGTTTACAACGCCCTCCCTTCCACGGGAGAGTCGAGGCTGTAACTTTATTATTTTTTTGGTATTTTTGAAAACACTTTAGGAAAAGTGTTTTTGATTTTTTCAATTTTTTTTTTGGTTTTTATAGAAAATATATACAAGGAAGGTTTTCAAAACACAATTTCGAAAAACGAAAACAAAAAAATTCACTTCAACCTTCCCCGGCAGTGGCGCCAAAATTGATTCGTGAAAATCAAGTTATATATATAGTATAAGTATTACTCAAGAGATCCGCAAAGAAATACGGATAACCCGAGGTCGTAGTCCGTGTGAAGGGTGAATGGAATTTCGAATTCCCGATTCGTGAAACGTGTCGTGAAAGTGGTAAAAGGTGATTTTGGTGAGATTACTCTAATGAAATAACAAATGAAACACAAATAATCACTTAAGCACATATTTCAAGTAAACAAACTAAAAACGTAACGAAAAATCAAAAACGTAAGCTTAAACGTAAATTAAACGTTAACGCAAGAAATAAAAACGTGAATTTTTAGCTACACTACTCCTACGGACTTCAAAATAATTTTGAAAAGTTAAAAATGATAAAAGAAAATTTTAAGAAAAAGAAAAATATTTTTTTGACTTTTTATTTATTTTTTATGAATTAAAAACTAATTAACTAATTAAAAATTAAAAGAAAATGCAATTAAGGTGAGAAAAATGAAAAATAAATTTTTAAAATTATAAAATAACTAAAAAGTAATTTTAGAACTAATAACTATTTTTTTGGCTTTTTGTGTAATTTTTGGGAATTAAAAACTATTAAATCTAATTAAAAATTCAAATTAAATTCAAAATAAATGGGAAAAATGCAAATTAAATTTCTAAAATTCTAAAATAACTGAAACTAAATTTCTGAAATATTTGTAGATTTTTCTTGGCTTTTTCTGATTTTTTTGGAATTTTTGGTAATTAAATTGTATTAAAAGTTGAATAAAAATGAAAATAAAATAAGAAAAATAGCAAATAAAGTCAGAAAAATATGAAAAATTCAGGGAAATTCTATTTTAATATTCTAAGCTTAGGAAAAATATAAAAAGTGGAAAATAAGCAATAGAAATGATACTTACTTTGAAAACAGTTTAGGACCAAGTGCTTATTAATAAGCACAGTTGACCAAAGTTGACCAAATCTTGAACAAATGATTTTCAGACTATAATAATCTCAGATAAATAGAGTTTGGACCAAATGATACTCAGGAATTCAGATGTTGATACAAACAGTTACAAATAAGCAAATTGAAATAGCAATAAGCTAAACAGAATAAGCAGTAGGCAAAAATTCAAATGAAACAGTAACTATAAGCTCAAATGGACCTAGAAGAACAATCAAACTCAGAATATCACCACTAATGAACACTTGCAGCCTTACTCTAGAAAGCAGATACTTAAGCAAAACCACTCACTAAGCAGGCCTAATAGGTTATGCTAATAAGCTGAGAAGTGAAGGCTTATGGGGGCAAAAGTTACTTAGTATTACTGAGACACCAATTCCACTAGAAAATCACACCACCAAACTAATTTGATTACCTAAAATGCCCTGAGATTAGCAGCTATTCAAGCAACTATACCCCCAAACAGTTGACTATTTTTGTAAACACTAAACTGACTATAATGAAATTCAAATGATCACAACTAATTATAAATGATATATTTAGCTAGTTAAGGACTGAATTGACCTAGATGCAACTAATTTATAGCAATGTGTAAAATCCTAACTACTAGAAACTGGTTATGCTGACAGAATTAAGGACAAATGGAGTTTTGACTTTTACCTTTAATACCTACTGTTTTTAAGCTAAACTAAACCTTATGCAACCTATTATACTAAACTAAATCAACCACAACCCCTGAAACAATCTAGATGACAGTAAAACATAATAAACCAAACACCCTTATAAGATGACTGTCACACTATTTCTCCTCAAATCCAACTCTAAATCAATCTAATCCCCCAAATAACAATTCACTAATGATCAATGATGCAGATATGAGTCCAAACACAGATCTCAGATGCAATATTCAAATAGAAATAACACAACACATATCAAGTATTATAGCAGACAATGAAACAGTAAGCACTTCCAATACAAATTAAACTAAGAGCAATTTCAAAACAAGCAATCACTAACTGATATGATATTAGAATAAACAGATTATAAGCAGTATTAAAGGAATAAGACTACTATTAAGCTAATTAATGAAAGTAAGTAGAACTTACAAACTCAAGACCCCCTCAGCCAAACAGAGGGGGTTTCATATGCTTGTCTGTCTTTTAGACAGGCCAAAAGCTGGAATATGGCTGCCTTGAACTCCTTGAATAAGCTGAGCTTATTTTGAATAAGCTACTAGTTAACTTGTTTTGACTTTTGTGTATATGAGATTAAATGACAAAATAAACTCACAAAAGCTATTAGTTAGCAGATATGAGTTATTATAAAATAGAACAAAACTAGTTTGAAACTTAAATAAGAAATTTAGACAAATATTTTTTATTTTTTCTGATTTTCTTAATTTTTTTTTTTTTGGATTTCTGATTTAAGATAAAACAGTAATATAAGACAGAAATTTAAGCTAACAATTATTATTGATTAAAGCTACTAATAAGTAAACAACAACATTAAGCTAAAACAAAATTTAAAGCAATAAGCTGAGATGAAAATTGAAATTATATTAATATGAAACTGAGTACAAAGCTTTTTGGAATTGGAAATTACAATAGAAAATGAAAATAGAAAACTAAGTAATACTAAAAAAACTACACAGACACTCTCAGACTCTACACACTCCAACTGTGAAATGAGAGGGGTATATATACTTGAGGAGAGAGCCTGCTAGGGTTTGAGATCCTTCCAGAAGTGTGCTTCTTTGTTCCAATCACGTCCGTTGATCCCAGCTTCAATTGTAAGCATTGATATAGTCCCTTGGATCGTGTGCCTCAATTGGTGATCCTCTGTGTGCATTTCTATTGGTACACGTATGCCTGACCTCCCTGACACCAGCTGTCAGCTTCTAGAACTCCCAATCATTGGGTAATTAATTTAATCAGGGTTAATTTGATGGGAGGGGTGAACTATCGTGAAACTGTAACTTTATCTGGGTAAAAGTATTTTGGGAGGCGGGAGTTAGGATTAGGGGGTGTTTTTATTTATTTGGGTATTGACCGGGTCATTTGACCATGGTGTGTGGTGGACCGGGTATAAAGGGAAGTGGGGAGTGGGTTGTTGAAATTTTGGGCCTAGGCTGGATTGTGTAAAATGGTTAAGGGTTGGGATTTATAGGCTATTAATATTTGCGGATCCGGTGGTAATATTTAGGCTTAGTAATTTAACAAGGACCAAAGTTGTATAAGTCTGAAAGTTAGGGACTGATTTTGACCATCTCCAATAATAACTTCCAAGGGCATTTATTGTCACTTTCTGAATTATGGAGGATCTTTCTTGTCTTTACTTCAAATGTTATTCCAAGGACCATTTTTGTAATTTTCAGGAAGATGAAGGACTAATTTTGACAATCTTTCCAAACTTTGATCAAGGACTAAATTTGTACTTTGATGAATCTCTGAGGACTTCTAATGACTTTTTGAGCTTTCCTTTATCATTTTTCTTCCCCGGCTCCGGCTTTTGACCTTTTTCCAATCTCGTGCTCGTTTTTGTCGGTTTTGCTTTGTTTTTGTTCATTTTTCTCATATCCATACATGCACATACACAAGTACAAAAACATACATTCTCTTGGCATATTTGTTTAGTATTTGGTGTATTTGGTCTGATTTAAGGCTAAAAAGAATGTGTGAAAAAACACACATCAAAGTCATTTCCATTCTACCTCTGACATTACGTTATCTATGCCTATCATAACTCTCAGGTGAGTCATAGCCCCTAGTCTTACTTGTTTTACAATGGTTTATAAACGTTTTTGGGGGAGATACATGCTTAACTACTGCTTTTACTTTTACAAGTATTCATTAACTAAATACATGACTATATTTCATATAAACTTTACTAGTTTACACATTTCTATATCTCATGAGGAGATACCTGCTATAGACATGATTACAAGCGATTTTTTTAATGGTATGTTATATTTGATCTCTATTGCCTAAGTTACCTATTACCAAAAGTCCCTCGTTCATGCACCTTAATCACTCGTAGGGTGAGCGTAAGTAGCTGTGGATAGATCTATTAGGGATTGACAATCCCCATTTGGTCGCTAGAGGAAAGCCACCAAATGCACTCTATTTGATTTCATAGGTTATTGGTCAATACCTATACTGAGGGCCACTGTTTCACATCATTATTTATGTTATTTTGATGTTTGTTGAATCGTTGAGTGTCATGAGCTTAGAGCAATAAAACGGTAGTACTGTAGTCATGATACAGTACTACAATGACTGATGTTTGGGGTGTACAATGCTGTAGCCCACTGTTTTATTAAACTATGAGATTGTGCTCACTATATAGCAGGAAAAACTATTAATAATTGGCAAACGAACTACTATTTTGGTGTTGACCCGGTTAGGTCAAACAAACTAATATTTTGGTGTTGTCCCGGTTAGGACAAACAAACTACTATTTTGGTGTTGACCCAATGAAGGGCAAACCAACGGACTATTTTTGAAAAAATAAGGAAATCACTCATGTTTCTAATTTTGATAAATCAATGATTTAAGCTATGAATATTATGGATTTACTCACACTTTAATTTGATAATCAACTGTTATTATAACTACTGTGGACTCACAAACTTTTTGATTTTGGAAATCGATATTCGAAACTATAAACTCTATGAACTCACCAACCTTTGTGTTGACACTTTTAGCATGTGTTTATCTCAGGTCCATAATGAACAAGGATGCCACGGAGGAGCACGGATACTTAAAAAGGCTATAAATCTTTCTATCATTCGAAAACTGATTTAATAAACTTTGGGACAAACAAGGACCTCTTTTTAAAACTCTCATGTTTATATTCGAATGATAGATCTTTAAAATGACTAAAATGACAATCATTTTCTACTAATAAATTGTGTGCTATGAAGTAACACCCAATCTAAATTTCCACTGCATGTTTTCAAAACTGGGGGTGTTACAGAGTGGTACCAGAGCCTTGGTTATAGCGAAACGGGTCTAAGTTAGATCCGAACTATAACCGTTTTTACAAAACAAAACATTTTATAGCCTTACGCTCTCCGTGCTTTCCATCCGCCAGACGATTATGTGACTTCTAGATAGTTATGCTACACCAACACTCTAAAATATTGATATATATGCTTACCAACTGTTCTGAGTACTATACCCATCCTCCTAAATCTTCTCGCTCTCATCATTATAGATGCGTATGACATACTCTTTTCGTACTCTCAGAAAATCCGCGCATGAATTGCTTTGTTGATTAGTATGGATGTTAAGTCAGAATCTTAAAATGATTTACAACGTCTTAATTTGAATGGATTGGGACGCCCTTTTATTCAAATCAAGAAATTGTAAATCATTGAACCATAAGTTTATATTTCCTTAGTTACATAGTTTGGAATGCTTCTCTATGTAAATAACGAATATGGATAAATAGGTTTAATTATTTCTAAAATAACAGGAATATGAAACCAAGAACCACTAAATTTTATTAGAAACCACGAATATTAATACACAACGATATAACTAGCATCTACCAAACTGATGAAAAATGCCACCACTCCTATGAGTGCAAGAATCACGACTGGATGTAATACATCGAATACTCTGTACAACAAAACCACACAATGAAACGTTAATGCCTAATGCATGATGATACTAGTTAAAGTGTTTAGGGAAAATAAAATTGCCCTCATATTAGTTTGACATTAACCCTAAAAAATATTCTCTCTCTGGCGATTTTCTACTCCCTCCCTATTCCTAATCGACTTTCATCAATAACCATTTTATTCTTGTGTTTTCTGCAGCAATTTGCCTAGATTGTTTGATTAGAGTTAGTGTTATTCATTAATTCTACATTCCTTGCTACTTTTTTCACATAATTTTCTGGTTTTGGAGGGTTAGTAAATCGTTTTTATCAAAGAACCCTAAATCGCTTTTAGGGTTTTTTTTGGGTCGGTTACATTATTAATCCTGAAACCCGTGTACCTCAACTCCGATTGTTAGGGTTCTTTTGTAACCACCTTTAGGGTTTACATATTGATCGATCCTGCTCTGATTGCTATATATCCTTATCGATTTCATTCTTGTTACACAATTTTTAATCTGTTAAGGATTAAGGGCTTTAAGGTTTAACGATTCTTGTTTAGGGTTACATTTTTCTATTGTGTGCAAGAGTCTTGGTGTTACTTGTAGCTGTTGTGTATCCATTCATATTCGTTGCCCTGTTTTAGGGTTTGTGATTAAGCGTGCAAGTTCTGGTTGGGTTTGTTGTGTGCTTTAACGATTTTATTCAACTCAGTTTGGAAGATAGTGTGGTACAAAACCCTAATTCTTAGGGACTGTTTCGTGTCGTGGGTCTAACTTAGATTATTGATTGGAAGTGGGTTTATGAGATAGATGGAGAAAGGCTTTCTCAACAATTCGACTAGGGCTTCAAAGATGATTGATGGTAGTTCGGTGTTGAGTGATTTGGCTAAGCGGTTTAAAAAATCTGATGGTATTGGTTCGGGGAGAGATGGTAAACCTAGGTTGCCATACCGTTGTGTTAATACTAATGAACCAGTTATTGGTTTTAATGATGACACTGCTGCATTTGTTAACAAGGATTATGAGGATGATAACCACATGTTTACAGCTGCTAATGTCGATGATAATGTCATTGCGACCAAGATGGACGGTTGTGAGGTGGGATACTCTACATCCACTTCTGTTTTGATTGATGAAAGTAGCCATGTTGCTGCTGGTATTACGAGGGTTGATAAGGTTTTTAATCATGATGCTAAGGTTGATTTAGCGTTGGCTGATGTTGTAATACCGCATGAAGAGGTGGAAACGGTTTGCTCACGATTTAATAATTCTCTTTATGGCTATTTTGTTGGAGAAAGACCTGCGTTTCCTGTTGTCCAAAATTTTGTGCGTAACGTTTGGAAGAAATTCGGGTTTATGCATGTCATGATACATCAAGGGTTCTTTATGTTTCAGTTCTCAAGTAGGGAAGGTATGGAAAATGTTCTTAATCATGGTTCTTGGCGAATTAGGTCTATTCCACTCATTCTCCACATTTGGAACCCTAATTCTGTATTGATTAAACATGAAATTAAGAAGGTTCATGTTTGGGTTAAAATGTATAACGTGCCGGTGGTGGCATACTCTAAGGTGGGGCTGAATCTGATCGCGGCTAAACATGGACGAATCATTATGTATGATGAGCACACAAGTAATATGTGCCTCAAGTCGTGGGGTATGAATTCGTATGCTCGAGTTTTGGTTGAGATTTCGGCTGATTATGATTATGTGGAATCTCTTGTTGTGGCAATTCCTATTCCAAAGACAAATGAGCATCGTATGGTTAGAATTGATATTGAATTTGAATATAAACCGCCTCGATGTTCTATATGTAAAATTTTTGACCATGTTGATATGGAGTGCCATAGGAAAGAGAAGGAAGTTAAACATACATTACGTGTGGATGATGGTGGCGGGGCTCCAAAGAGTAAATCTAAGGGTGTTAAAAAGGTGCGGGTGTCTGGTAAGCCTAAATTGATATATCGACCCGTTTCTAAGCCTAGTAATAACAACCAGGCTACTACGTCTATACCGAAGGATAATTCCCCTCTTATCTCTATGGAGGGTTTGGAGTTGGTTTGTGATAAGCCTAATGATACTGAACAGCCACATGCTACTCCAAAGGTGCCTAATGATGTTTCCAACAACTCTAATACTGCTGGAAAGTACTTCAAAGATGATATTAACTTGGCTGAATTGAAGAGTTATATTGATCAACGTATGGAGAATGAGAATGTGATTGATATTCCTAAGGATGGCCTAAGGATGTTAATAATGGAAGTGTAATGGCGGATACTACTTATGTCTCCTCCATTAATGATATTTCGTTACATGAGCCGCCTGGAAGTTTACTTTTGGATAAGGGTTAGGAGGCTGGTCTGTCTAGTTCATCCTTATCCCTTGTTAATTCTACTACTAAAAGAAGTAACCCTTTCTCTAAGGTTGGTGATGTAATTGATTCTGACAGTGAGGTGGATGAGGTTCTTAATCCGTATGATGAGTCTGTGAATTTATTTGATATGCCCATGGGTACATTATCATCAACGGGTGGTGGACAGGACCAGGAAGAGTACTATGAGTGTGATGACTTTACGGATCAGCTACACGAAATACCAAGACACTTGGCTGCCTATTATGAAGATTTCAAGCTCCAAGGTCGGTCTAGGTAGTAGTTGGTCTTATTGTAGTCATCTTTTGTTTATGTGGTAGTGGTTATTTTCTTGTTACAAAGAAATGTTTATGCCTATGTAACGGGCTTAGATATGGGATTTCACCCATATCCATTGTACTTAAATGATTTTTGGTTATGCAATTTACCGGGGTACAAGATTATTCCCCTTTACCCAAAAAATGATGATACTCGTTCAAAACAACACTCCTATTATAAACAAAATTTCTTACCCCCATATTTCATCCACACTAATGGCTAAAACCACGATTAGCATGAGAAGTGCTATGATCCAATCCAAGGACTCAGGATCTTCTTTTAGGAAGAGAGTTGCAACAACATACACAATTACGAGAACCATATAAGTATAAGACATTTTAAAATTTTGTTCGAAGGAAGAATGAACGATAAAGAGGAAAATCAGGGCATATATATAGGGAAGTAGCCATAAATCACTATTCTAGCCACGTGCAATCATTATTTCCCAAACAAATTTCTATCCACAAGAGCTGATAATTCAAGAGTTTTCTCTACACTCTTCTCTTTGTAAAAATCTGTATCAACAAAACTCTTTTGTTTAACGGGTAGGTTACCTGCACAGATTTTTGTAATTATAAATTTTGAAGAAAATATAAACGTAACAGAATAAATAAATTCTCATCCAAATTGTGCTCACAAGGGATTTCGACTTAAACATTCAAACGACATATTATTAGAAACATACTTGACAGAAATACTTAAAACATTACAAACAATGCTGAATTAAAACATCACACTTCAGTGGTAGTCTGGGTAATCCCAAGTCTGAGAATTGTTAGAGTCATAACCATCGTCATAGGAATCGAAGCTCACCAACCTCTCTTCTTCTATTTGAGCTTCCAACCTGCTTAGCTCCCGCTCCATGTCAGAAGTCCAACCACCATCATCAACTGCCACATTTTCCTCGAAACTTGGCTAGAATTGATCCAGATGAGGCAATTGTTGTTGTTGCACAACCACACTTGGTATAGATGAACTTGATGCACCTAGTGGTAGTTATGGTTGTTGTGGTGGTGGTGGTGGATTTTGTTGTTGTTGTTGTTGTTGTTGTTGTTCAACCCTAGCAACTTCAACATTCTCTTCAAAACTCCAACGGATCTTGTTGGAAATCTGATTCTCTATCTGATGAACACAAGCCCATAGCGATTCAATAACCGCAGCATCCTTACGATATTTGTCATGCAAGAACGTGTCGATCACATATTTTCTATCATCTGATATGTCTGTGCACTCTACGTAACGTTCCCTAAGCCGTTGTTTCAGTTGTTTCGCGACCTCAAACTTCAGGATGATCTTCACAATAGCATTTTACGATCCACATCACTATTCTCGGCTTCTGCTTTGATATATTATTGAAATTATTCAGCGGTATGTGTGTGGATAACCCAACACGTACCACTGGTATTTATAAAGAATTGAAAAATATTTTTCAATTATTTTATTAAATATAACCGTTTGTATTCAAATGGTAAAACTTTCAAATTTTGTGTCTATTAAAACTAGCAACTAATTTTTGGAATATGTGATAAAATTCTATCTTGGCTTTCACATTTTAACACAAGTGGCAGGAGCAGATCACGTTAAACACGTAACACCATAACTTAAATCATGAACGCGCCACGTATAAGTAATAGAGTCTCACACGATTTGACCCCTCAGTCTCTAAGAAATTATGAACTTATCAATAATCTTTACAAACTCTCAAACATTATACGATCTCGGACCACCTCGTAAACTTATATATCTTGGAATAATAAAAACTTGTGTCGATGAAATCATACTCTCAAAAACCAAACCAAATACACCCTCTTAACTTGGGCTTTGGCCATTGCTTCGTATGACAACCCACCCTAATGACATTGGACCTTAACCCATTTCTCACGATAATCCAACGCACCATTGAACTTAATCACTAACTTGAGCCCGATATTGCTCAAAGCCCAAAACCTAAATATTACTCCCAATTGACTCATGACCTATAGTTTCGAACCATATTTCCGTGACATTTTCTTAGCACCCTATCAATATTTTTGTGCGTCTCAATTTATCGTGTACCCAAGAATCAAGCGTGACGAATCTCTTTCAATTAATCGATCATTCGATGGTCGGATTTTCATCAAAGCTCAACCCAAATTGTTACATTCAACTATAACCAAAAGTCATATTTATCTAAGTATTCGAAGACAAACAAACTTCCATATAAAATATTGGTTGTAATTCATTAAAACCCACCCTTGTAAACTCGACTACAATCAAAACAACCAACTTTAAATATTTTGACGCATAATGATTTTCTATATACTAATCTAACAACATAAGCCATAAATAAAAGCAAGAAATCAACATAAGCTAAAGCATCATAAAACGAAATAAATTTTATTCATACACTAGGAGTTACATGGAAACACAACGAACCTTTATTTCAACATTCCTATCACTACACTACGATACTATTCCTCACTTCCAGAACTTGTCAATAATGATCGATAGAACCACGAGTGGTACAAGAAATATTAAAATTCCGACCAACATAGCACGATCTTTTCTCGGAACAAATGCCAGGTGAATAGCAGCAACAATGACATACAAGATCGCAAGGATGGTGATGAAGTGCGGCATGTCGACAGAAAATGATAAAATGAGAAAGATACTATTTAGGTAAAAAATGGTTTACATGTGAGGGATATAAAAAGGAAAAAGGGGTTGGGTACTGTGCATCACTGTGGTAAAACACTGTTTACACCTTGAAACTACATTTAGTGTTACTACGTAAGAATTATATTTTTGGACCAAAGTTCCCCAAGTTTTTCTTTAAAAATCATATTAAGATTCGTCATCATCAAGGAAAAAGCTAATGTAGTAGTAGATACGTTAAGCTGGAAAGAACAATTAAAACCGCTCAAGGATTAGATCGTTAGGAACGACTATTTGTTCACTCTTTCCACTCACCTTTACAGCTACCTTAGATTGGAATCCCGAGACGGGATTCAGTTTAACGGGTAGGTAATATAACATCCCGTAAAATTTTCCATACGATTAATACATTAGTAAAATGTAAAGTTACCATTTTTACCAATAACAATTTTTTTTTATACATATCAATTGTAACGTTGTTCACTCTTACCTTGAAACGACATTTACACCTGAACCTTAATAACCTAGATACCATACATAACTTAAAACGTTCATACTTAATAAGTATACATTTCAATAATTACCAAATACAATCTATATAAATCCCGAGCCTACAAAAATTCCCATGTGCACTCACTAATAATAATAGACCTCTAAGAACCAAAAGGCTTTTGGTCACGTTTACTATAGTTGAACTGATGAGTTACTTTAGAAACATCAATCGAACCCATGTCCATAAATCAGAATCGAACCTTGTATAATAATATAATCAATCTATTCACAATCTTAATTACACAACATGTATCCTATCTCTATTAACATCCAATGCACATGACAACTTGAACAATAAACATATCGACGTATTTATAAAAACACTAACACATGCGTTATAACATACAACATTTCGCCCTCAAATATATTTTCGTTTGTTTCTTTTCCTGTGATACGTTACAGCACCAAATGGACCCTTATATTTATTTTTCTTTTGGGCCTGAGCACCAGCGAAACCCAGCCACAAACCTAGTCCAAACGACCCTTATATCTTTTTCTTTTCTTTCTGTTCCAGTCGAGACCAAGGCACCAAAACCACCCCCATACTTCTTGAATTCGACACACGACCAATATATAACTTTGTACTTACTAATTGATCACCTGGCACAGAATCAAGAATGGCAAATCTCATTACATATTATGCTCAATTACCCTCTTGTAACTGCCCGAAGTAAACTCCCCAACTCACCTTGGGTAAAATTGTATAACTCACCTCCATTGCTCCCCAATCATCACAAAACGAATACTAAACTTATTATCAGCTGTCAGGAATATTTTGACACAACCCTTACACATTCCCTTGCTCATGATTGTGGTTTAATCTAGATTGGTCCTTGAAGGAGGTGACATGTAATTGGCAGCTCGATCACACCTTTACCTCCCTCACTCTTTCCTAACTCAAGTATCACTTAAGAAAACCATGTGCAAACTCTCATGCCACCTCCATTTTGGCCCAGTCCATGAGCATCAAACATTCTATTCTACCACTTGTCGCATTCCAGATTGAGTATATATAGGTTACATGCTGATCAACAACTCACTACAACTCATATCACATATATTCTTATAGTTTTTCTGTCGAGCCAAGGTGCAAGTGAAAGCAAGGTTATGGAAACTAGTAATTGATCTTGGTTCATAGTTGAGCACTTATCCAGGCCGTACACCATCACCTTACCACATATCAACTATCACTAAACCAAACATAAACATAAAAGATTACTCTTGTTGTTGTTGTCGAGAAGAAGAAGAAACCATGCATTGTCAGTTTACTCACACATAAACACAACCAACTTTTCACTTTGTTGTTGTTCCTATTGAACGAGAAGGAGAGGAAGAGAACAAGAGGGTTCATGTGATTATTCTCACGAGCTTTCCAATCTTTACGATTATCACTACTAAACGAGTTACGCACTTTGGTAGTCGTTGGAGTCGTCTTGCCCTATTTCTCGTTCATCCCATTCTCGTTGTTCTTCACCACCAAGCTTTGGTGTAGTAAGTTTCTGAACCCACTCCATCTATTTGTTTTTCCTTTATGCATATATATAAATGATCAAGGTGGCATTATCAAAACTCGTGTGGCAAACCTTTAAAACTCGTTTTGTTTCACACCTAAAATGAAACCCAAACAACTTAAACAACTTATGAAAACATAGAAGAAACTTAAAGTCTGACTGTTGACTAGCATGGCCTTGTACTACTCTACTTACTATAAAAACAGTGGCTCATACAACTTATTTATCAAGTAATATAACTTATTCTCAAAGCTTATAGCTCCTTATCTCACCAAACTATAAAACAAACCATAAAACAATTCGAACACATAACAAGCCATAAAGGCTTAACGCGAAACCCAAGTACTTATTTATAAACTAATACTAGAAGAGCTTACTTATAAACTAATATTAGAAGTGCTTGTTTAAAACTTGAACAAACTCTTTTAAACATTTCATAAGATCAGTAAGACTTTGGTCATATTTTAAAGTCAGGTCAAATAAATCTAAATGAGTCGAGGCTCGTTTGAGTTATTGGGAAGTCACCTATAAACATGAATTTAAATTATAAGATTTGTATCGTATTGTTTTACAAGGAGGATACTAGTTAGAAAAAAAAAAAACCCCTAGTTTTTTCTCTCTCTCCCCTTGGCGATTTTTCCAGCCGCCACCTCTATTTTTTCCGGCCAAATCATCTCCTAAATACGCCTCTCTACCATTAATCATGGTATGCAATCGTGTTTAGGGTTGTGTGTTTCTTGAGAGGTGGCGGCTGCAGAAACCCTAACATTTTCATCTCGTTTTTTCTCACCTTAGGTGATTCGTTCTTTAGGGTTTTAATCGCTAATGGGTTTCTTATTCGCACCCTTGCATCTGGTTATCATAAGTCGGTTGTATAATCGATTTTACATATATATAAGGGGTCGATCTTGTTGACGAAACCCTAATAACTTATCCTACCGATTTCTTTTTAAGGGATCGTTTTTTCTAGGGTTTCGTTGAATGATGATTTATTGGATTCGTATCCTGCTCTTTGGGCGGTTTAATGAATTCTAATGAGTCATATATTCTGGTTTTTGTTCGATTGTATGGATCTACATGTTCTATCTTTTACATACGATCTGGTGGTGATTTTTGGATCGACTTGGGTTACATGCTTCTTCTTTACTGGTTGATCCATTGGTTTTGATGTGTTACGATGCGTTCATGCTTATGAAACCCTTTTTTAGGGTTTCGATTTTCTATATGGTTTGTGATGCAGAATCTGGTCATTTATTTGAAGGTTACCTGTCTTGGGGTGGTTGTTTGATTAGATATATCAGGTCCTACCATGCTTTAATCATGTGTACGTGGGGTTGATTAGAGAGATGATTATGTTTATGGCATATTACGATCCAAGACTTGATTCGTATTCTATTATACTAGTTGGTCGTGTTATTGCTGGTACTGGTTGTCAAGCTTTGGGATCAATATTCATTGTTCAAAGTCATTTACTGCCTATTGATAGCTGTTACTGGTTCCTATGGAAGCTTGGGTTTATGGTGTATGCAAGTCACCTTTGTGTTAGTCTATGGATGCTTATGATACCATTGGTTTGCACGTTTAGCTTGGTTGCATTTTGGCAGCTTGTGGGTACTCTTAGCATGTCATAGTGTTTAGCATGTCATTGTTGGTGCATATGACTTGATCCTTGGTAGTTGTCTTCATGTGTTTCATTCGATGTTGGAAGATTGGTTCAAGTTCGGATATGCTGGAAGGTTGGGTCGCTTAGACCATGTTTATGCTTCAAGTTCAATTTGCTACGGAAGTCACTCTTATTAGGTTATTAGATTATGTTTTTTGCATAATACTAATAGAAGACGCAATTGGTTGAAGCTGGAAGTTTGAACTACTATGACGATATGAAGATTCAAAGATTTGTCTCATTGAATTGCATTTAATTTGTTTTATTTTTATAGTCGTTGTAGTTTATGTTCAATGTAAGTTATAAGAATGGCGTGTCATTCTTATATGAGTGTCTGTAAGTGTCCTAAGGGACTGAGATGAGGGAAGTCACCCTCATCCTATGTAATTCAACGCTTTTTGGTGTAATGAATTTTACCGGGGTGCATTAACCCTTTTACCCCAAAAAAAAGGAGGATGCTAGTTGGAAGGGAAGAATGAAACACAAATGGTTTTCTAAACATACAATACGCATGCTGAATAAAAGTTACACCAAATAGAAATATTGTAACGAGGTCTTAAATAGAATCTAAATGAGAAAAGGGTCATTTTGGTCTCAAAGTTGGTTAACCCAACTGCTTATGGGAGGGTAAAAACTCAGTTTATAGAAAGAAGAAACACAACACATAAACTTTATACATGCACGATTCAATATGAATAAAATTTGCAACACATGTTAAACAATCACGAACCAGGTTAAATACATTAACCTACAATATGTTAAACAACAAGTAACTTAGCTCAGTTGGATGAGGTGCTTGGTTACTAAGCAAGAGGTCTTTAGTTCGATTCCTAGTAGCAACAAAACCATATTTTTATTATTTTTACCAGTTTCATAATATGTCAAAAACAACCCCTTTAACTATGAAATGATTATCACTTTCCTTAAAAACTCTTATAAGTTTTATTACTTATTTAAACTATTACCTTTCTCGGCCCTTCAATTTTAAACCACGTTAACATTCTCATCCTAAAACTTTTGTACGATAGTAAACTCACATTTTATTTTTACCATTACTTGCTAAATAAAGTTGTCTAACACTCATTTATTTGGTAACAATATCAACATAAAATTTTATATATACTTGTCCACGAATTTGATAAATATAGAATATATCCAACGGGCTAATAAATAAAAGTTAACAAGTAATGTTTTACGAGGTCATTATGAATAACTATATGTTTATGAATATACATAATATATAACGTGAATTATATAACCTGAAGTTACTATCGATAACTTGAATACACGTTAAGAAATGATTATTCCTACAATAAAACTCATCGGTTCACTTAACCAAAAAGTAAACTTACAATTACTATGATTAACGTCAACTAAACTTTTGGTATTATAAATGGTTTCATAGCAAGGAAATCTAAACATTAAATGATACTTATACATAAACACAAGTTATATAGTATATAACTTGCTCTTGAACTATTAAGCGTTTTGCCACGCAAGCCACCTCTGCCACAAGTCATTCTGTCATCCAACACTATTCGAATCACGATTCTCGATAAGTCAAACTTATCTCGGACTTCCATATCATTTAGGTTATCTTTGAAGTCATTTCCATTCTACCTCTGACATTACGTTATCTATGCCTATCATAACTCTCAGGTGAGTCATAGACCCTACTCTTACTTGTTTTACAAGGGTTTATAAATGTTTTTGGGGGAGATACATGCTTAACTACTGCTTTTACTTTTACAAGTATTCATTAACTAAATACATGACTATATTTCATATAAACTTTACTAGTTTACACATTTCTATATCTTATTAGGAGATACCTGCTATAGACATGATTACAAGTGATTTTTTTTAATGGTATGCTATATTTGATCTCTATTGCCTAAGTTACCTATTACCAAAAGTCCCTCGTTCATGCACCTTGATCACTCATAGGGTCAGCGTAAGTAGTTGTGGATAGATCTATTAGGGATTGACAATCCCCATTTGGTCGCTAGAGGAAAGCCACCAAATTCACTCTATTTGATTTCATAGGTTATTGGTAACTACCTATCCTGAGGGCCACTGTTTCACATCATTATTTATGTTATTTTGATGTCTGTTGAATCGTTGAGTGTCATGAGCTTAGAGCAATAGAACGGTAGTACTGTAGTCATGATACAGTACTACAATGACTGATGTTTGGGGTTTACAATGCTCTAGCCCACTGTTTTATTAAACTATGAGATTGTGCTCACTATATAGCAGGAAAAACTATTAATAATTGGAAAACGAACTACTATTTTGGTGTTGACCCGGTTTGATCAAACAAACTAATATTTTGGTGTTGTCCCGGTTAGGACAAACAAACTACTATTTTGGTGTTAACCCAATGAAGGGCAAACCAACGGACTATTTTTGAATTAATAAGGAAATCACTCATTTTTCTAATTTTGATAAATCAACGATTTAAGCTATGAATATTATGGATTTACTCACACTTTAATTTGATAATCAACTGTTATTATAACTACAGTGGACTCACAAACTCTTTGATTTTGGAAATCGATATTCAAAACTATAAACTCTATGAACTCACCAACCTTTGTGTTGACACTTTTAGCATGTGTTTATCTCAGGTCCATAATGGAACAAGGATGGCACGGAGGAGCACGGATACTTACAAAGGCTATAAATCTTCCTATCATTCGAAAACCGATTTAATAAACTTTGGGACAAACAAGGACCGCTTTTTAAAACTCTGATGTTTATATTCGAATGATAGATCTTTAAAATGACTACAATGACAATCATTTTCTACCAATAAACTGTGCGCTATGAAGTAACACCTAATCTAAATTTCCGCTGCATGTTTTCAAAACTGGGGGTGTTACAGATCTTCTATGAGTTCCCATGATTCTTCCGCACTTAGATCACGATGCTTGCCACCGGCAGATTGGTCAATGGTTCGCCTTGTGGAGAGATCGATATGGTCATAGAATATTTGGACTTGGGGCCAAAGATCTATGCCGTGATGAGGGACTTTTTGGAGTAAGTCCTTGAAACGAGTCCATGCTTCATAGAGAGTTTCACCTTGACGTTGTTGGAACATCAAGATGTCATTTCTAAGCTTAGTGGTTCTTCCCGGTGGGAAAAATTGAGCAGGGAAACGAGTGGTGAGATCATCGCAAGAGGTGATGGATCCCGCGGGTAAAAGCTCAAGCCATTGACTAGCTTGGTCACTTAGAGAGAATTGGAAGAGATGCAATCGGGTCGTCTCTAGAGTTCCAACATCAAGGTCTATGGAATCTACGATTTTGAGGAAATCCTTGAGATGTTGATTAGGATCTTCGGAATGAAGTCCATGGAATGCGAATCCACTTTGCACCAACCGGATGGCGTCGGATCGCAAGGGAGACACATTGGCTCATTGAGTGAGCTCAATGGTGTTTCGATAGCCTTGGTGGCTAGGTTGGGAGTATTCTCCTAAAGTTCGGGTTTTAGGAGGTCGGTTTGGTTGTGGTGAGTTTTGTGGATGGTTTTGTTGTGGTAGGTTGATGGGATCAAAGAGATTACCACCTTCCATGATGGCGGATGGAAAAGGTTACGAACAAAGGAACGAAGAAAAAGATAGACTAAAGAAACCTATTAAAAATAAAATAAAAATCTTACTAGAAAGGAATCTAGCAAGTAGACCTAATAAAAAGAAATTTTAACCTAGACAATAACTATTCCCCGGGCTGCAGCGCCAAAAACTTGATGCGTGGAATTGCGCCCTCGCAAAAGGTTTTACTTCTCAAGGGATCTTGAGAAGCTTGCAATCCCCACCAGGCAGTGTACTTGACCGTTGTAGTATAGTATAGTGGCAAGTACCAAGGGATTTGATCGTTCAACTCAAAGAATAGTGTTCGCTCGGGTTAAAACTCACTAAAACTAGGTCTAGAGGTGAGGGATGATTCTTTTTGTATTTTAATATTTTAAAGCAAGTAAAATCTCGGTTTTGGAAGGAGTGGGCGGAATTAGTTGCTAATCAACTAACCCAATGAACTAAAGATGCAATCAAAATAAAATAAACTAAACTTAAACTAAATTATGGCGAAAACAACAATGAGAACAAATGTGTTTACTTAGATTTCACTACTCCCTAGCTATCTTTTACAGGTTGATTAGTTTGTTACAATTGCATGGATGACGAGTTATATTCCTTAATACTATTCGTAAGGCAGTGTACGATCTTCCCTAACTCTATAAGCTTCTACCTCTTCCTATGTCGAGTCGACTACTAGCTCCTAACATGACCTCATTAGTAGTTACCTACGCATTAAATACAACCAATATATCGTAGTACACCTCCGATCATGTTTCTTAAGACGTTCAAGCAAGTTACCAATTGGAAGTCTGCCAGTTTTCTTAAGCCTAACATCGAATTCATTCATCCACAACAATTATAAACAAACAACCAACCCATAATCAATATCTAAGTTTCATTACATCTAAGCAAACATAAATAAAACTTAGCCTAGCATGTTAAAGAGAAGACAAGCATAAGATATAATCAAACAACACATAGACATATTGAATGATTTGATAAAATCACCGGTACAAAAAGTTGTATTGGTCACGCCAAAAATGTGTGGCGATATGCCTATAGTCACACACGTTTTTTTCGTTGTGTGTCACTAAAAGTCCCGCCACCGTAGGTGGCATCTGGTCACATTGTTGAGTTCGTTGCCTTTTCCATCGAAAAAGAGTGACCAAAACCCAGAATATGTGTGACAAATGAGGCATAAGTTTTGTTGGATTAGTCATTATCAGTGACCGTAAACACCTTATAGTCACACGAATGTTTTTTGAGAGTGACTATTGTTCGTCCTTTGGCCACATAAATATATAATATATGTATCATTTGAGATGATACATTCAAGTAAATGTGTATTTTGTGTGACTATTGATAATCCAACGGCCACATGAATATACAATAAATGTGACGTTTGTGATGATTTAGTTACACAATGGGTGTTATTTTTTTGGAGTTAGTCACATACAATTTAACACAAAGTGGCCAAAAGTGTGAATAAGTGTGACCATATGATGTTTAAAGTGAAGAAATGTGTATTTTGTGTGACTATTGATCATCCAATGGCCACGTTAATTTTATGTTTGTGTGGCCTTTTGTAATATTTAGTCACACAAAGCATGTTTGTTTTGGGTATATAGTCACATACAATTTAGGAAACAGTGGCCAAAAGTGTAAATAAGTGTGACCATATGCTGTTTAAAGTGAAGAAATGTGTATTTTGTGTGACTATTGATCATCCAATGGCCACGTGAATTTTATGTTTGTGTGGCCTTTTGTAATATTTAGTCACACTAAGCATGTTTGTTTTGGGTATTTAGTCACATACCATTAATCAAACAGTTGCCAAAAGTGTTAATAAGTGTGATCATATGCTGTTTAAATTGAAGAAATGTGTATTTTGTGTGACTATTGATCATCCAACGGCCACATGAATTTTATGTTTGTGTGGCCTTTTGTAATATTTAGTCACACAAAGCATGTTTGTTTTGGGTATTTAGTCACATACCATTAATCAAACAGTGGCCAAAAGTGTAAATAAGTGTGACCATATGCTGTTTAAAGTGAAGAAATGTGTATTTTGTGTGACTATAGATCATCCAATGGCCACGTGAATTTTATGTTTGTGTGGCATTCGGTAATATTTTGTCACACAACGACTAAAGCAAACAGTGACCAAAAGTGTTAATAAGTGTGACTATATGCATCTTTTAGTCACATTTAAAAAATCAATATATATCAAAACAATTCAAATATATATAAAAACAAATTCAAATACAATAAAATTGGAATGTATAACTGAACAAAATGTAAAATTGGACATCCTTTTATACACCAAGGAGTCCTAGTCGGCTTACAATAGTTTCTTTATAAGTATCTATAATCTTTCCCATAAGCAAGTAGCAACTTCGAGCGGTCTGAATCTCTGAGCAGTAGCAAATTTAACTAGCAGTAGTAACTTTTGTACTAGCAGTAGTAAATACTTGGCCACATTTTCTTTGAAGTTCATGAGTTGCACTAAATCCATCTAAGCAATATTAACACAAACATGATCAGCAATAATTCAAACAAAATCATGAAGACTTTTAATCCAAAACAATGAACATACTAATAAAATTTGCAGTTAAACTTACAAGTTTTTCTCCCATTGATCTAATCTCATCATCTGGATATAAAAACCTTGCAAATGTAGGCTACTGCATATCAACACATCAGGATGAGAGCAGGACTAGAACGTGTCAAAGCTCACAACATAACAGAACTAGATGAGCCACTGGTTCAACTATCTGCACAAATATGATAGGAGACTTAATACTAGTACCACGTTAGTACTGTTGGAGTAGAGTTACTACTGCTAGTATATATATATAAAACATAATGTATATAAATGAAGCAAATATATATAAAATTGTAATGTCGTATATAATCAAATTCTCAACTATCATAAGTTAAAACCTGTTGACTCTTCGCCGCCTTAGCTTGCTTTTGCAAGGTTGAGTTCACTAGAGACCAAATGTTTTCGCTTCATTTGTACTAATTTTAGTCCTGTATTTTGTTCACTAATATTTGGTATCATAGTTGGTGGTGTAACCTGTAGAACCGGTTTGTCGTGGCTTAAGCGTTTTCGTATGTCCGATAGTTTTAACAGGTTCCTATATGTATATATAAAACACGGTACATTAGTCATGTACGTAAAACTAAAAAAATCAAAGGTGGATGTTTTATTACTTACCACTATTTCCATTACTGGTACGTTTTCTAAAGTTTCAATGGCCATTGGAGTGGTCACCTGCAATATAAATTAAGAAATACAATGGTGTTATCATTAGAAAATGAAATTGTTAACAACATAAAAAGTGGATTACATCTGAGTCTAATGCCAGTTTCTTTCTGCAAAAAAAATATGGGAAATGTAAGAAACTAAGGCACTAATAACGCTACCCATGAACAGAGTAGGATAGGTGAGATGAGGGTGATGGTGGCTCGACTGTGATGCTGGTGGTTATCTCGAACCAAACAACCGAAGCAAACAAAGTTTCCCATACAGTTCCCTTGTCTTGATGACGGTGATGGCGTGGAGGAGCGATGGTTGGTGGAACCACGACGATATAAGGCGGTGAAGTGTGGCGGTGGTGTGAGTCAGTTCTAGAGAGAAGGAGAAGAGATGAATAGAGAGAAGATAGATCTGACTAAGCTAGTAGTGTTAATGTTTTGATTTTGGGTGAAAAAGGGGCGCCATATGAGCAGAGCGGGAGATTGAAATTTTGGGGAAAATTAAGGGGCGGGATCATTAGAGCACTATATTAAAAATTTTGAGATTGAAAGCCTATCAAATGAGCTCGAAATGTTTAATGAGTTGAGCTCAACCTTATATAAGTTCGACTCGAGTTATTTTTTAGTTCTCAAGCTTGTAAGTGATATATGTGTTTTTTTTTAAATATGTAAGTGTACTAAGTGTAAATAATTATTTATGAATGTATCAAGCTTTTTGAGCTGAAGTCGAACCAAATTCAATTCTTAGATTATATTTCAAATTTAAGTTTTGTAATAAAACACATCTTTACAGATAAATCGAGTTTTTCGAGTCAAGCTCAATCCGAGTTCAAACTTTCTCGATCCCCGATAACATATGATCGGGAGGTCCCTGGATACTTGCTTCTTAGTGTCTGTGACAAATGGTATACACCTACCAAGCCGGTGCAACCCATGCATGACCAGTGATAATGGCTAATTCACATGGGTCATGGGTCATGTGCATTAGGTTATCACTGGTCACATTCATTAATTAATGGGTATTTGACATCGATCATATGGGTCATATGCAATGGGTTATAGTGGCTTTTAGTGTAATGGAAACCATGCAAGACCGATGATAATGGCTAATTCACATGGGTCATGGGTTATGTGCATTAGGTTATCACTGGTTACATTCATTAATTAATGGGTATTTGATCGACATCGATCATATGGGTCATATGCATTGGGTGGATATATAGTTGCTTAGAGTGTCATGTTACGACACATCCATGCCTGTTGACAATTGGTAATTAACATGCATTATGGGTCATGGGTCATGTGCATTGGGTTATAGTGGCTTTTAGTGTAATGGAAACCATGCAAGACCGATGATAATGGCTAATTCACATGGGTCATGGGTCATGTACATTAGGTTATCACTGGTCACATTCATTAATTAATGGGTATTTGATCGACATCGATCATATGGGTCATATGCATTAGGTGGATATATAGTTGCTTAGAGTGTCATGTTACGACACATCCATGCCTGTTGACAATTGGTAATTAACATGGGTAATGGGTCATGTGTATTGGGTTGTAGTAGCTTTTAGAGCAGTTACATTAGTAACGCACGGGGTGCGTTATTTGGCTTTTAACGTGTGTTATTCGTACGTGATTGTTGTGTATGGTCACGTTAATGGTGCGTTAACACGCCGGATAATTTGAAATTTTGAATTCAAAACAGAGGGCGGGATAATTTGAAATTTTGAATTCAAAACAGAGGGCGGGGTAATTTTAAATTTTGAATTCAAATAGAGGGCGGGATACTTCCACAAAGCATCCTATAAATAACTATTGGGGTTATGCTGAATACACACACAATTCACACCCACAATCATCAAAGAATTCTCTTTTGTTCTTCCAACAGAATGTCTCACAACACATCACCTGAAAACGTATCGTATTTTATGTTTGATGTTTGCTGTAGTTTGTTGTAGCTTGTTTAATGTATGTTTAAATTTTAAGTATTAATATAATTAAGTTGTGTTTTATTAGTTATTAAATGAAATATTAGTTTTAGTTGAGGGTTGAATTTGAAAATAATTGAGTTAAAACTTGGGAAAGGGAAATGTAAAGAAGATCAATCCCCCAAATTTATTGGGTAATGATCCATTACCCACTATTGGGTAATGGTTTATTGCATTACGCTTTGCCAAGCATATTTTTTCACTACCTTTCCTATTCTTCACCCATATAACCCCCTACCAAGCATTAGGGGTGTTCAAAAAACCCGAGAAACTGATAAACCAAGAATTCGGTTTCGGTTTTTACTTCTAGATATCCATGGTTAACCGAACCGAACCGTATATAATATAAATAAATTACCCGCCCCGCAATGGATAGTTAAAATTTTCCAACTAACCGAACCGAACCGCCCCGTGAACACCCCTAGCAAGAGTATCAAACACACTTCATTTACACTTCTACAGTAATATATATATATATATATATATATATATATATATATATATATATATATATATATATATATATATATATATATATATATATATATATATATTATATACAAACTTATCAAACACACTTCACACATTTCCATAATCCTCTATTTCTCTCTCACACTCACAGTTACAACTCACTCGGATCTAGGTTTTGATCCCAAATCTCAAAAAGCTGATAAGATCACAAATGAATATAATCCAAATACCCCCTTAGAGCTATTTATTCTTAGGCTTAGGTTGATTATCTGTTATAAGAATTGCGTTGCATTTGTGTTGATAGAATAAGGAAGAACATGCTGTGTTGTTTTTGTGAATAATTAGAGCAAAAGAGATATTAAGGTTTGCTTGAATTAGCTTATTTTATCTTAGGATTAGGTTGACTATCTGTTATAAGAATTATGTTGCATTTGTATTGAGAGAATAAGGAATAAAAATGGCGGATGTGTGTGAGAATATTTTGGCTAAAACATCCAAGTATCAAAGATGGATGAAGTATCAATGATAGCTGGACAGAAACCACTTTCAAGTATGAACATAAACTTTTCCTTGTGTTCTCCATCCATTATTGATTCATCTTTGCTCTTTGTCAAAATACAGAAATAATTATTAAGTATAATTTGTATTGATAGAATAAGGAAGAACATGCTGTGTTGTTTTTGCGAATAGTTAGAGCAAAAGAGATATTAAGGTTTGCTTGGATTAGCTTATTTTATCTTAGGATTAGGTTGAAGTACAATAAACATATCAAGAACTTAAATAGTTTTTTCATGTATTTAGTTACAATGAAAATATTTTCATTGCATTGTTGATATAAATTTAATATGATTTCATTGATTCATGATTAGCTCTCTAATGTCGTAGGACCTACATAACTAATATGTATGTTCGTCACATTTAAGTGAGCAATACAAATGATAGTAAGAATTTGGTTGCTAAGTACTTAAAGCTCAGTTATCAGGGCATATCTATCTAACGATGTAGATGGGTTCCATCGCTTTTATTGGACCCCATTTTCTAACGATATTTAATGGTTCTTTCAATAATCAAGATTAAACATCGTTAGAAAACGGGGTCCAATTAAAGCGATGGAACCCATCTACATCGTTAGATAGATATGGCCTGATGATTGAGACGTCTTCAATGCGATAATGATATAGTGTGTATTGTTCATGACAGGCCACACTCCTTCATTATCGCATTCAAGATGAGTGATGTTACTTAGACTCTATTCTTTACTCAACATTTGTAGATTGTTCGTATCACTCTGTTTGCTTTATATATATGTATGATGTATTTTTGATATAAGAATTATGTTGCATTTGTATTGAGAGAATAAGGAAGAAAAGTGGCGGATGTGTGTGCGAATATTTAGGCTAAAACATCCAAGTATCAAAGATGGAAGAAGTATCAACATGGGTAAACAGACACCACTTTCAAGTATAAACATAAACTTGTTTTGGTGTTGTTCATCCATGTTGATTCATCTTTGCTCTTTGTCAAAATACAGAAACAATTATCAAGAATAATTTGTAGGTTCGATGCGAATAATTAGCGTCTTCGTCTTCCAGCATGTTGGTAGGTTAGAGATTCAAGGCTGAATAATATGTTGTTGTTGGCTAGGGTAGAAAGGATGGTAGTTCATTGCATTGATAATATAAAGTTTATTTGATTTCATTCATGCACAATTAGCTCTCTAATGTCGTAGAATTTACATAATTAATATGTATGTTCGTGACATCTAAGGGAGCAATATAAATGATAGTAAGAATTTGTTTTCTAATAACTTAAAGCTCAATGATTAGGGCGCTCTATATAGCGTTGTAGATGGTTCCATTGCTTAATTTGGAAAACGTCTACTATTGTTTGTGTGGTTATTAGACGGTACTGCAACGTTAGATAGATCGATCTGGCCTGATCATTGAGACGTCTTCAATGCAATAATGATATAGTATGTACTGTTCATGACATGCCACACTCCATTATCGCATTCAAGATGAGTGATGTTACTTAGACTCTATTCTTTACTCAACATTTGTATATTGTTTGTATTACTTTGAGTCTGTAATTTCAACATACCTTTCCATTCTAACTTCCCATACTGTTTCTTTTGTTTTTTCAACAATCTAGCAATGCGGCTGGTGTAGTCCTTTGCTCAAAGGGAGTTGAAACGACAAAAGGAGCAGTAGTGGGAAGTTAGAAGGGTTACATATGTTGGTTTATTGCATTCCATTATTTTTTATGATCTAAAACCAACCATCCACCAGGTAATGTGGCCATTGGAGTTCCAAGAACAAAGGTTGTTTCAAACACACCCTGAATTGCAACATTATCTTTTATTTCATTTACACTATATTTTTTAAAATTTTAATACATTTTTTAATTTTCTTGCAGCAAATCCATGGTCAGACTACTTTCCAAAGGGATATTTGGATCAGGCCAATTATGAAATTTTGCAGATTTCTTCAAGTCAATCATGTTTCATTGTGACTAGTCTTTGTTGGCGACTAATATGTATATAGTTCTATCAAGAGTTATATATAAGCATTGATCCATGGCAAACGCTCATCCCAATGGATCATGATTGGCCCGAAGATGTTGAAAAGGTTCAAGCCACCTGTGGGAAACATCAATCCTTTCCTGCATTAAACATAGGTATTTTGGTTTTCCCATATCCCCTTTTTATACTCGTTTCCATGTGTATCTCAAATCATAAATCCTAGTTTATCAAATCTCTAAACAAAAACCTGCAGGAAGTATTCATAAACAATGTCTGCAAACAACAAGAGATCAGCACAATGGGTTGAAGGAGAAGGTTCAAGCAGGTCTGCTTCAAAAAAGAAAGTGGCAAAAAGTGTAAAAAAATTTAAATTGGATGGAAATACGTGGTACAATTGGTTGGCTGCTGAAAGAAAGAAAGAAAGAAAAACATAATCTATCAAACAACATGCTGAGGATGAAAAGGAGTACAAAGCAACAAAGAAATCATCTCTCAAACAACATCTCAAGGCATACAAGACATTGGATGATGATGATTTGTCTGATGTGGAGTTTGATGGGTTGAATTACGAAGATGCACACGTGGCATTTGACCCGGAGAAATCTCCAAAATTAGATTAGTAGATTTTTAGAATGTGTAACTTTTATTTCCAGTATTTTGTAATTTTTCATTTCAAGTTTTAATGGAAAATGTTTAATCTTAATTCCAGTACTTTTGCCATTGCTCAATTTTCTCATTACTTGTTGATATTAATATAATGATTCACCCTTTGCAGTATAAAAAGAATCTGCTGCTAAGAAAACGTTACTGCAGCTGGTTTTGTACATTATTTTGTAATTTTTCATTTAAAGTTTTAATAGAAAATGTTTAATCTTAATTCCAGTACTTTTGTCATTGCTCAATTTTCTCATTACTTGTTGCTATTAATATAATGATTCACCCTTTGCATTAAAAAAGATTCTGCTGCTAAGAAAACGTTACTGCAGCTGGTTTTATACATTATTTTGTAATTTTTCATTTCAAGTTTTAATGGAAAATGTTTAATCATAATTCCAGTACTTTTTTCATTGCTCAATTTTCTCATTACTTGTTGATATTAATATAATGATTCACCCTTTGCACTAAAAAAAAAAAAAAAAAAAAAAAAAAAAAAAAAAAAAAAAAAAAAAAATCTGCTGCTAAGAAAACGTTACTTCTGCTGGGTTTGTACTGCTAGAACTGAGAGTGCAGGGGTGGATTGATAAAATTTACACTTAACGGTTTAAATCCCCAATCAAATCGATAATTTAGTTTCACGCACACATAATTTCTCTATAATCACAAACACTAACTTCTTTTATCAATAATTTTCAAAATCCCCAAATCACAAAACCCTAATTCAAGATGGTGTTGCCAATTGAATCAAAACACACATTTGTTGACAGACACAACATGGTCGCTTTTTTGAAGAAACCAGATGGTTCTGAAGGATTCACACAGATAATCGATTTCTTGAATGCTACCCCTATTAGGTATGCATTAACTGTGAATCCTCCTATATGCATTTCTTTTATTAAGCAGTTTTGGACTACTGCTAAGGTCATAACTTTTAATGGAGAAAAACATATTAAGGCTAAGGTAGATGGCCAACATATACTCATAACTGAGTCATCTATTAGGGAATCTCTTAACCTACCAGATAATGAAGTGATTGTGTGTCTTGAAAATGCCGCCATTTTCAAAGGTTTGAAAAAATGGGGGTATGAGAAGAAGAATGATAGATTAAAATTTTACAAAGGTCTCTTCTCATCTCAGTGGAAATTCTTGATTCATACTCTCTTACATTGTTTGAGTCCTAAAACAACAGGTTGGAATGAGTTTGGTACCACCATGGCATCAGCAGTGATATGCCTTGCTAAAGGAAAACCTTTCAATTTTTCAAAAATGATTTTGGAGGGTATGATCAAGACCTTGGCTGATGATGGTACTTCTTTATTATATCCAAGGTTTTTGCAACTTATTATTCAAAAACAGTTGACTACCTTTAAAAGACATAAAGGAACTTATGCTGCCCCCTCACTACAAAAGAAAGTATTTTCAAATCTGAAAAATAATGGCAAGGATTTTTCTGGAAAGGTTACACCGCTTTTTCCATATATGGTGAACCTTCCACAAAAAAAGGGTGAGGATGTCATGGGTGTGGAGCAGGCCAGTGGTAACATACATGAGAGTGAGTATACACCCATTGATTCACCTCTCAGGGAAGGTAACACATCCAGAAGTGATGAGGGTAGTTCTGAAACAAATGAATTGATGGATTTTGGTGAGAATAGAATGAAACTTATACAGGATCTGAAGGCCTGTTGTACCCCGTTAGAAGAGGATATTCTTGGCCTCCAAAAGCGCTAAACAAAAAATGGTGCAAAGATCAAAAGGTTGAAGTTGAGTGTTCGATATTTGGAAGGTCGAAAGAGGTCAAGAAAAGCTCAGTTCAGAAGGTTGAAGAAGGTGGGCACAACACACAGGGTGAGTTCTTCTAAGGCTACTAGTTTGGAGGATGCTCCCAAATAGGTGACGAATGAAAGCAGAGTCTCAGGGGAGGAAACAACAAATGCTGAAGGTGCTTGTGCAGATATGCATGTGGATATGGATATTGGGATTGATAGTGATGATAATGTGGATGATGATTATTTAGTTGCTGACAAGGGGGGTTATGAGGCAGTTTTGGAAGATGTAAATAAAGAGCAGGTAGTGGAAACTAATACTAGTTTAGGAGAAACTGCTACTAATAGTAATGTTGAAGAAATGGCTAAGGTGGTACAACAAGATGTTTCTGCTGCTACAACAAATCAAGTTTCTACTGCTGAAGTTGCTACAGATGAAGAGGTTGCAAAGATAGCTGATGAAGCTGAAATAGCTAACTTTATGGATGAGAATAGGAGAGATAAAGTGTCTGAATTTGAAACAGATGAGCAAGTAAAATTCAGACTTGAAGAAGAGGAGAAAAAAAGAGCTCATGGAGAGCAAATGCAAGCTTTTATTGATGCGGATGAAGTTCTATAGGCTAGAATTAAAGAACTTTACACAGATGAGACTGTAAATGGGGAAGACAAAGTACAAAGACTTGCTGATTTGATAAAGGAAAGATATGAAGAATTAGTTTTGAAGGACCTAATTAAGTCAATGAATCAACGTCAAAGTCAGAAGAGGAAATGAAGTCCCACAAGGTCTTAGCTCATCAGTGAAATGAAGATATACATACAGCATCAAGGTGAGTATAAAGCTTCTCACCTCAGGGGAATGACATATGAACAAATTGAAAGTCTATACTACCGACTCAAGAAATATGTTGAAAACTTTATCCCCATGGGTACAGAAGAAACACAATCAAGGAAACAAAAGATCATTGAAGACAAACCTGCTGAGAAGAAGAATGATTCACAAAGAAAAGAAGACATCTCTTCTCATGATCAGATGATGGTGATTGTTCCTGAAACATTATATGTTGACCCTATTCAAGCTAGAAATCCAATCATGGACTCGGAGATTTACCGAGATAAATTTGGAAAGGCTTGGAAGATAATCAGAGCTGGTGGAGGGTCAGCAGTGTACAAAAGGTTTGAGGATTTGATAAGAACAATTGACAGAGTAGACTTAGACAGATTATGGGAGTTGGTTCAAGAAAGAATCAAAACAGTCAAGAAGCTAGATGCAAAAGAGCAAGATTTGTGGGTTGAATTACATAGGTTATATAAACCTAATCCAGCTGATATCTATTGGAACTTCCCATGCCATCATTTCTCAACTTCATGGAAGTTTTATGATAGCTGCAATGTACATCACTTATCAACACAAGGTGGAATTGATGTTCTTATGCTTGCAGAAAAAGAATATCCTTTGTCTGCTAGTTTACTTGCTGTGATGACAGCTATAAAGATCATATGTGAAGAACGTAGAGAGGTAGTTAAAGATCTCGTTGAAAGAATTCATGCTCAGTATAAGAGAGTATTGTATGATGTGAAGAAAACAAGCTGATAATTAGGTGTTTGGAGGTAGCAGGGGTACGTACTTCAGCTTCTCTGTTTTCATTATGTTGTAAAAAAAACCTTTTGGTAAGTACTATATAATTCACCTTTTGTGAGATTACAACTCTGTTGTTTGTACAAAAGTTACTACTGCTATTACAATAGTTACTACTGCTATTACAATAGTTACAACTGCTATTACAACTCTTGTTTATTTTACCGGGGTGAATTAACCCTTTTACGCAAAAAAAAAAAAAAAAAAAAATACTCTTGTTTGTGTAACTCAATGTGACTAATATCAAGGTTAATGATAACTGAGTTCACATTTTGCTATAAATAATAGTCACATGAAATTCACAATGTGACTATTTTGAATGTATTGGTCACATATAATACCCTTATAACGTGGCGATAATCATGATTTAGATACACATTTGTGATATAGTGTGACTATTGGAAAGCCTATAGTCACATGATCGTGCTACAATTAAATGTGACTATACACATTAGGTTGTGGCAAGCAAACACACACTAGACTTTAGACACGTATATTAACTTACGTGATCATATGTATCAAATTTTGGTTACATTTAATCATGTATGTTTATGGTTTAGTGTGACCATATATGACATTTGGTCACACTCTTCAAGTATGTGACATATATTTGTCACTTTTAAATGCATATCGTGACTAACGCTTCAAACTTACTTTTCAGTTGTCACACATTTAACATTCATATGTGGCTAAATATTCAGCAAAGCTTAGCAGTCACGTTTAAATAATGTGTGACAAACTTGACTATATATTTTAGACACATACATAATTACTTCATGTGACCATATATGGATTTTGGTCACACTATTCAATTGTGTGACATATATTTGTCACATACGTATATATATAGTGTGACTAATGTTTCAAACTCATTTGTATCTGTCACACGTCCCAAATTATAAATGACTAAATAATCAAAAAAAAATCCAGTTACCTCTAGTCACATAAATATTCAAATGTGTGACAATAGAATTCTGAAATGGTCACACAAGTCGGATCAAGTGTGGATGTTTATTTTATTCTGGTACATTTAGTCACGTATAAATGTTACAGTGTGACATTTCAAAATCGACCATGCGTGACCAATAGAACTTTTTGTACTAGGGAATACTTATCTTCAATTAAGCATTGAAGAAACAACGGGTTGAAACCCTTAAAATATCTGTAAATTTCGTCTAGGGTTTACTCCTTTCAAAGTTGCACACAATGAATGAAAACTAGAAAACTATATATAGATTTTGTATCCTGACGGCGTCAAGAGATAGATGTGACGCCGTCAACTCGCCGCCAAAATAAACTCGTATTACCTAGATCCACTTCTGACGCCGTCACTCTTTATGGACTCTGGGCCGTCTCTCATTGCATTTACTCGTGACGACCTTGACAACTTATAACGTGACGTTGTCACGAGCTCTTCAGAAAACATCCTGGCGCGTCACGTGTAATTGATTTATCCACCTCTTTGTCAAGTCATGACGCCTTCACTAACAACCTGTGACGCTGTCAAGTGCTATTTCCAGCATGATTTTGAGACTTTGTCGTTTTCTTCACTTTTTTGCTACAAAAACGTCCAAAATGCTTCCTTTTGTAAATTTCCTCTCAAAAGTACCTAAAATGACAAAAAGAATGATTTAGGGCAATATTTAATCAAATAATCTCGACTTTGGCCTTAAATGACCCCCCAAAAGCGGTACACTTTTCGCTTCATCAAATACCCTTACACTTGAGATTCGCTTGTCCTCAAGCAAATGAGCTTTTATTCTAATCAAAATACAAGTTAGGGGTCATTTAACACTAATATAAAAGTAACTGCAACAAATAATCATTCCATTTCAACCAAAAACAAGCACGAAAATTATACACTAGCACCTCACAAATAGTGTTTAGATACTCACATCTTTCGGGTGTAATAAAGTATATATCACAATATGGAAATGGAAAACATCTCTCACTACCTGTCATAGCAAATAGATTACCATAGGCTTGGGAAAGGATCAAACCTCCACCACTTGGCGTAAGCACCTGGGATAAACTATCAAAGAGGTCGTTTAAAAGGATGTAACGTGAGCCGTAGGGATATGATATACACGGTTTTGTTGGATAAAGGCAATATTTACTGGTGGCGAGTTAATCGTCTTGGTTAATTACATGTAAAATGCGGCGTTGCTAAGCCAAGACTCGACTCGACATAAGCTAATCAAAAACTAACAAAACATAAAATAAACATAGAAGGAAACGGGATGGTAGTCCGTATGTTTTTTCTCTTTTTCCTTTTTCTATTTTTTTTTCTTTTTCTTGATTTTTTCGATTATTTTTTTTTATTTTTTTTTTTGCATACACTCTTGCCCTACCATCCAAAATAATACATCATAGGGGATTTGCATTCCTCTTACACTTGAACTTTTACATACTTTACAATCAACTATTCTAATGACTCGAATCAAGATAATCAAAACACTTGGAATACTTTTTAAGATTAACGCACATATTGGGGTAATATATGATGTTCTTCCCCATTACTCCATAACACTAGTACTTTACTCATGAGTCCCAATCGTCCCAAAACAATATGACAAGATATGACTCGACTTAACAACCATGTAACCAATTAGACAATTAACTAAAGGTTTAAACATGTAACAATAATGTACTAAAGATGAGTGCATACAAGGATGGTTCGTGATGTTACTTCTCGTGAGGTCAAAGATGCTATATTTTCTATGGGAGATGATAAGGCGCCTGGTCCTGATGGTTATTCGGCTGCGTTTTTTAAGGGTGCATGGGATTATATATGGTTCGTGATATTACTTCTCGTGAGGTCAAAGATGCTATATTTTCTATGGGAGATGATAAGGCGCCTGGTCCAGATGGTTATTTGGCTGCGTTTTTTAAGGGTGCATGGGATATTATTTCTGATGATGTTACAAAGGTGGTACATGAATTCTTTGTTAATGGTAAGTTGTTGAAAGAGATTAATGATACTACTATCGCTCTTTTGCCTAAGATCAATAATCCTACCTGGATTACTGATTTTAGGCCTATATCTTGCTGCAATGTGATTTTCAAGTGTATTAGTAAGATTATTGCTAACCGGATTAAGGGGAGCCTTAGCACTTTGGTTAGTCCAAATCAGTCTGCGTTTGTTCCTGGTAGAAGGATATCCAATAACATTCTTCTTACTCAGGAACTCATGCATAATTATCACCTTAATCATGGTCCTTCTAGGTGTGCTTTCAAGGTTGATATTCAGAAGGCGTATGACACGGTGAATTGGCAATTTTTTAGGTGTATTTTGGTTAGGTTTGGTTTTCATCCAAAGATGGTTCACTGGATTATGGAATGTGTGTCTACCACATCATTTTTGATTAGTGTTAATGGCATTTTGCATGGTTATTTTAAGGGTAAACGTGTTTTAAGGCAACGAGATCCATTATCTCCTTATCTTTTTATGCTGGTTTTGGAAATGCTTACCCTTATTTTGAGGCATCGAGTTCGGGATTCTGAGATGTTTACTTTTCATCATAAATGCTCTCAGCTTAATATCATTAATCTTTGCTTTGTTGATGATTTGTTCATGTTTGCTCATGGTGATGTTTAGTCGGCTGGTGTTATCATGGACTCCTTAGAGGAGTTTAAGGATGTCTCGGGGCTTTCTCCTAGTTTACATGAAAGTACAGCTTATTTCTGTAATGTTCTCAATCATGTTAAAGTTGCTATTTTACAGATTCTGCCATTTGTTGAGGGGGTCTTGCCAGTTAAGTATCTTGGGGTGCCTTTGATTACTACGAGATTGATATTTAGAGATTGTAAGGAATTGGAGAAGTTGTCTAATCGCATTAATGGTTGGAGGAATAAATCTCTCTCTTTTACTAGTCGGCTTCAGCTCATTCAATGAGTTCTGTCTTCCACGCACATTTATTGGGCGTCTGTCTTTATTCTTCCGTCTCGTATTGTTTATGATCTTGAGCAGCTTATGCGGAATTTTCTTTGGAGTTCTGGTGATGCTCGGAAAGGTAATTCTAAAGTTGCTTGGGAGGTTGTGTGTTTGCCTAAACCTGAAGGTGGGCTAGGGATTTGTAGGCTTGAGTCGTTTAATACTGCTATGATTGCTACTCATATTTGGCGCCTTTTTTCCTCTACGGATTCTTTGTGGGTTAGATGGATTCATACCTATAGGTTGCGGGGTCGTAATTTTTGGGATGTTCCATGTCGTGGTAATATGACATGGAGTTGGCGGAAGATCCTTCATATTAGGCCCCTTATTCGGCAATTTTTTGGTATAATATTGGTAATGGTTTGAAGGCGTCAGCTTGGTTTGATCAGTGGTGTTTGATTGGTCCTCTTGCTCACATTGTGTCATCTAGGGATATTCATCGGGCTGGTTTCTCTTCTAATTATTTGGTTCGGGACATTATTTTGGAGGATTCTTGGGCTTGGCCGAATTTTTGGGGGACTCGGTATCCGATTCTTACGTCTATTTCGGCCCCTAATTTAAGTGACAATGTGGATGATCGGTTAGTTTGGAAAACGGCGGATAGTTGTGTTAAGTCGTTCTCTGTTTCTACAGTGTGGGATTGTATTCGGCCGCGTGGACATGTCTGTAACACCCCCAAAATTCGGTATAGCGGAAGCATACGTGTCATGGGGTGCTACTCAATTGGTAACACAACACAGAAAAAAGAGAATGGATTTACTGTATCCGTTTAGAAGAGATTTCAAAATCAAAAGTATTTAGTTTTACATCATTCAATGAAATACGGAAATACAGGCCCATGAAAGAAATAAAGTGGTCCCCAAATGAATATCAGAGTATCGAAATCCTATAACCATGCCATGCCATGCGTGCCAAAAGCTGCCAAAGGTAAGGTAACCCTTTAAGAACCTGAAAATACATGCTAAAAGGGTCAGCATAAAGCTGGTGAGTTCATATGTTTATAACAAATAGTAAAGCATTAAAGCAATCAAATTTGGTTTATGGACAAAGATGTGCTCGATACATCGTGTGTAAGGAGTCTTCCAAATAAAAGTGTGTTGTGTCTATTACTCTAGCACAAAGTTCACAGTACCGAAGCTACAACAGTTCTGCATGCGTCTAAGCATGTCATTATGTTTATGGTGCCCTTAGTAAGTGTGTATTCCCATTAACACTTAAGTTCCGACATAGTATACGTCCGTGAATCCATAGTTTGGCATACTTGGAGCGACCAACCCGGACGGAGTCGTTACCCTCAATAGATCTATTTATAAATTCCGCGCTCCCCAACAGGGATTAATGGTACATGAAATGCGGGCAAATAGTGGGAATTAAGTTGCTTAGGTTGAGCTCGTAATAGTTGGTTACACAAGAGTTTCTGTGTTAGTCCATAAAAGTGTTTACATAAAAGCAATTATCATTCAATATAAGTGTTTGTGTAACAACAATGATTTGAAAAGTATTTTGCATATAAGCAATAGTTTGTAGAGTGTGTTGCATAAAAGCAATAGCTTATAAATTGTGTTGCATAAAAGTAATAGTTCATAAAATGTGTTGCATAAAAGTAAGAATTTATAAAGTGTTTGCATGTTTATCACACCAAGTTTGTAAATCAATGTAATGTAAAGAGTGGTGCTATAAACTCACAGTAATATGTAGATGTTTAGAGTACTTGTGAAAGTAAAAAAATAAGTAGTTGAGCATGTATCTCCTCCAAAGAGTTTGTAAAGTAATTAAATGAGTTTAAGTGTGGTTATTGCTCACCTCAGCAATTAAGTCATCTGGTGAATAAATCAAGTAGTAAGTTGGCACGGCTCCGACGCGCAACCTATATGGCAATTCTTAGTTTTCTGTGTGTACTCACGACTCAAAGTGTTAAAATAAATTTAGGTGTATACAAGTGGTTATGTTTAATGTCGCTTGTGTGGTAGAGTTTACGTTTAAATCGTTTCAAAGTATTTTGTAAGTATTGGCTCTTAGACAAATGTACGAATATATGAGTATATAAAACTGTTCATGACGAATAAGTTTTCGGTTCGGGAGTAACCGAAAGACTTAGTACGGAAAGTATTCACAAGTAAAGTGTTTGTGAAAAATAAACGTTAGCAAAATAATAATACTTTACACTAAGTATTTATTAGTAACGGGTACGAGATATGGTGTATATATAAATGTGTTTATATATATTTTTAGTTAGTGGATGATAAGTTAGAAAATATTTATATTAGTAAATATTTTCTCGTCATTTTTTTTAGTTTCGTCTCGTTGTCGGGTTCTAGAAATAAATTACTAAATATTTTAATGTTTGATGAAACCTAAGTAAATATGTTAAAATAATAGTTTCAACATTTTTATAATAGTGTATCAGTTTAGGTCTAAAAATAATAGTTAAAGGTTAAATAAGAGAAATATTAAAAATGTCGCAAGCCGGTTTCGAACTCGACACCTCCCGTTTGAAAACAAACGCATCACCCAATAGAGCGACTAGGCCATTTGTGTCCTTCTCTACAACGCAATTATTTTTAACGTATTTCTAACTGTTTTCATTTTTGTTATATACATCACAGTTTCAATGTGCGTGCATCAGTGCATGTGTGTTTTAACTTTTTTTTTTCTTCTCTTTTCCAAACTGTTTTGACGACCTTCAATAAGCAGTTGGGTTAAAAAGTTTAAGACCAAAATAAGCACCACAATAAGCTCTTATTTAGAGCTTCGCGACTTTAAATTCCAAACGTGACCAAAGTTTTAAACCGGTTTCTCGTGACGTTTAAAAGAGTTATGTTTACGTTTCGAAAATAAGCTATACAACTTGAAGGATAAGCTATACGAGCCACATATTATAATGTAATTTGAGTAGTACAAGTCCGCGAGAGCCAAAACTTTGGTTTTTACGTTTCACTAGTGTTTCACGAAATCATTTAAGGTTCAATAGTTTTGACCAGAGAATATAACTCGTATGTTTCATGTGTGTCGAATATGGTGAAGATGAGTAAGCTTATTAATGTTTAAGTTTGTTTAATAAGTACCACACAAGTCTTCTAAACACAGCATGAATCATTTTACACATATACTTGCATGTAGTCGTATATATGTGAACAGGTATGTGTACATGTGTAAATATGGTTGTGCCTATATCTTATGAAAATGTTTTTCTTCTAGCTTGCAAAACAGGTAGAGTACCTCTTATGTTTCAAAGAAAACAACTTCATAGTCATGCATGCGTGTTTGTACGAAAACATATGTCGAGATTAAGCATAACAACAAGTTTCGTATTTTAGATTTTTAAGGTTTGAACATATAGCAGAATATCATGTATTACCTTGTGTAATGTGTTTTAAGAAAAGTAAGGGATGCATGAGCTTAAGGAGTTCGACTCTTACAGTGGGTTGAGAAGAGTGTCGAGTGAATGAGGAGACCAAACTTGTATAACCCAAGGCTCCCAAAACACTTAGCTTTCTACCTTCTTTGAAAACACTAGAGACATAGTAAGATTTGCAAGTGAGTTTGAAATGGAATGTGAATGAAGAAAAAGGGTGTTGTGGGGTTTGGTTATGAGGAAGAAGCAAGAGACTAGTTGCTAAGGTTTGGTTTGAGCATTAATGAGGATTGTACCATGTTAGGAAACCTAGCAAGTTAAGGTGTGGTGTGGGTGCTACTTCGAATGGCAGTAAGCAAGGACAAAGCATGGTCTCTTATGTCCTTTTGTCATACAACCCCATGGGCTCCAAGATGGTATTTTAAGGGGGTGGCAACCTTGCGGTTTGCAAGGTTCGGCAACCCTTGCCGATCGGCAAACACGATTGCCAATCATGCGACATCCAAATTTTGGTACCTCTTGCGGTATAATTCACCGAATCAGTGGGGAGAGTTTCAAGGTATATGTTACCGTTTAACATTAAATGGGAGGAGCGTGTATTGATTTGAAAAAAAAAAAAAAAAAAAAAAAAAAAAAAATCCCTATAAATAAGTACATACAACATATTGTTTCAAACTCACAAATCAAATCAAACTCACAAAAAAAATCACAAATCGAATAAAAAAAACAATACACAATTTATTTAACCATGTCAATGTCTTCTTCCTCATCGGACGAGATCATTATTCCCCCGGATTCGTCCGAAGAATGGTTATCCGAAAGTACGTTTGAAACCTTTTTAGCCGCAATCGAAGGTCTTGAAGATACGGCTAGCTCTACCGACACCCGTGGTTATGTCCAACGTTTTCGTGAAAAAGCATTAGAAACTCTTTTGAATGATTATTTTGTTGAACAACCCAAGTTTAACGAAAGCGTTTTTCGTGATCGTTTTCGTATGAGTAAAAATTTGTTTTTAAAAATTGTTGATGATATTGAAGCCCAATTCGAATGGTTTCAACCGGGTCAAGACGCGATGGGCCAAAATAGTTTCACGCCATTACAAAAATGTACATCCGCAGAAAAAACCCTAAAAACGTTTTTCTCTCTCAACTAGGGGCGATTTCAGCCCCCACCCTCACCCTATCAAATCCGGCCATAATTCTTCCTATTCGATTGGTTTTTTCTTTAATCTCTATTGGGATTACTGAATTAACTACTAAGAATCTGGTTTGTTAGGGTGGTGGGTGGGTTTTCTATCTGTTTATACCTTTAAATCGTCCCTATTCTTATGATCGAAACCCTAAAATTGTTCTTTAATGACTATAACGATTTACACTCATTTGGTTAAATCGTTGATTGCTTAGGGTTTTGTTTGTTGGGTTGCCTGATCGCATTGGGATTCTATTGTTTAGGTCGGTTTGGTATTCCTTATTTATTTAGGGATGTATTCAAATCGATTCTATACTCTTTTATTTTTGCGATTAGGGTTTTTTGTTTCTGGTTGATCGTATGGATTATATGGGTTTATTTTTTAAGATCTTCTTGATGGTGATGGTGATGATGCTTAACGACATAATGGATTCCTTTTATTAGGGATTCGTTTATTATCTTCATTATGCAAGTAACCCTTCTTTGAGGGTGATGGTCCTTTGTATGTTCCGTTTGGATTGATTGTTGATGCTGCATGTCCTCATCGTGTTCACGTCTATTGTGCAAGTGGGTTTGAGAGAATGTAAGTTAAGTTTGAGGGTATACTTATTCAAAAACCCTACATGGATCCGGCTGCTACTTTAAGCTTCACTTTGATTTGATTGTCGGGTCTTTATGGTGTTCATGTATGTTAGGGTTTTCTAAACCCTATTAATCGTTATAATTGGTCTTTGCTGCTGGTCGTATTGTCATTATTTATGTTGCTTGGGATCGATTATATCTGGTTATGGTTTTTAGGGTGTTGTTATGCCCTATTAATTGCTTCATATCACAAGATGCTGCTGCTCGTCTATTATATGATCTTGTGGTTGGTGTTTTGCTGCAAGTTAGGGTTCTTAATAACCCTATGATCATCATTCACTGGTCCTTATGCTTTCTGCTGTTGGATTGTGATGTATTTGTTGTTCGTATCTACCCAGATCATTACCATTATTGTTGATCATTCTATGTGGATCTGATTAGATATGAGTATTTGGTTCGACCTGCTTGGGATACTTGTTGCTTCTGCCTCATATTACTCATATTTTGATGCAACATTATATTATCTTTTGGAAGTGGTGTTTGTGGTAAGTTATAGTTTTGATGCATTATGTTGAAGAATGTGTGGATGTTCATTCTTGGATTCTTCATGGAAGTTAAAGTGGACCACATTAGTGACATAGAAGGCTCAAGTGTTTTTCTTGAGCAGTATTGTAAATCTTTATGTACTTTTGTCATTATTAGTTGGTTCATTTTAGTGTAAGTTATAAGAATGGTTTGTCATTCTTATATTCGAGTCTGTAAGTGTCCTAAGGGACTGGAGATGAGGGAATCACCCTCATCCTTTGTACCTCAACGTTTTTTGGAATAATGCATTTTACCGGGGTGAATTAACCCTTTTACCCAAAAAAAAAATGTACATCAGCAATTCGACAACTCGCAACGGGTGAACCTCCGGATAGATTTGATGACTATCTAAACATGGCACGAAGAACGTCAGGTTGTTATTTTAATTAAATTATTTCGTTATTAATTTTTTTAATATTTCGTTATTATTTTTTTTAATTGTTTTCGTTATTATTTTTTTTTTGTTTAAATTGTTTTCGTTATTATTATTTTTTTTATAATAGTTTAGTTATTATTTTTTCATTATATATTTAGTTATTATTTTAGGAGAATGCCTTGGTAAATTTTGCGATGCGATTATAAAGTTATATGGTCGCGAGTTCTTACGTAGGCCTACAAGCCATGACGTAGCATGCTTATTCAATGTACATGAAGAAAAACATCATATTCCGGGAATGCTTGGTAGCATTGATTGTACGCATTTTGTTTGGCGCAATTGTCCTAGACACTTAAGAGGCCAATATAAGAGAGGTGATCACCAATACCCGACTATTATGCTTTAAGCGACTGCTTCATGTGATTTGTGGATTTGGCATTCGTTTTTTGGTCCTCCCGGTTCAAACAACGATATAAATGTTTTGAATCAGTCTCCATTGTATGTTAATGAACGAAATGGAACGGCACCAAACAGTTCATTTTTATTGGGTGGAAGGCTTTACAAACGTGGATACTATCTTACCGATGGAATCTATCCAAAGTATTCAACATTTGTTAAAGCATATCCGTATCCAACTGACCCAATGGAAAAGAGATTCAAGAAAGTACAAGAGTCTGCAAGAAAGGATATCGAACGAGCATTTGGTCGTCTAAAAGGAAAATGGATGATTCTCAGTCGACCTCTTCGAGCTATGTCGGTTCAAAAGATTCACCAACTGGTTTATACGTGCATTATATTGTGCAATATGATTTTGAAAAACGATGGTATGGCAATATCACCGGTTCATATAATGGATCCGCCGGTAACTCCAGTTTACGATGATACTGTGCTACATGAGTTACTCGACGAAGATATCCATAATCGTCTTCGATATGATCTTACGGAGCACGTAGCGGTTCAAGACTTATCATACCTCGATGATTAGTGATTTCCTATTTTTTGTTGAATTTATGTTTTTTTTTAAGGATTATGTAATAATTATTGAATTATTATTAATAAAATAGTTGTTTTTTATTTATGTTTTTTTAATTTAAATTTTATTATTGATATACATTTAATGCTTGATTAGGCAAAAAATTAGGCAAGATTGCCACTAAAAAAGAGTGTTTAGGCAAGATTAGGCAAAAAATGTGTTGGACAACCTTGATTGGTTGTTTTCTTTAAAAGATGAGGCAATGTGTGGCAAGGTTGCCACCCCCTAAGAAAACCATGGAAAATGAGTTGGTTGGAAGGTTGATTGTTCGGTTATGAGCATGGGAGGAGTGGGAGCAGTTGGATCAAAGTCCAGCAAAGTGTAGTGGAGAGGTTAGTTTCCATTTTGTATTATTATTATTTTTTTGTATGAGTTGTGTACAAGTATATTTACTTGTCATTTAATGTGTATGTACCGAACATACAATGCTCAATGTCGGGCTTTGGTGTCGACTAAAGATGCATCGCGACATTCCAAGGAGTCAAGAGAGGTAAAAATGAGGTTTTCCACTTGACTTGTTAAATTTCTAATGGTGCTTGATTGGTTTTGGTCCAAGTGAAATCTTTTTTCACAAATAATGTAAATACCAATCGAGTCTTGTGATTAAATGTTGACTGTGGCACGTTTTGGGTTGTCCAAAGAAATACTCGACATAAAAAATGTGCTAGAGTTGTTAAACGAGGTTCAAAGCTCGTATGGTTTGTTGCTCGAATGGAAATTGTCCAAAAATCATAAATTGTATATACGAAAAACGTATATAAGCGAGTTGGATTGTGTTTGGTTGCATAAAATGCGACACAATGAGATTAGAAAAGAATGGGAAGTTAAAACGTGAACTTCCATAATGTTTTTATGTATCTTTGTTTAAGTTTAAACATGAGTCGAGATATTTCGGTTGCATGTATGGAAATTGTTAACGTGTAAAACATGCTTTCGAGTGTGTTTTTATAAAAAGAAATATAAAAACATTAATATTGGTTTCACAATGTGTTTATTAGAGTAAACCATATTATCTATGGGTCGGTTCGTGCGCAAGCTCGTGTTTCAAGTAAAGCGAGATAACTTCTCGTGTGAGTTGAAAACTCGAAAATGGTCAGATGATAAATAATACGCATTTTCTCATAGTACTAGATAGTTCAAAATGTTCCAGACTGCGGGATAAATTCCCATAATTAATTCGAGTGAGCTAATGCATGCTCAAAAAATGTTCAGGTAATAATAAATCACAATTTATTATTAAAATATTATTTGGAAAATTACCGATTGTCACAATGTCGTTGATTGGTTTCATCTTGTTTGGTTCTCGCACCGTATTCCGAGGCATGCTTTTCATTTGTGGCTTGTTATGAGAAGGAGGCTTAGGACTCAAGATTTGCTACAATCCAATGATCCTTCTAGTGACGCCCTTGTGTGCTCTTTGTGCAATGCTCAACCGGATTCTCATGATCACCTTTTCTTTGAGTGTTTATTTTCTTTTCAGGTTTGGGGCTATTTGAAGGCATTTGCTGGTCTTTCGGATATTCCTTCTTCCTTAAAGGATGTGGTGCGTTATTTGATTCCTATATCTAAATCTCTGTTTGTGAGGAGCGTTGTCTCTAAGCTCTTGTTTGTGACGACTTCTTATTTTATCTGGCAACAAAGGAACAACAGGATTTTCATGCAGCAGCAACGGTCTGAAAGTCAAGTGATTGATTTGTTTAAATCGACTGTGCGTTTGAAGTTCCTTACATGCAGATTTAAGAGGAAGACGAATGTCCTTGAGTTGTTGCGTGTTTGGCAGTTGCCTCTGTCTCTTATACATTCTTAATGGAATGTTCTATGCTTGTTTCTGGTTATTTGTGCTGGTTGCGTGAGGATGGTTATGTTTCCCTGGTTGATGCTTTTGGCGGTGGTTGGAGTTCGTTTGATATTCGGGTGAGTGTTGTACTCTTTTTCCCTACTCCAAGGTTTTCCCACTGAGTTTTTACTTGGAAAGGGTTTTTAAGGAGGCAGGCTCATCTTGTTCATCAATCTCATTCGAAGAGATAGGCTGATATGTGTGGTCATTCTTGTGTTATTAGGTGGTTATTTCGGGTTGTGGTTTTGGTTATTGTATGCATTTGTTTTTGTAACGCTTAGTGGCCTGTCACAAGCGTTTTTAGTTTGGATGTTCAAGCATTGCTTGAGGTTAATATGGTACTTCAGCCACATTCCATTGTACTTAAACGATTTTTTTGGTGTAATATATTTCACCGAGTGGAATGTCCTTTACCCAAAAAGCGTATAGGGACAACGACTCTAATGAAGTAACGTACAATTGCTCTTATCGAGTGGGCCTTTAGGGACAATGGTTCTCATCATGTAAAGGACAATTGCCCTTATAAAGTTAGCCTTTAGGGACAACGGATCTCATAATGAAAGTGACAATTGCTCTTTCAAGTGTGCAACCATTAGGGAAAACGGCTATGATCATGCAAAGGGGAATTGCTCTCATCAAGTGAGCAAGCGTTTCGGGACAACGGCTCTAATCAAGTAAAGTACAATTGTTCTCATCGAGTGAGCCTTTACGGACAACAATGGTCTCATCATGTAAGGGACAATTGCCCACATAGAGATAGCCTTTAGGGACAAAGGATCACATCATGTAAGTGACAATTGCTCTTTCAAGTGTGCAACCATTAAGGACAACGACAATCATCATGCAAAGGGTAATTGCTCTCATCAAGACAACAAGCGTTTAGGGACAACGACTCTAATCAAGTAACGTACAATTGCTCTCCTTGAGTGAGCCTTTACGGATAATGGTACTCATCATATAATGGAAAATTGCCCTCATAAACTTAGCATTTAGGGACAAAGGATCTCATAATGTTAGTGACAATTGCTCCTTCAAGTGTGCAACCATTAGGGACAACGGCTATCATCATGCAAAGGGTAATTGCTCTCATCAAGAGAGCAAGCGTTTAGGGACAATGGATCCAATTAAGTAATGTACAATAGCTCTCATCGAGTGAGCCTTTACGGACAATGGTCTCATCATGTAAAGGTCAATTGCCCTCATAAAGTTAACCTTTAGGGACAAAGGATCTCATCATGTAAGTGACAATTGTTCTTTCAAGTGTGCAACTATTAGGGACAACGGCTATGATCATGCAAAGGGAAATTGCTCTCATCAAGTGAGCAAGCATTTCGGGACAATGAGTAACGTACAATAGCTCTCATCAAGTGAGCCTTTACGGACAACAGTCTCTATCATGTAAGGGAAAATTGCCCTCATAAAGTTAACCTTTAGGGACAAAGGATCTCATCATGTAAGTGAAAATTGCTCTTTCAAGTGTGCAACTGTTAGGGAGAATGACTCTAATCAAGTAATGTACAATTGCTCTCATCGAGTGAGACTTTAGGGACAACGGATCTCATCATGTAAGTGACAATTGCTCTTCCAAGTTTGCAACCATTAGGGACAACAACTATCATCATGCAAAGGGTAATTGCTCTCATCAAGTGAGCAACCGTTTAAGGGACAACGGCTCTAATCAAACGTAAAATTGCTCTCATCGAGTGAGACTTTAGGGACAACGTTTCTCATCATGTAAGGGACAATCGCCGTCATAAAGTTAGCCTCTAGGGACAACGAATCTCATCAAATAAATGAAAATTGCTCTTCCAAGTGTGCAACATATAACAACCCACAAACACCCATTACTATCATTCCCTTTACAAATACCTATAGTAGGTATTTCACAGGTAAATTTTTGCTTTTTATATACATTATTACTTGCATGAGTCACTAGACCTGCTCACGTATCTACACAAGTGAAATAACTCAACAATCACATCCTATAAACCCCAGGTATGTCAAGCATAAAATCATAACAACACCATAATAAGTAATTCACCAATCTAAAACACTAAACTAAAACTTAAGTAGGATTATGTGCTTACTTGAACCTATATGCTTAGTTTAACTGGTATGAATGTGTCCAAGGCTTAAGTATGAGTTTCCTTAGGAATATTAGGATATATTAGAACCGTTATGCTATAGAATAAAAACTAGGTCATAGATAACTAGAATTACATCTAAACCATCCCAAAACTTCCCCATAGCTCACTAACACTTAGTATAAGCCTTTTAGAACTTAGGAATATTTATTAAACACTCATAGGACACTAGTATAGGCACTAAACCATAGGATAAACCCTAGTCTCTCACTAAACACACTTAGGTCATTTAGGTTACAAAACTAGGTCAAACCTTCCCCATAAGTTACCCTCACTTAGAATAAACCCTTTAGGACTTAGGATTAGTTACTAAACACACTTAGGAACTTAACTTAGGCACTAAACCTTAGGTAAAACCTTAAACACTTAATTAGTAGAACTAGGTCTAAACATAACTAAAATAAGTAAAACCTAAACATAAGCACCTCAAGTACCTCCACTGAGCACCCTAACACCTTAGTCATACCCAAGCACACACCCTAACACCTCTAAGCACCCACACAAGTAGGTGCATCACCTACTTGAATAATCCATCACTAATCACCACTAATCCACCCAAAAATACAACTAATCCACCACTAAACCACCACTAATCCACCCCTAATCACCCTAAACCATCCCTAAACACTCTAAGCAGCTTACAAGCACCTCCAACCACCCAAGCAAGGAGGTGCATCATCTCCTTGTAAGCTACTACCACCAAACCGCCTTCACGGCTTCACCTCCTCCACAAACACCCCAAACCACCATATAGACTAGCCCCATCACCATGGTAGCTTCCATTAGTCACCATCTAGCTGCCATGAGTCACCTCCCCCCCCCCCCTTGACACCTCCTACTTGCTTTGCTTGGCCACCACTCCACTCGTACACTATAAATACCCGCGACTCCCTCCTTATTTCATTCACCCCTCTCCTTTTCTTTCCACCTCAAATCTTCTGTGGTACTAGTAGTATACAAGCTATAGTGAGCCTAGGAGTCGAGCAAAGTGAGCCTTGAGGACTTGTCGAGTTCATTTCCCATTGCTAAAATCCTAGAAAACCCTAACCCTAGTTATAACCCACGTAAACCCTCCCCTAACCAAGTAAGTATTATATTTAGCTTTAGTTTAGTCTTAGGATAGATTTAGGATGCCTTAGATACCCTAGGAACCCTTTCATGAGCCTTGAACCATTTCATTTACTAGTTTAAGTTTTGAAACCCTAGATCGAGTCATATACTTGCATGCATCCTATAAGTTATTACTTTAGGTCATACACTAGTTATACATAACCTAGATAAGCTAAAATAAGTAAAACATAGGCTAGAAAACTTAGTTACTAGGTAAAATATAAGTTACATGCATATTAGGACTAGTTTTGCAAAACTTTACATGCATAAGGGTATATATCATAAATTCCTGAAATTATAAAGTCTAGATTGTTTTTGACATTTCCTAGTAGTTATAAGTGTAAGGACTAGTTTTGCATAATAATAAAACCCTAGGATAGATATTAAAATAAGTATAAATTAAAAAGGACTAAAAACGTAAATAGTATAAAGTTAAAGGTCTAAAATGGTAAAATATAGAAAACTTAAGAGTCTTAGGTTAGTTAAATAAAATATAGAAGTCTAGGGACTAGTTGTGTCAAGTATAACTAAAGCTTGACATACATCCAAAACCAACACACTAGGATACGTGAGTAAGGCGGTCTAGTTTCCGAGTCACTATTTGCATCACTTAGATTACTCTAAACCCAGGTGAGTTCATAGCCTCATACTTTTTAAAAATACTTTCATTCTAAATGCTTTATAAACCCTGTGAGGGGGATACATGCTAAATGCTTTACTTAAAACCGAATACAGGTCTTTTTCTTTGGTTGTTTGCACGAGTAAACTAACAACCACCACTACATAACCAAATTTCATGAATATAGTCGTTTGGGATATTTTACGCACACGAACGCGAATATAGTTGATAGATATATTGGAGTTTGACAACTCCCGTTGGTATTAACACCCCACTAGGTGGTACCAATAAGTACTATATTTGAATCCACTCAAGGAATAACTTTAGCAAGTTATCCTTCCATCCCCTCATGTTGGGTCTGCAGCCCACATGACCCGGATCGTTAAGGTGTGATTCATGAGCTTAGTGCAACATACTAAACTCCTGATAATTGTGCATGCATCACAATTATCACAAAACTTGCATTTTCCCAGATGGGTGTAACAACTGAACCCAGGGAACTTGTATTCACTAACCCCTAAACCTATGATTCTCACTAAACACCTAGTGTTGACTTTTTAAGCATGTATTCTAGGTATATTACTTCTATGGATCCATGGCAAAAGGAGGTACTGCACTCGGAGGACTTTTCGTGGTTATCATTCAAACACAACCTAACTCTTAGATTTTTGGGACCTCATAAAAAATAAAAGTATGTATTTTATAAATAAAACTCTGATAATTATGAATGATAACTAAATTTCCAAAACGTCTCTTTTCGAGTCGTTTTCTATTACTATATCTGTGATTCTATGAAGTAATACCCCAAACACTTTATCCGCTGCGATCAGTGAAAAATGAGGGTGTTACAGATTGGTATCAGAGCTTCATTTGTAGAGAACAAGGTCAAAACTTAAACTACAACTATTTTTCCTAAACCCGAGAAAGTCCTCAGTACCTCTGCCATCCTCCATAACCATACGTGCTAAGGTACGTTTAATAATTGTCTGCTTAACTGCTAAATGATTTAGAGTATTTTCTTTATTATATAGTTATGTCTACTCCCCACTACTATACCCCTATCTAATCTAGTTTACATCCGGAGAATGATCTTTCCTCTCCGAATGTACTAGATTATTCCTCTAAACCCTATAACTTAGAAGACTCTAGGAATAGTTTAGATATACCTTCACCCTTAGGATATACCCCTTCTTTAGATAACCCTCATTTAAAACACATAAGTGATTTCTATGCTAAGACATCACCCTACCTCCCCTAAACCCTATTATACATCCACTTTTTCCTACCTCTAGAACAGAACCCCATGGTTTCTTTCTCCCGAGAGAACCATATATACCTAAACACCCTATCCATACCTATACCTCTAGATATGACCTTAGGCAACCCTATACCTTAAACCCTACCCGTTACTTAATAAACCCTCATATTCCATCTTGGAAAGAAGAAATTGGAGAAAAACCCTCTAGGTTAACTCTAGAAGATGAGGAAAACCAATTAGAGGAGATTTTAAATAACTTAGATGAAATTTTTCTTGATCTCCTTGAGAAGATAGAAAAAGGTCATAATAATAATAACTTAGATAATCAACCTGACTACAGTAGTTTAAGAATGACTTTACAAGAAAACCGTTTTAAAATAGCTAAAATACAGAAAAACCAAATGAAACATCACCATAAAATAGCCTTTGCCCGCTTTAGGATTTGCACTTTAGAAAAGATAATAGATAATGATGAGGAAAACTTAGAAAACACTAACTCATGGAATTAGGAAATTAGGAAACTTTAAAAAAACCCTAAGTAGATAAATAACCCTAGGAGATATGCCTTAGAATAGTTAGTGCCTATAGGATAAGTAGAATAGAAAATAAATAGAACAAGTTAGGATTTAGAAACTACCTGGTACCCCTCAATTAGGATAGAATAGATAACTAGACTTAGGAATGCCTTTCACCTTAGGACACCCTTAACCCAATATAAAACCCTTAGGAAAACTTATAACCTACCCTTAACCCTTACCCTTAGGACCTTTTCAACACTTTTTCCCCTAACCAATGGTGATAATCCTCATTCTTCACCATAGAGTTCTGAATTCTTTCTCCTCCGATCTCTAAACCTTCACTTCTTTCCTTAGCTTTCTTAAGCTATCTTCGTTCTAGTTAGAGATTCTACCCCTAAATATCCCATATGCAAATATATGATCCTCATATATAAGCATATTCCTACCCTTTATTCCCCTAGATTACTATGATTCCCGAGCTAGTTTTCCCCAATCCCCTTTAGTAAACCCCAAAACCTTAGTTAGGATTTCCATACTTGAGGTTAGAAATAACATTAGGATAACCCTAGAAAACATAAACTTAGGAATAGAAAACCTTAGACCATTAGGATTAGAAACCAAAACCCCTACCCCAATAGATATAGGATAAGACTTAATAGGAAAACATTATGATTAGAAAATAGATTAGGAAAAACCTAGGATTAGATAACCCTCACCATAAGCCTTTAGACCCCTAGTTTAGGATAGACACATTTACCCTATAGGAATAAGTAGATTTAGGTCATACATTACCCATACCTAGCCCTTAGAATACCCATACCTATACACTTGAGGATTTTAGATTATACCTTAGGATTTGACAATTTTTAGAATACCCATTAGGAAATTGCACTTAGGAGATACTATGGATAGTGCCCTAGCTGGTTTCAAATTCCTAGGAATAGTAATACTCATAATAATAGAAATAATGGTAATAATAGACAACCTAAAACAAAAGAGAAAACCTGAAACTACACCTAAGAATAAGGATATACCTTTTTTTTGGGTAAAAGGGATTCACCCTGGCAAAATATATTAATCACAAAAAACAGTATAAGTACAATGGAATGTGGCAGAAGTACCACATTAACCTCAAGCAAGCGCATGAACAACCACTACCAACTAAACGCTTGTGACATGCCACAAAGCGAAATAAACTAGAAACATACAATAACTAGAACTCCAATAGGAAACTTCCAACGAATGAAACATGAATCACCACACTTATCCACACGCTGCTTCGAAGGAGATTGATGAATCAAATGAGACTGCCTCCTTAAAAACCTCTCCAAGAAAAAACCCGTGGGAAAAACCTTGGAGTAGGGAAAAAAGAGTACAGCTCTCACTTGAATCTCCAACGAACAATCCACCATGCCCCAAGCAACTTCCAAAGAGAACACATCAACTAGCAACGACCCCAACTCTATAGAAAAACACGACATCAAGAATGCATAAGAGAAGGGGGTAACTTCCACACACGAACGAGATCAATCACGTTCGCCGTCTTCTTAAACTTGCAAGTGAGAAGCTTCAACCGAACAGTGGTCTTGATTAAATCAACAACTTGAGCTTCTGATCTAACTTGCATCTTGAAAATCCGGCTGTTCCTTTCTTGCCATATATAATAAGACGTGGCCGCAAAAAAAAGCTTAGAAACAACGCTCCGAACAGACCTCGACTTAGCCGACACAATAAGAGTATGAACAATAGCATCCAACGACGATGGCAACGAGCTAAAACCAACATACAACTTCAACGAGCTCCAAACCTGCATAGAATACGAAAACGCAAAGAAAAGATGGTCATGTGAATCAGGTTGCATCTTACAAAGAGGACACAACAACGGGTCCGCATTATAAGCATCTTGATGTCTAATCAAGTCTTGAGTCCGTAACCGCCTTTTCATAACTAACCACAAATGAAATGCATGTCTCGGAATCCGATGAGAAAACCAAACCAGATGATACCAATCAACATTAATACCCCGAGACCTAATGCAATCCCAAACCAAAGAAACCAAAAATGGTCTAAACACCCCATCACTAGAACGCCACCATAACGAATCATCCAAATTATCCACCAACTGAGGAACAGAAAGAGAACTAATAACAGGGTAACGAACCATCCATTCATTCGGCCAAGCCCACCCATTAGAAGTAATGATCTCCCGAACAGCAGTATTAGAATTAAAACCAGCCCGGTGAATATCACGATGAGAAATAATACGAGAAATAGGACTAAGCAAACACCATGAATCGAACCAAGCTGAAACCTTGGAACCATCCCCTAATTTATACCATATAAAATGGCGAACATGGGGTCTAAGCTGAAGAATTTTACGCCAACTCCATGTCATATTACCACGACAAGGAATATCCCAAAAATTATGCCCCCTAATCTTATAAGCATGAATCCATCTAACCCAAAGGGACTCCTTACCAGTTACAATACTCCAAATATGTGTAGTGATCAACGCATTATTAAAAGTATCCAACCTCCAAATCCCAAGACCACCTTCCTGCCTAGGAAGACAAACAACCTTCCATGCAACTTTAGATTTACCCTTATGCCCATCACCATTACCCCACAAAAAACCCCTCATAAGCTATTCTAGATCAAGAATAATACGTGAAGGAAGAATAATCACCGAAGCCCAATAAATATGCATAGAAGACAGCACAGACTGAATAAATTGAAGCCTACCAGCAAAAGATAGAGATTTATTCTTCCAATCCTTAATACGATTAGACAACTTCTCAACCAACTCCTTGCAATCTCTAAAAATCAGTCTAGTAGTAACCAACGGAACGCCCAAATACTTAACTGGAAGGCTCCCTTCAACAAATGGAATCACCTGTAAAATAGCAAGCTTGACATGGTTTCGAACATTACAAAAATATGCAGTACTCTTAGGCAAACTTGGAGTAAGACCAGAAACATGTTTAAACTCGTCCAACGCCTCTATAATAACTCTAGCCGATTCAACATCACCATGATCAAAAAGAAAAAGATCATCAGCAAAGCACAAATTAATGATATTAAGGTTAGAGCAATGATGATGAAAAGTAAATAGGTCTGAATTGCGAACCCGCCTCCATAAGATAAGAGTAAGAACCTCCATGACAAGAGTAAAGAGATAAGGCGACAACGGATCACCTTGTCGAAGACCCCTCTTACCCTTAAAATAACCATGCAAAGTGCCATTAACACTAATAGAAAATGAAGTCGATGTCACACATTCCATAATCCAACTAATCATACGGTTATGAAACCCAAAACCAATCAGAATTTGCCATAAAAAGTTCCAATCAACCGTATCATATGCCTTCTGAATGTCAACTTTAAAAGCACATCTAGCCGGGCCCCGATCAACATGATAATTATGCATAAGCTCTTGAGTAAGAAGAATATTATCCGAGATCCTCCTACCCGGAACAAAAGCTGATTGGTTTATGCTCACTAAGGATGTTAAACTATTCTTGATACGGTTAGCAATAATCTTGCTTATACATTTAAATAACACATTGCAGCAAGAAATAGGCCTAAAATCATTAATCCGCGATGGAGAAGTGACCTTAGGAAGAAGAGCAATAATAGTGTGGTTCACTTCCTTCAAAAGCTTACCATTAGTGAAAAATTCCTGAACCGCCTTAGTAACATCCGATGACACAATATCCCAAGCTCCTTTAAAGAAAGCCGCAGTGTACCCATCTGGACCAGGAGATTTGCCATCCCCCATAGAGAATAAAGCATCCTTAACTTCTTGCGCGGAAACATCCCGAACCATATACTCAGCAACAATAGGATCAAGAGTAGATATAAAAAGATCATGATTATCAAATGGAACCGTATACCCCTCTTGACCAAGAAACGAAGCATAATGACTAACGAAAGCATTAGGGACCTCCTCTCCATCAAACCGAACCCCATCACTATTGCTGATCACATCGATTCTACTTCTAGCTTTCCGGCTCTTCACCACTTTATGAAAATACGCCGAGTTAGAATCCCCAACCCGGAGCCATTCACCCTTCGCTTTTTGTTTCAGAAACTGCTCCTCTAATAAAATAGCATCATTATAAGCATTAAGATAACATGCCTCCTCTTCTCGAACAGAAATATTAAAAGGATCCGCATCTAAAGCACGTTGAACAGTATCTAACTCATGACGAAGTCTGATGACTTTCTCATGGATATTCTCTTCATTAAATAGCATTTTACGAAGCGGCTTTTTCAGCAATTTAAGCTTGCTCACAACTTGGTACATATAAAAACCATTTTTAGCCACACTCCAACACTCCTTCACCTGCTCTTTAAACTGAGAATTCTTAACCAGAATATTAAAAAACTTAAAGGGCCTTGGTTTAAACTTATGAGAAGTAGGAATAGTGAGGATAGCCGGAGAATGATCAGAAATACGATACGGTTGAAATATGGCATGAGCACCAACAAAACCATCAGTGCATTCCAGATTAGCCATAATACGATCAATCTTTTTAAGAGTACCATCCACCCCTCTAGGTTTCTGGTTCTACATGAATTGCAACCCGGAACGATTAACGTCAAAAACTTCAATCTCATCAACACACTCCTTAAACTCCCTCATAGCAATATCAATAACAGAAGAACCCTTCATTTTATCTTCTAAATTAAGTGCATAATTAAAGTCACCAAGAAGACACCAAGCACGGTTTCTAAGATATTGCTTATGCATAATTAAATTCTGCAAAAGAGGACGCCGATGAGTATAACGGTTATGGGCATATATGAACGAGCAAAACAATTCTTTCTTATCCATTTTAAACCGAATACATGTGTGTATAACTTGATCATCCATAGCAACAACGGTAACATCAACCTCCTCCTGATTCCAGCCTAAAATAATACGAGACCCTTTCGAACAAAAATGACCATTAGAAGTCCAATCCCAAGTCCGAAACACCTTCTTACAAAGACCCTCCAACCGAGAACAAGCTACATGAGATTCAAGAATTGCACAAACAGAAAGTTTATTCTCACAAATAACTTGACGAACCTCATTTTGTTTAGGGGATTGGTTCATTCCCCTTATATTCCAAGAGGCTATACTATACATAAGAACTATTAGTTGAGGAAGTGCTTGCTTCCTTTAGATCATTAATAGTAGTGGTCGGCTTATCAGACATATCAATGTATTCATCAATCTCTTCACCATCACTATCCAAATCAGTAGTACTTTTATTCGCTTCAGCCCCACTTCCCAACATCTCATCAATACCCTCATCAAGAGATTCATTATTCAACGCTTCAAAGGAATTTTTCAAAGAGAACCCACTTATATCATCACTAATAAAAGATTTGCTTACATTACTAGTTGTAGTAGGCTGCTTTGGAACCATCCCACCATCAACTAATGGTTTATTACTAGACTTCTCATTAGAGGACGGAGGCAGACCAGATTGCATATCAAGGTTACTCGGACCTTCATTTGTAACATTAACCTTAGACGTTGAAGCACCATCCACCCCCACCTTAGGTTTTGAAACCGGCTGCCAACGATAGTTAAAAGTGACCCTTGGTTTAGCAAAACGAACACCATTAATAACTTTCTCCCGGGTAATCGCCTTACCCTTACCCTTACGTTTTGTAGCTTCCACAAAACCCTCCTCATCCACATTAGATTGCACATTATGTTTCACATTCGTATGAACATTTTTAGGACAAGCCGCATCATTATGATCAAAAATCTTACACAATGCACATCGCGGTGGTTTCCATTCATACTCAATCTCAATACGTTCCAATGAATGACCCGAACCATTAGGAAAAGGGATTGCCACAACCACATGATCCCTTAACTCATTAAAGGAAGAAACCTCTACAAGAGCCCGAGCATATGAATTCCGACCCCACGACTTAACACACATAGAACTAGTGTATGAATCCAACATAATAGGTTTACCAATCTGAGTGGTAATCAAACTTAGACCAACCTTCGTATAAGCAACAAGTGGAACATTATGTAACTTCCGCCAAACGGGGGCAGAAGTTATCTCCTCCTTTGTAAGAGTAGTATTTGGAGTCCATATGTTCAAAAAAATAGGAATTGAACGTATCAACCATGGTCCCGTCTCCAACACTTGATCCATACCTCCCTTAGAGGAAAATTGAAATAAAAAGAAACCATTATTAAGCATAACACGCTCCAATCCATACTTAGCCCAGGTATTCTTTACATAGTTCTCCACTATAGGGAATGCAAGGCGTTTCCCGATAAAATATCCATATAGAGTATTAGCAAACCTAGCCGACACATCATTAACCTCTTTTAACGGGATTGAAACATGAGCCCCATCCACACGCTCATCATTGCGAAGCTCAAAAATATTAACCGATTTAAAAGCATTCTTAGTCTTGAACATCGAAGCATATGAAAGTTTAGGAGCTGTAGTAGTAGCCGCCCCACTAGTAGACTTACCAACATCACTCATATTACCACTTTGAACATTCTCATTAAGCGACTGATTAGCAGAAGTGTTACCAACCTCTTGAGAATTCATAGTAGCTGGCGTAGCATTAGAAGTAACCTCCACAGCTTTAGTAGTATCATCAGCTTGTGTGGTATTAGATTTCATCCCTTGATCAGTCACATTCTCCATATTCTGACTCACAAACAAATCCTCCTCTTGATCATCAAAAGTAACGGTACGATAGGGTTTCAAAACCCTACCATCCCTTCCCACGACCGTACCATCAACATGTTTCACTTTAGAAGCGATATCACACTCAAACGTACCATCCCCAACACCCTTTTGTTGCCCTACAGCTCGTACCCCATCATTAGATCCAGTCGAAATATTACCAGTAACAACCGACTTCTTCAAGATCGATTTTAATAAAGGAGCATCACCAAGCAGGGTCGATTTAGATAAGTTAGAGGTACTTGTAGAAGATGTAGTAGATGAATCCATGGGCAACAGAAATCAAAACGATAAAAACAAAGAAACGAAACCCTAAAAAATCCTAATAATGCGATCGGAAAAAACCCTAAAAATCCACCTCCAAAAAACGATAGCAATTAATAAATGGAGCGAATCCCTAATAAATACTCAAAACATAATCCTAACCGACACTCATGATTGGCAAACAGATAATTAATGAACGACCTAAACAATCCGATAAGACAAAAAACAAAACCCTAAATCAGAAAAACAAATCCTAACTCTTTTGAAATAGCAACCAATTAAAAAACCTACTCAAGTGCAACAATCCGCAGATAAACACAAGAGTATGAGTGTTAAAAGATATAAGAATCAAGAAGCAGTAAGGAATTCGTTTGAAAAGAGATGATCATAGGATTTCGCCATTTTCTCCAGAGCGTAGGGTTTTTTCTTTGTCCCTGAACACTTGCTCAGAATAAGGATATACCTAGTCAACCCTTAGGAAAGAAAACACTTAAACCTAATCCCTCTTTAGAACCCTCTACCTCAATGGAACCAAAAACCTCACCTTTAGAAATTAGGATTAGTTAGGAAAAACTAGAAGAACCGTAGGGGGAAAACAAAACTCTGGGAAGAAATCTAGTGAATCTAAAACTCCGTTAGGATATTTTCCTTTAGGTATCCTATACTCTTACTCTTCCGTTTAATCTCATCTTTCATTTCTCTCTTTCTACCGTTTAAATCTTTTCCTTCCACTTCTTCCTACTCTTCCGTTTAAAATCCCATTTTCCCCTTTTTTTCCCACTACCCAAATTAAAACCATACTTTTTCATTTTCCCTACTCATATACTTTTCCCCACTCCACCCACTCCAAAATCCTTTTCCTTTTCTATTTCCCCTACTTTGCCATTTCATCCTTTTTCCTTTCTCACTCCACTCCACTCCAATGAAACCTTCACTCCATTTCCCTTCATTTTTATTTCTCCGTCATTTTACATTCTATTTTCTTCTCTCTATATTCTCTCCCTACCTCATCCTACAATGTTCTATTAACTAGAACTTGTATTTCTCGTCATAACGCAAGTTTCTATTAGTTAGAACTTGTAAGAATATCTACATCGAACTTTAATCCTCATTATGTTCGACTATGATATTAAATCTCGCTTTGCAAGAAATTGTAAAAAAATGAGATCTTCTACGTCCGTCATTCTAGCCTTAACATAGGAATCTACCATGTGACAAGTTGCTAAACCGGAGAACTTTAGAACTTGTCTCTATCATGACTAGAACTTGTCTCTATCATGAATAGAACTTGTCTCTATCATGACTAGAACTAGTCTCTATCATGACTAGAACTTGTCTCTATCATGACTAGAACTTGTCTCTATCATGACTAAAACTTGTCTCTATCATGACTAGAACTTGTCTCTACCTTGACTATAATATTCCTCTACCGTATCTAGAACTTGTCTCCACCAAGATGAGAACTAGTTGTCATCTCAGTTGAAACTTTTCTCTAAAATATTCCCTTACCATATATCCTTAAATATGGTAAAACTCTCTTCATTTTCCACCGATACTACTTAAGGATGATTTATGATGACTATCCTCTTAAAATGAATTAGGATGTTCCTACATTTAAATGAGAAAGTAATAAGTCAAATAGGTTAAGAATTTATACGCTCTTGTTTTCAAATATTGGGACGCCTTTATTTACAAATAATGAGACTTAAAAACCAAAGTATCTGGTATCTGTACAAGCAATTCCTACTCCGCTTGTGCAAAATCTTCTTTTCTTTTCACTTCATTTTCCTTGGTATCAGAAGATAATCCTCTTCTTCCTCTATTTTCTCGACTTATTCTCTCCCCTACTCCTATAATCGTCAAAATCTCGGGACGAGATTTTCTCTAAGGGGGTAAGACTATAACAACCCACAAACACCCATTACTATCATTCCCATTACAAATACCTATAGTAGGTATTTCACAGGTAAATTTTTGCCTTTTATATACATTATTACTTGCATGACTCACTAGACCTGCTCACGTATCTACGCAAGCTAAATAACTCAACACTCACATCCTATAAACCCTAGGTATGTCAAGCATAAAATCATAACAACACCATAATAAGTAATTCACCAATCTAAAACACTAAACATAACACAAAACCCTAATAAACACTAAACTAAAACTTAAGTAGGATTATGTGCTTATTTGAATATATATGCTTAGTTTAACTAGTATGAATGTGTCCAAGGCTTAAGTATGAGTTTCCGTAGGAATATTAGGATATATTAGAACCATTAGGCTATAGAATAAACCCTTTATAACTTAGATACAAACCCCATAAGCCCTAAACCATAATCAGGTCATAGATAACTAGAATTAGGTCTAAACCATCCCCATAGGTCACTACCACTTAGTATAAGCCTTTTAGAACTTAGGAATAGTTATTAGACACTCATAGGACACTAGTCTAGGCACTAAACCATAGGATAAACCCTAGTCTCTCACTAAACACACTTAGGTCATTTAGGTTACAAAACTAGGTCAAACCTTCCCAAACCTTCCCCATAAGTTACCCTCTCTTAGAATAAACCCTTTAGGACTTAGGATTAGTTACTAAACACACTTAGGAACTTAAATTAGGCACTAAACCTTAGGTAAAACCTTAAACACTTAATAAGTAGAACTAGGCTAATGGATTTTGATATAATTACAAAACCCTAAAATTCTCTCCCCTAAAGGGCGATTTAAACACTCCATTCAAACCGCCTCTCTATTATTTTTATAATATGCAATCGGTATGATGGGTGTGATTATAGGGGAGGAGTTGAGTCTTGTTTATTATCCAAATCTTGTGAGATCGCTGCTTTTCTACTCTAAACCCTAATCGCTTTTTTGTTAGTCGGTTGTATAATCGATTTATTATCTAGGGTTTAGTTGTTATTGATTCGTTCTTATCCCTATACGATTCCTACTCATATATCTGGTTGATCGTTTAGGGATTATCCCTAACGATTAGCTATTCATAAAATCGGTTTTAGGGTTTTCTTTGTTTGGCAGATTGTCTACTGCTCATGATTATTATTATACGATCTTGCTTTGGGTGTTTGGTGCGATCAAAACCTTCCTATATCAGCCTTCTGAATTGGTTTATTAGGGTGCATGCATGAACGTAAACCCTAATTTAGGGTTTCGTTTTTTTAAAGGTTTTGATCTGCTTGGTGGTTGTTGCTGTTGCGCTTTAACGTTTACATCTTGGGTTGATAGTTGGATTTTTGTCCATTCATGACATGTAAGTCGATCCGTTGATCGTGGTTATCGTATGGTTTGTGACGTTTATTATTGGATGTGGGTTGGGAGAGGGAAGGTGATTCTATTTGCCGAGTTATGTGATCTGCTTGTGTTGATTAGCTGCTGATCATGTTTGGAAGTTAAGTTATGTAGGGTTCTTATTCAAAAACTCTATTGATCGATTGGATGTGCTTTGATTCTATACGCGTTCCTGTTTTCATATTATTTGGATCAGATTTTGTGTCTTGCACATTCGATATGCTGGTTAGGGTTTAATCACCCTAGGTTCGTTGCATGGTGCCTTTTTCATGATTGGTATTGATTACGTAGCTGTATTGAATGTGTGATCATGGCTTGGACGTTGCAGGTTCGCTGCATGATTGTTAGGGTTACCTACAATATTATTTGTACGTTACACCTTATTAGATGTTCTCTGTTCGTATTTCAATCCCAAACTGGTATATGCGTTGATGCTGCTGTTTGGATTATGCGTTGATGCTGCTGTTAAAGGAATACTCTTGGCTCATCCATGCAAGCATTTACTTGACAAATCCACTTCAGTTCCAACATTCTACCTTCATCAGTTCTGGCTTACAGCAAAGGTCATTTTGGATGATGAATCTTTTACTGTCACTCTGGACCGACAAGTTTATACCGTAGACCTGGATGTCCTTCGCACAGTTCTCCTCCTTCCCAGACCTGAGAATGAATATGTTCCAATGTTGCCTAAATTGGAGATCCTAGATTATCTCATTGATCTAGGATACGATGTTCAAGATGACTTACCTCTGATTAAGCATTCAAGATTCAATGCAAAATACATGCCTCAGCCGTGGAGAACCTTTTTTATGTTGGTCGTTCGCTCAATATCAGGAAGAAAAAGCGGTCATGAACATCCGAGACTTGAGCATTTACAAGTGTTTTGGGGAATGTTCAGCATGCTACCAATTGACTTTGCAAGATCAATAATGAGCGACATAGTCTACAACATCCAAACAGATCGTGAAAAGATAATGATCCCGTTTGTGAGATTCACCAAGTTACTCATCGAGCATTTCTGTAAAGATCAACCTGAATTCATCAAAAGAATGCAAGACCCTAATGAATCTAAAAATCTCTATCATGATGACTTCACGATTGCTTTTGTCAAAATGACCATGTTCTCCACAAAGCAACAAGGCAAAAGGATTCCAGACTATCTCCTTGACGATAAGATCAGGAACACCAAGAGCTTTGAACTTTATGAAAAATCTTATCAAGGAAGAAAGGTGGGACTCAAAGGAGAGATTGTTGTACCACAAGAGAAAAGACAGACTCGTAGCAAAAGGGGTGGAAAAATAGGAAGTACGAGCAACACTACAAGTTCACTAAAATCTAAATCTACTCCCAAACCCAAAACTACCCCTAAACCTAAGCCTGCTACTAAACCTAGAAAGAAAATCACTCCTAAACTCGTCATTCAAGATGAACCTACACCACCACCTTCTGAAAGTGAGTCAGAATTCGACACCGAAACTGATGAAGAGGATTTTCATCGAAGTGAAAGAGTAAATGAAGAAGACTTTCCAGAAATGGAATATGCAAAACAACAAAGCTTGGAAACTCTTGAAATGGATGAAAGGAAAAGACGAGGGATTACCATCACTGAATCAAATGTTGGTGTTAATGATGATGAAGAAGAAGAACCAATAGTTGAACAATTGGTCGACAAGAGAAAGTTGAAAAGTATTGTAGTCGATACACGGGCCGAAGAGAAGCAATTTCTCAAAGATCAACGGGAAGCATCACTCCTCAGCAGACTCCATCCACAACCTGTCAATCAACCGGAACATGAAGTCGCCTCTAGTAGTATTGTTCCTCCCATTGTGTCTTCTACTTCAGAACCGGTTATTGATCCCAGTGACAGAGAAGAGGATAAAGATGAAGAAGGGAATACTATTATGAAGGAAGCTCCAACAATTGAGGAAAAAGTTGCAAAAGAAGAGAACATTACCACTGATCAGGAATTTGATCAATTCATCACTCCTGAGTATCTTGCACAAGAAGGGGAACGTAGAAGAAAAGAAAGTGAAGATAAAGATGAGAATGATCAAGAACAACAATTCGACACTAACATATTTCTTCAATCACCTTCACACTCTCTTCTACATCTCTCATCATCCTCAAAGAAAACACCTCCAGAGAAACCTCCACTTCCCAAAGGCTCACCTCCAAAGGATCCTACTCCTCCAGCTTCTTCTTCAAGCTCACACAACGAATCTTCTTCGGAATCATCACCAGAAAATTCATCTCCTCCACCATCTGAAACTACATCAAAACAACAATCAATCAATGATCCCGCAAATCCAGTTGATATTCAGGAGCAAGTGAAAAGCTTAAAAACCATGGTAACAAATCTGGCAAAACAAGTTGAAGATTTTCAGGAGGCAAAGCAGCAGATTGATAGGTTCATGAAAGCAGACTTGGAAGGAATGATCAAGACTTTTACCAATGATTACCTTATAGATAATCTTGTTGAAATTGTCACTCCTCAAGTGACAAGTCTTGTAGAACTGATTAAAGACAACTTGGAGCACAGGATTAGAAGTGTCGTAAGAAAGATGCTGTCAACAACACCGTTCACTCTTCAACCTGCAAAAGCTTCAACGACAACTCCAACCGTTCCAGAACCATCAGTCGAAGACTTTCTTGCTCAACTCTACAACAAAGTTGCTTAAAAAACCGTTTTGACACCTGAAGAAACAGCACTTATCGATGCCATTGCAGCTAATTTGTCTAAAGAGTCTTGCAAAGAAGCTGCTTGATCTTTGAAAAGGCCAAGGAAAGATGATGATCCGGACCCTAATTCGAAAGGAAAGAAACAAAAGTCTGCAACCGGTCCATCATCTTCACAACAACCACAAAAGGCTTCAACACCTCCTGCAAAACAGTAACATACTTCAGCTTCTGGATTAGGTCTGACAGACCAGGAAGAACCTTTCATGCACCCTGTAGAAGATTATCAGGGACAACCTGATACAGACTCTCGTGCATCTCCCATCCCCGACTCTAGACCTGGACCATCATCAACCACTAAAGCTCATGAGAAGGATAAAACTTCAAAGTCTATGAAATCTAAGAAAAGAAGACGTCACTCATGGATTGACAATGATGACACACCAGAAGGTGATTGGTTGACCGAATTGGTCAAGCCTCAACCTCCTCTCGAAGATGAAGAACCACTCCCTTGAAATACACTACAATACACTCAAAGTATAATGGCTGGTCTTCAGATTGAGACACTAACAAAGGCTGAGTTGAGGAGAATCAATCGGGATGCACTTGATTTCCTCAAGTCTAGATCTAGAAATTGTAATACTCCGTAAAATCCCAGGTCATTTATTAATGCTAATTTTCGATACCATTCTAATCTAAACCATTTTTGCAGGCTAATTTGAAATTTTTATATGAGACACCGTTTGCTTGACACCCGATTACTTTGGTCACCGTTTGTTTGACACCCGATTACTTTGGTCACCGTATGTTTGTCACCTGGTATCACATGATTGTCACTCTTGGATGTCACCCAATGAGGTTAACACCGGTAACTCCCACTTGCAATCCGATACCTTGAAAAGACACCGATATATATATATATATATATATATATATATATATATATATATATATATATATATATATATATATATATATATATATATATATATAAAACTATGTATATATATTAATTATTACAAACTATTATCACTATGTATATATATATATATAAGTATATATACCTAGGAACGACACCGTTTATGAAATGTGGACTACACGAATTGACACCGACACCGACACTGACACCGACACCGATACCGAAACTAAAGTTACGAGAGCATTAGTCACCGACACATCAACTATCCTACTAGTACACCTATTTCTTTTGTTTTCTCTCTTTGGTTCCCTCACCACTCGACACAAAGCCACCCTTTGCTTCTCCTTGCGTGTGAGATCAACCAAAAACCAACATATGAGCCACCCTACATGTTGAACCTATTGCACTAGTTGAACCCATGGTTCATAACATTACACCCTAAGTTCTATTACCCAAAGGTTCTTATGTTTCTTTAACCAACAACACAACCACTTTCTACACAACCTTTTCCTAAAAGCTATTAACCAATGGATCAAGTGTTTCTTTAACCCACAACACCAAAACACCTTTCAAATAAACAAATCATACAAGTACCATCACATGTTTCCCCTAAACCACCCTAACCTAGTACTAAACAAATCCACAAAGTCATCATAGCCCCAAGAACTACAAAACTCGACTTGACACATCACAAAACTAGAGACAACCTTGTCTTGTTTCGAATGACATTACAAGGACCAAATCACATGCTAAGTTTTGCTAACTACCTCATTCCTTCTATATATAGTCACATTTATTGCACATTTTTCACACACTTACAAGTTTCACAAGCTCTCTTATCACAAAACACTTCTTTCTTTCTCTCTACTTGCTGTCGAGTTGGGTCACATTTCTAAGACCTGGGTTACACATTTGGATCGAGGATCATTATACAAGGAGGGTACCACTTTTGCTCATTTACTTGTCTCGTATCACACAAACTCTTCACCACCTTATTTGGTGTTGTAAGTTATCACCTCTCTTTTCTATTTTAACATCACTCATTTCTTTTTTTCACGCATTGCATGCATATCACACGTCGTATAACACTTGGACTTTAAATCACACGTAACACTAGCACCTCGACACCCTTTTGAAAGGGCCTTGTAACTTCATTTTTACACGTACAACATATATATATTTTTCGACACCCTAAATCTTCGACTCACACTTAACCAAACCAACGTCACATGCAAGCCATACTCGATCTTATGCTAAGTAAACTAAACCTAAACCAAATCCTAGTCGAGCAATGTTTTTAAGCAAACTAAACACCCTTTGGGCCTAGAATGGGCTAACGAGCCCAATTAGTTTTCAAAGGAGATTTTTGGCTTAAAAACTTGAAAAATAGCGAGATGCATAAAACAGATTTTAAGGATTTTTACAAGTTGTAATTACCACTTTTATTGTAACAAAAAGTTTGTTTTTCAAAAACTTAACTAAGGACTATTTTTGCAAAGTCTCGTGATAAGGGACTAAAAGTGACAAAATCCCAAAACTTTCGGACTAAATATGACACTATCGATTTCTAATAGAAAATGAGGGTAGAAACTGTAAATTTCAAAAGCTTGAAGAATAAAGTGTAAAAAGTGCTAAAAAGGACTAAAAAGTAATTATTTTTTACCAAGGGGTAAAAAGTGTAACTTTATTAAAGTCAAGGGTCAATAATGATAAAGATACTTTATTAATTAATTATTTTGTATAATTTAATCTTGTATATATAAATATGTATATATTTTGTAACTTTAAAATAAATATGTAATTTTACTAAAAATATTTAATTATAAATATTTTTATTAAACGATATTATTATCACAAATGAATTAACATTTATTAGACACCGTTTCGAAACAACGTTACAAATAACTACGTAAAGTTATTTTGGAATATATTAAGACACCCGAATGGATATCACCGTACACAAGACATGTCACATGTCATTTACGAATCAAATCTAAGACACCGATGACAATATATATAGGTCGCAAGTCGGAGGAATTTCATTGCTAATCGTAGCAGTACACTGTCACTTTTGAGCACCGTTGTGATTTACACACCTGTCAGGTGAGTTCATGGTCCCACATTTTTAGTTGTTTTTAAACCCTGTGGGGAGATACATGCTATAAACCGAACACATGTATTTTTCTGTATGATGTTACTATCTGATATTGCCTAAGTTGACACCCGTACCACAAGTCCCTCATATCGCGAACCTTAATCACTTGTTTAGTGAGCGCGAATATAGTTGATAGATCTATTGGAATGGCATCCCATCTCTACCAAGGTGATTACTTGGTAGGAGATGTGCTATATTCGAGGACCGTAGAAATTGGTACCTTTCTGCTCACCGAGGGCCCCTTGTCATTTACATCCTCTGTAGTGAAGATGATTGTTATTATCTTTATGATATGTCGAATCGATTTTAAGGCTTGCGTTTCGTGAGGCTTAGGAGCAATATTTCACCAGTTTAGTCAAGACCTGTCTATCTTGGCTTGTTCATTTCAAATGCTTGACTTGTGTTCACACTATTACTATTTAAACTACTATGGATTCACTCAACCTTTGTGTTGACTTTTTAAGCATGTTTATCTCAGGAAATTAGCAGGCATGGTGGCACGGAGCTGGCAAAAGGGCACACAGGACCTCCCTTTTTATTTCAATAATTATATCATTCTTTTCAAACTCATCACTTCTTTTGTGAAACAATTAACATTTTGGAAAATGTTTGTAACTCTGACTACTTTGAGTTTTCATGGAATGATATTGACTATCTTTTGAATTGTTTTCTATGAGTATGACTGTGTACTAAACTGTAATGACCCCGATTAGACTTCCGCTGCTTATCAAATTTTCGGGGTGTTACAGAAACAAGATGGAACTCGAATTTCACATGCAGAATATCGCTAGTGCAATGTCAGGCAAGTTTGACTGGCTAAACCTAGAGGCGAATTTCGACATCCACTCAGGAAAACCCGACAAGCCTTACTTCACCGATTGGACCAAACCATTACCATTGCAAGGATTCCCAGAAAAACCTAAGATACCTTATCGTTTCTTCTTCAACAAAGATCTTCCAAACCTCCAACTCACTCAAGAGAATTCTATAGAAAGATATGCTTCCTCATTGACAATCTCAGTCCCAGCTGCAAGGTATGATATTCCTGCAATTGAAGAGTCGACTCCTATATTCAGCAACTCCATTGTAGCCTACGACAGAGGTGCTTTACTAGGAATTCAACATTGGCATGAACATCGTCGACTCGGGTACACTCACAGGATAGATATAAAGTTAATAGAGAATGTGAAGCAGAAACCAAAAATCATTGCCATCTTGGAAATTCATGAGTCGAAAAGGTTTAACTACACTTTCATGAGCGAGATTGTTGTCAAAAGACAAGATAAAAAGAAGTACAAGTTCTCAGAAGCTGACTTTCCCGACCTTTATCTAAATGACGTTGAAGACATGTATTTAGAAAAGGTTCAAGGAAGAATGCGTGGATTCGAAACTGACACACAATACAACTTCATTTCATCTCTACTCCTCTACATCAGACGACTGATTGTTCAAGAAAGAGTGGAAGACCTTCAGCTTGGAGTTGTAAGTTATCAACAGAAGATCAATCTGACTAAACCCCAACTCTCAATTCAAGGAATAGAACAAATGTCACAGTACACACTCATCCAAAAACCGTCATTTGGTTTCACCTACCTCAACAACAAGAAGACACTCAGTTTCATGAGGCTCGATGAGTTACATAAGTTCTGTGATACCACGCTCAAAACCGTTCGCGATGGTTTAGTCAAAAGGTTGCAAGATGATAAGAGAAAGATATCTAAGGGTGAATCTCCTAAATGGAAATCTAGCTCCAGAAGACAAGTCCGCAACTTTGTCATGAAAATTGAAGAAAGGTTATTTCGTCGGGAACAGATCAGACGATTGGAAAGCTACATCGGTGTCAGACCATCATTCCCTGTCAGAATCTTCCAAAGACCAAATCCTCAGTTCACAGACTTTGATGCTCCAATTGTTGATGATTCATAAACTTGGTTACACGGGTACTAACATTTCCATTACAATTATTTCATTGATTGTTTTGTGATCATTATGGCTTGTGCACACATATCAGTGTACAACCCATTCTTGTAAAGAAAGGACCCTAAGGTACGCATCAGTGCCTCAATCTCGATATAAGGAGCGAAGGCTTCTTACTTTTGAGTAGAATTTATCAAATATTTTCTGATTTTCATAATTCTGCTCAAAAGACAAGTATTTCACCTCAATAAGTAATCACTTGTTGAGGGGGAGCACTTGAAAACTCTTCTTTCTCTAATCAAAAGTTCTTATTGATCTCTCCCCATAAGACTCAAAAAGGCATATTTTAATCAAAAAGTTTATCAAAAACATCATCTTATATGCTATTTTTGAGGGGGAGAAAAAGAAAAGTGATTAAAATATGAAAGTTCTAAGATGCTTAAAGTTGAATCTAATGCGAGCTAGACTTAGAATTGACCCAAGAATTGACGAAACAAAAAGTTTGTAATCTCGAAAAGACTTATCCTCGACGGGTAATGACATCAAGTTAGTTACTAGAGCTAGTTGTCACCTAAAAGCTGACAATGGAACTCTCTAACTATCCACGTAAGAGTGTCTCGAAAAGGATTTGTCTAAGTAGAAATGTACCGTTTCGAGAAACTTTCTGTGGACTCGACCAGACCGGGTAATAACTTCAAGCTAGTCTAACTAGTGATGTAAGCGTGTCTCGAATTAGTCTTGTTCACTGAAAGTGGATCAATTCAAAAAGTGCTTGCTCATCCCGCATGTGCAAATTTAGTAATTACACATGAGCACATGTGAAGGGGGAGCCCTTCAAATGAAAACACAAAACTCTCAAAGTGTTAAAACAAAATGTTTGAGGCTATAAGGAGACTAAGATAGGAAAAACCGTCCTATGATCCGCCAGAACCGGAGGGATCTACCCAAGGACATCACCAATAGTTAGAATTAGAAATCCTTAGGTATGTAATACGTGGGAATTGCGCCCTCGCAACAGGTTTTACCTCTCAAGGGATCTTGAGAAGCTTACAACCCCCACTAGGCAGTGTACTTGATCGTTGTAGTATAGTATAGTGACAAGTACCGGGGGATTGATCGTTCAACTCAGGAATATTGTCGCTAGGATTAGAAAGCCTAAAAACTAGGTCTAGAGGTGAGAGATGATTCTTTTTTGTATTTTTATGTTTTTATGAAAGCAAATAAAATCTCGGTGTTGGAAGAGTGGGCGGAATTAGTTGCTAGTCAACTAACCCAAAAGCTAAGATGCAATCAAAATAAAATGACAGAAATGAAAATAAATCTAGTTAAACTAGTGGTGTGAACAATAATAGGGAAAGTTGTGTTTACTTAGATTTCACTACTCCCTAGATATCTTTTACAGGTTAATAGTTTGTTACAATTGCATGGATGACGGGTTATATTCCTTAATACCATTCATGGGGTGGCGTACGTACTTCCCTAACTCTATAAGCTCCTACTTCACTCCTATGTCGAGCCGGCTAAGAAGCTCCTAACATGGGATCATTAGAATTCGCTCATGCATTAAATACAACCATAATAACCTAGTACGCATTGGTTCATGTTTCTTAAGACGTTCAAGCATGTCACCATATGGAAGTCTGCCAATTTTCTTAAGCCTAACATCGAATACACTCATCTGTAACAGCTATAAACAAACAATCAACCCATAATTAACATCTATGTTTCACTACATCTAAGGAATCACACAAGAGATCTAGCCTAGCATGTTAAATTCAAGACAAGTGTAAGATATATTCAAACAACACATAGACATATTGAATGAATTGAAAGAGTACTTATCTCAATTGAACATGAAAGGTTTCAAAGGGTAAAAACCCTTTAAAAAAGCAGTAAAATTCGTGTTAGGGCTTCTCTAATGAATGAAAATTGTAAAACTATATATAGATTTTACAGGGTGACGGCGTCAAGAAGGAATTTCTGACGCCGTCAACTCGCCGCACATAATGAGATCGGATTGCCTAGATCCAGATTTGACGCCGTCATGTGTAATATTACTCTGGGCCGTCACCATATCTTGAACCATGACGGCCATACGTGATGCTGTCACGTTTTCTCTAGACCGTCACTACTTCCAACTCTTGACGCTGTCACATGAAGACTCTTGACGCCGTCAGGTACTGTTCCCAGCAAGGAAAATTAAGACTTTGCCGTTTTCTTCACTTTTATGCTCCAAAAACGTCCAAAATGCTTCCTTTTCCAGAATTCACTCCAAAAGTACCTAAAATGACAAAAGGAACGATTTAGGGCAATATTTGATCAAATAAATTCAAATCCGGGGGCTTAAATGACCCCCTAAAAATGGTTCATTTTTCGCCTCATCATATACCCTTACACTTGAGATTTGCTTGTCCTCAAGCAAATGCGCTTTTATTCTAATCAAAATACAAGTTAGGGGTCATTTAACACCAATATAAAAGTAATTACAACAAATAATAGTTCCACTAAAGACCAAAGACAAGCACGGAGGTCATACACTAGCATCTCACAAATAGTGTTTAGATACTCACATCTCTCGGGTGTAATAAAGTATATATCATAATATGGAAATGGAAAACATCTCTCACTACCTGTCATAGCAAAATAGATTACCATAGGCTTGGGAAAGGATCAAACCTCCACCACTTGGCGTAAGCACCTAGGATAAACTATCAAAGAGGTCTTTCAAAGGGTTATAACGTTAGGTGTAGGGATATGGAATACACGGTTTTGTTGGATATAGGCAATCTTTACTGGTGGCGAGTTAATCATCTTGGTTAATTACATGTACAATATGGCGTTGCTAAGCCAAGACTAGACTCGACTTAAGCTAATAAATCAAAAATAACAAAAACTTAATGTTTTTTCTCTTTTCTCTTTTTTTTTTTTCTTTTTCTTAATTTTTTCGATTTCTTTTTTTTTTTTTTTTTTTTTTTTTTTTTTTTTTTTTTTTTTGCATACACTCTTACCCTACCATCCAAAATAATACATCATAGGGAATATACATTCCCCTTACACTTGAATTTTTACACACTTTACGATAAACTAATCTAATGACTCGAATTAAGATAATCAAAACGCTTGGAGTACTTTTAAGATTAAAGCACATATGGGGGTAATAAATGATGTTCTTCCCCATTACTCCATAACATTAGTACTTTACCCATGAGTCCCAATCGTCCCAAAACAATATGTACAAGGATATGACTCGACTTAGCAACCATGTAATCAATTAGATAATTAACTAAGGGTTTAAACAAATAATAATAATGCACTAAAGATGAGTGCATAAACGGAAGGCTAAGGCGATTTGGTTGTACATTTAAGTGGGTTGTAACAAATTCTTCCTTTAAGTAAGATGCTTAAAGGTAGAAACAAAAAGATAGGCTCGGAGGGGTGTACTAGGGATTTCGTGTACTAAAAATGAGTACATCGCTAAGGGTGTGGGAAAAATTAATTGACTTAACTAGCCAAGCAATACGACTTAAATGGTCAAGTAATTATGATACGGGTTTAAACACAAGGGTGATTCTAATGCCTCTTATCATGTAGTAAATCCTACTACACCAATGTAGTCTCACTAGCGGTCTCGGGATGCATCACTAACGCAAGTTCTAGAATCTAAATGCTACCGGTACACTCATAAGCACTAATAGTAAATGCTTTTCCTATCAAATCTAAAGGCGAACCTCACATATTTGGGTGGAAAATTTTTCTGAATAGTACGGTTTTGTGCTAGTCATGCAATCTCCTATCCATGAGACGCTTGCTAAGGCTAAAGTTTCACTCCTAAATGTTGTAAAAAAATTTAAATTTGGCGCTAAAATTATACTAACAAGTATTTCTCTTAGTTTTATTACACACCTACCATCAAACAAACAAACTCAAGTGCAAATGTATCCTATAAGGTATCATCATTTACCCTCCCCTTACACTTAGGATGAACATTGTCCCCAATGTTCAAGTAAATAATGTAAAAGTGAAACAGGCAAAAGAATGAAATCAAATACTCCCCAGATTCGTTCGGTGTGGATAGTGTGGTAACAAGGTTAGATCTTCCTCCAAGAAAATGAGCAATCAAATATTCCCTTCCAGAAAAATAAATCATCTTCTTATCATATGTAACCTGTTAAACCTGAGAAAACAAACAAGGCAACCTCGCGTAAAATCGGCGGCAATCTATTTATACTAACAAGTCCTAGAAAATAATGTAAGATATAATGCTTGTGGAATGAATGTTTGCAGATTTCCTGGAGTTTATAAAACTAAAGAATTAACAAAAACTTTAAGACTTCGTTAGAAAAACAAAACTAGCAAAATTTCCAGAATTTTACACATGGCGCCGTCAGGAGTTAACTCTTGACGCCGTCAGAAGTGACCTGCAGAAATCTTTACTTTAAGTTTCTGGAAAATTTCTGGAAAAACTTATGTCCTACTTCCTGGAAAATCCTGCAAAACATCATTATGACTCGATACAAGCATTTGACTCTAACAAATACTAATACACATGTTCATTTAATATTGTTGTGGTTCATGCTCAAATTCGTTCTTATAAACAAATTTGGGTCTCCCTTACACTTATCTTTTGCAAAATACCTTTATATGCAATTAAGACGAAGTTAAAAACAAAATAAAGCATTTTCACAATTTACTTTGAAACATGAGCCACAAACAACAAAAAATAAAACATGCATACAGAAACAAATAAAATCAAATAAATAAATAAAGCTTGGGTTGCCTCCCAGTAAGCGCTTATTTTTGTTCGAGTCACGAGCCTGACTCTACCCTTATTTAACAGAAATAGGGGAGGTTTTCTCTACACTTAGGATTAAGTGCGGGTGGAAGTAGCGATACACACCCTTAGGGTGGAAATATGCCTCGTGAAGAAAGAGTGGTGGATGAATTATATGCTCAAAGGGTTGTGCTCCTATCATCATAACCTTACCTAATTCAATCAGGTTAATGGGTGGATTAAGATTTTCTCCTAGAAAGGGATCATTTTCAATTAACTTCAAGAGATTACTAGTTGGGGATCCATCTTGACCTAATAAACCCGGTTTAAACCCATAATGTTTCTTGTGATCAAACATAAATGGGTGATGTAAGCATGTAAGGTCATTTTCCACTCCAATATTGGTTTCCTCTCTACAAGGCTTAGAGTCCACTACCATTATCCTAAGACTACCCGGACTATATGGTTTGATGGGTGGATTGGGACCTATTTCAATTCCTAAATTTTCATCCAAGGATGGAAGATTAGGTAACGGTTTTGGTTGAGGCTCCGGTTCATCAAAACTAGGAACTTCCCTAGAACTAAGAGTAAGGTTATCATTATAAGTATTCAAACCTATATCCTCTAGTTGTGTTTGGTTCAAAGGTTCTACCTCTATTGGGGTTCCTAAAGTCTCTTCTACTTCTTCCGGATAAGTCACAGGCGGTGTGTATGCCTCAAATGATGGTAGGACTTGTGGGGTACTTGGTGGGCTTAGATTTTATACTCTATCCTATATCTTATCAAGATCACCTATGTGTTCATCTTGTATTAAGGTAGTGCCTAACCATGACATGCACCTAGGTGTCTCAACTCTAATCTTTTTATCCCTAAACAAACTTTTCGATTGAACCTTCCAAATTGAAAATAGGTATACACTAACGTTTTTTGGGTCCCATGTTCCACTCCTGTATTGGGCATGAATCTCAAAGTTTTCCCATGCGTTTTTGACATCATACTCCCAAAACTCCCCATCTGTTACATAGTCAAGCCTCATTTGGGTTTCGTAGTCGATACGAGTGTGAAATAATTGAAGTAGAGGCAATAAATCAAGACCATAGTGAAGGACTTTTTGTAGTAAGTATTTGAAACGAGTCCATGCATCGGGAAAAGATTCACCATGATGTTGTTGAAACATCAAGATGTCATTTTGAAGTGAAAAGGGTAGATTTTGTAGTGGGTTTGGTCGATTGGATGAAAAATTTGGCGGATTCGCGTTCTCCATAATGGTGAACGGAAAAGTCAATGGAAAGCTTTTTACGAACAAAGACACAAAGAAAAGATAGACTAAAGGAATCTATAATAATAAAATAAAAATCTTACTAGAAAGGAATCTAGCAAGTAGACCTAATAAAAAGAAATTTTAATCTAGACAATAACTATTCCCCGGGCTGCGGCGCCAAAAACTTGATACGTAGGAATTGCGCCCTCGCAACAGGTTTTACCTCTCAAGAGATCTTGAGAAGCTTACAACCCCCACCAGGCAGTGTACCTGATCGTTGTAGTATAGTATAGTGACAAGTACCGGGGGACTGATCGTTCAACTCGGGAATAGTGTCGCTAGGATTAGAAAGCCTAAAAACTAGGTCTAGAGGTGAGAGATGATTCTTTTTTGTATTTTTATGTTTTTATGAAAGCAAATAAAATCTCGGTGTTGGAAGAGTGGGCGGAATTAGTTGCTAGTCAACTAACCCAAAAGCTAAGATGCAATCAAAATAAAATGACAGAAATGAAAATAAATCTAATTAAAATAAATAGGGAAAGTTGTGTTTACTTAGATTTCATTACTCCCTAGATATCTTTTACAGGTTAATAGTTTGTTACAATTGCATGGATGATGGGTTATATTCCTTAATACCATTCGTGGCGTAGCGTACGTACTTCCCCAACTCTATAAGCTCCTACTTCACTCCTATGTCGAGCCGGCTAAGAAGCTCCTAACATGGGATCATTAGAATTCGCTCATGCATTAAATACAACCATAATAACCTAGTACGCATTGGTTCGTGTTTCTTAAGACGTTCAAGCATGTCACCATATGGAAGTCTGCCAGGTTTCTTAAGCCTAACATCGAATACACTCATCCGTAACAGCTATAAACAAACAATCAACCCATAATTAACATCTTGGTTTTGCTACATCTAAGCAATCACACAAGTGATCTAGCCTAGCATGTTAAATTCAAGACAAGTGTAACATATATTCAAACAACACATAGACATATTGAATGAATTGAAAGAGTACTTATCTCAATTGAACATGAAAGGTTTCAAAGGGTAAAAACCCTTTGAAAAAGCAGTAAAATTCGTGCTAGGGTTTCTCCAAAGTTATACCCTACTTGTCCCTCTCAAGTTACACACTAATGAATGAAAATTGCAAAACTATATATAGATTTTACAGGGTGACGGCGTCAAGAAGGAATTTCTGACGCCGTCAACTCGCCACCCATAATGAGATCGGATTGCCTAGATCCAGATTTGACGCCGTCATGTGTAATATTACTCTGGGCCGTCACCATATCTTGAACCATGACGGCCATACGTGACGCCGTCACGTTTTCTCTGGACCGTCACCACTTCCAACTCTTGACGCCGTCACATAAAGACTCTTGACACCGTCAGGTACTGTTCCCAGCAAGGAAAATTAAGACTTTGCCGTTTTCTTCACTTTTATGCTCCAAAAACGTTCAAAATGCTTCCTTTTCCAGAATTCACTCCAAAAATACCTAAAATGACAAAAGGAACGATTTAGGGCCATATTTGATCAAATAAATTCAAATCCGGGCTTAAATGACCCCTTAAAAATGGTTCATTTTTCGCCTCATCAGTATGATATGAAAAAAAGGAGAAAAGAATGAAAGGAGAAAGAATGGGTTGAAGAATTAAAAAGAAAAGTAAAGAAAAGGGTAAAAAGAAATAGCCCTCCATATGTTCAACCTTAGGCAAGACACCGGGTACAATTCGTATGCTACTGGTTGTTGCTAAGGCAACACCGGTATTGAAGATAAAGACGTCATGGACCCAGTGACGCACTGAACTTAACCTTCTAAGCCACTCAAGTTCTCTTAAAACAGCTTGTTTCATTCTCACAGGGAACCGGTGTAATCTATCAACTTATCTCTTAGAGATGGTTGATATTGAAGAAGGAGACCCCTCCCTAGTCTCCGCTTAGGAAACCTAAGTGTGCACTTATCGAGTCTAGAGCCATGAGATACATCAAAGATCTCTTAGGAACACTTAGAATTTCTACAACTGGTGTTCTACATCAATGGACACCAGCTGTAAATTATCGAGTCCTTCGCAGATCCTAGCAATCTGCCGAGAACGTTTATGAGAGAAACATAAGTATTTCTCAATGATTGAATGGAAACTCCTGCCAGGGTCAACATCAAACAGCCCTGACAGAAGGTCACTTCGGTAACTCCTTGTAGGTTACGCTTAGTGTTCGCGGTGGTTCCAAAACGGTCTATAGTCGTGGAGTGATCCCTAGCGACTCACCCATTCATTGAGCTACTAAGTAGGTCTCGTAAGCTCCCTCGAGAGTATCTGATATGGGAACGGCCTTGATAAGGATTAGAAGGAGTCTTCACAATATGCTGTTGACGGTCTCCAATTCCTTATCTGTAAGTACCGGTTGATTTATTGCTAACTGTTTACCTGCAGCTACATATCACCTCCATGGCGACGGATTCCACATGCTCATACATACATCTTGAAGTCATAGAAAGCTCCCTCAAAGATCAAAGCAACACAAAGTTCAAAGAAAGATTCTACGCCAAAAAGAAGAATCTACAAAGTAAAAAGACTAAAGATCAAAGTGAAAGAAAGGGAACTACGTGCATGAGAAAGTCAAAATCGAAAGATGTATGAGCATGTTGGAATGGCGGACAACCACCAAAGACGCAGAAGTGACGAATGGCAGACAACTTCATAAGATGATCATTGTCACATCTACAAATAACAAAGAATAAAGAACGATGAATGATTTCTTTCTAAAGATTTTTGAAGACGTCTAAAGCTGTGAAAGTCAAAGATGAAGACAAGACAAAGACGTCAAGCAACCGCGATGACCGACCCTTAGGGGGAGATTGTTGGGAACGTAGTTTTAATATTTAGTCAAGTCTCGATCATTTGTAATAATCATTAGGTTGCTTAGTTTATTATTACTTAAGTTTATGTTATGTTGTAAGGCTTATGAAAGCCCATGGGACTTAAAGCCCACACGTCTACTAAGCTAGGAAGGATGGGAGTGTTGCCCTACTCCTTGCCTATAAATAGAACTCTCATGTATGCATAACTTTTGTTGGTTATTTTGATATTCTAAAGAAACTCTTGCATTTACATTTCTCTTACTTCATATAATTAACCAATCCTTATATCTATCTCATTCTTACTTGTGTGATATCAATATGGGCACCTAACATTCTTTCATGTAATAACTTATAAAAACTTATGAAAAATGGTTGATAACATGTAGGAAAAAAACATAAAAGGAAAAAGAGTTCACTATCTCCTGAAAACCGATATTCGATGAACATGTTCAAAAACTGTATCGGAAACAAAAGGAGAAGAACATCAAATTCTCCCAAGACAGATCACGTTGATGAGCATGTGACTAACAATCTTCATATAGATGATATTCAAGAGAATCAATGGGAAGATCCACAGCCAAACGGTAAAAATCTATTATGTATATTTCAATGTTTGCATATTAGATGAGATATATTTGAAGTTTGTATATTTGAATTTCTTATATATGGTTCATCAATTAACAGATGTTGATATACAAATGAACGAAACAAATGTTGATATTCAAACGACCGGAACTGATGAAAACATTGAAATTGCTGATCAAATGACCGGAACCAATGAAACAGAAATGGCTGATCCAATACTGGAACCGATCAAACAACTGAAAATGCAAATGATGAACCATCAACCTCAACTGTTATGCTCTCCCAACAACAGTTATCAGCAAGGATATTAGAATTTCAAGGGGAGTATTCCCAATTCAAATCCGATGAGGTAAAAATCTTTTTTTTTTTTTGGGTAAAGGGGAGTAATCCTGCACCCGGTAAAATACATTAATAAAAACGTTTAAGTACAATGGAAGAGAGTGAGTCTCTCATCGAAGTCCCTAAGGACACTACCACTACCACTATATAAGAATGACATGCCATTCTTATAACTACCAAATCTAAATACAACTAACGATGACTAGTAATAAAAAATACAATACATCACAACTCAAATAAAATTGAAATCTTCTTAGTCATCCTAGCGATCCAGATCATAAACAAGCGAACTTCCAGCCTCAACAAATTGCGTCTTCTATTAGTATTATGCAAAGCATAATCTAATAACCTAATACGAGTGCAATCCGTAGCAAATGAATTTGAAGCGTAAACATGGTCTAAGCGACCCTAACTTACATCAACCCTAACTGCCATCATATGATAACTTGAACCAAACTTCAAACCAATTCGAATGAAACACATGAAGACACCTAGGATCAAGTCACAATGGCACACCTCACATGATTACATAAACTGAAATAATAAAAATCAGTTGCCCACCATACGTATGTGATCACAATAAACACTATGACAAGATTTTGAGTACCACTAAGCTGCCCAATGCAACCAAGATAAGAATGCAAACTGATGGTAGCATAATCTGCCATAGACTAAAACAAGGGTAAAAATCCATAGAAAACCAGTAGCATCGTTCAAAAGACAATATCAATATGATTGGCAGCATGACTCTGAATGATGAACAGCACCCCCAATACCAAGACCGCCTACAGAAGCAGCAGGTCTTAGATTGACACCATGGGTTTTAGAACTGGGGTATACGAAACCCTAACATCCCCATAGACCATTGACATAATCATCTCTCCCTCAAACCCAAATAAACATGATAAAACATGATAGACCCTGATGTAAATCATCAATCATCAAACCTCAAAACGGTTAACCATCATAGAACCGACCAGATTCACCATCATATAACATTAGGAAAATCGAAACCCTAATAAAGGGTTCCATAAGCATGCACGCACAGTAACACCCCAACCAACATATGGATCGACTAGAAACATGAGCATACAAAGCATGTCAATCCAAGCATAACCACCAGATCGTATATCACTGATAGAACCATGAAAAGCCAAACGATCGAACAGAAATAAACCCCTTGTCAAGGGTTTTTAAAAATAAAACCAAACCTATACTGCACACTAAAAACAAAACCCTAATTGGGTATCGAATGGAATGAATCACGTTAACCAGAAAATTGATTAACCAATGTGCAACTAGGAGGAGATCGACCCTTATGTACAAATATTAGAACCGACATAGAATTAAGGGTGCGATTAAAAACAATGGCGGTTTAAAAAACCCTAAAGAACGATTAACCAAACAAATAAGAAAAGGGTTCTTAAATCGCCAAGTGAAGGAGAAAACCGATTAGATATATAGTTGAAAGCGTTGCCAGCCACCCTCAAAAGAATATCAAGAACCTAATTGTATTGCATACCCTTCAAAAAAGAGTAGAGAGGACGAATTAGGTGGTGATAATGGCCGGAAAAGGGTAGGAGGGTGGCGGCCGGATTTCTCCACTCAAAACCTATCCCTAATATTTAAAAACGAATATTAAAGGACAAATTTCTCTCATAAAGTTGATGAGGTAAAAATCTTTAGTCTTACTAAAAGCAATAATAACTTTAAATAAGTTTAAATAGATTAACATCTATTAGAATATATTAGAATGAGGTTCATCAATCATTTGGTCAGTGTTATGTATTGTTAGAATACATTAGAATGAGGTTCATCAATTATCATTGTTAGAATACATTAGAACGACTCTATACTTATTTGATTATATTAATGACATGAATAACATAGATTAACATATGTTAGAATACATTAGAATGAGGTTCATCAATCATTTGGCCAGTGTTATGTATTGTTAGAATACATTAGAATGAGGTTCATCAATTATCATTGTTAGAATACATTAGAACAACTCTATACTTATTTGATTTTATTAATGACAGGAATTCAATCACTCCCTGAGAAACATGTTGTCCTTATTTCAAGAAATGAAAATTAATATTGATGACATGCTAAGGGCTGGATTGGAGATATACCCCCGAAATGAATCACTGTTGGAAGTACGGGACTGGATGCACAGATTGGTTAACAGGACAACATTCGAGGCCTCACAAAGTGAAGATGAGAGCCCAATGCTGATGTTAACGATGGCTGATGATAAGGATGGCTCCGAGCCTAAGGAAACATCTAAAGAAACTGATAAACCTCAACCGGACATACCGACAGAGCCGTTAACTCAAATGTTCTTGGATCCAGCGTTTATGAAAGAGGTTGAAATGATTGAACGTAAAAAACAGGTAATAAACTCAAAAACAATTTTGTACCTTATTGATGAACTTATAATTGATTTCAGAATAACACCAGAATTGCCTGATGAACCTTTACCTGAAAACAGATGCAAACACCAGAATTCCTAATATTCAATGCGGAGCAATTTTGGAATAAGGGTTTGGTTTTGTTTGAAGAGAAGAAAGACCCCGAGTAGATATTGGATGAATTGCTCAAAAAGACACCTTTCTTGCATACATCGTCAGAATTATTGAGCGAGAAAATTGAAGGCAGTGTTTGGCAAAGAATTCTAGAGGAAGCTTTAAAAATGAATAAAACAGGAACAAAATAGAGAGAGTCTTCCCAACAAGATGAAGAACAACCAAAGATGATAACACCCATATCATTTGTTCACTCATCACCAGAAGAAAATTTAAGAATGAATGAAACAGTAGATGAAGATTTTACAACGCCATTAAATTCTTTCAACACAATCGCTCAAAAGCCTAAAATACCCGAACAGATGAAGAAAAATAAAGAAGGTGAAGAAGGCTTAGAAGATTTAAAAGAAAAGAGAAAAGTCAAGCCTATTGAATCACTAAAATCTTCGTATGTACAAAGAGTTGTTGTAATGAAGAACAAAGTACAGGAGATGGAAAAAAGGGTGGCTGATACAATTTTCTCTGCAAGAGGAGATCTTGAGTAAGTAAATATGTATTAGGTTCATCAATTTAAAAAAATCGTATTTCTTAATCAGTAGTGTTATTCTTTGCTAATATATTATCTTAAAATGAAATTGCAGTGATGTGTTATTTCATTCATTCTTTGTTGATGGTCAAAGAATCCACTTTGAGAGCTTAAAAGAAGGATTTGAAATCAGTTCAGGAGTGATAGATATGTGGGCGTTTTTACTTAACATGGCAGAAGAGAAAAGGAGCCCAGGATCATTGAGGAAGCTACATTGCCATACATCAGCTATTGTAAGTTACAAAAAAATGTATCAATTCTGATTCAATAACTAAAATCAATTTATGTTTGCTTTGACTAATATTGATGAACCACAGACACAAAACATGGAGAACATGGCTCTAAACTCGAAGCAACTCAAAACAATGTTTTACAAAACCATGACAAATCTTCTCTTTATGTCTACTGCTTATGAATCTATCAGAGATATTGACCTTGTAAGGACTTCTATTTAACTATGTTTAACAGATGCTTAGCAGATCCTTAACAATACGTTTAACTTATAGATAATTGTAAATTTTAACACTATGTTTAACAGATGTTTTTCCCGATGATGCTCGCTGATGAACACTTCTATTTGGTCTGTTTCAACTTGAAAGAAGCTCAAGTCCATATTCTTGACAACATGGATCACAATATATTAGTCAAGCAAAGATACATGAAAAAAATTATTGCTTTGGTAAGAGTTTTATGTATATTAAATGTATGTTAATGTAGTTAAGTTGAAGCTCATTGTTATTAATTTGTTATTACAGAGATATCTCTTTTTAAAGTACTTGAAAGAAAATGGGTATCCACATGTTGCAGCACTGAACAAATACATAATATGTAATGTGAAAATGCCATGGCAAACCAAAAACAATTACATTGATTGTGGAATTTTCACTGTAAGGCACATGGAAACCTACGTAGGAAACAAGATCTTTGATGCTGTGTTTGAAAAAGAAGGAAAAGAACAAGACAAACAGATAGAAGACTTGAGAAAGAAATACCTGGCAAAGATTCTATTGTCCGACTCCAATTTGAACAAAAAAGTAGTGGAGAGCGAGGTGCAAGAATATCAAAGCTTAAGCCTGAAGGAAAAGAGAATGCTTCAAAACATATCAGCAAAGATTATTTTAGAACGTGCCAACGAATATTTTGATAGAGAAGCTGGTGCTATTCTTCGAGAGAAGTGAAAACAATCTGATGTAACAATTTATTTATGTTTAAAAAGTTTCCAGTAGTTATCTGATCTAATTGATGAATGTTTGGAATCTTTACTTGCTTGGTCTACTTAAATAGTTTGAAGTAGTAACGGTTTTTGTTTGTTTGCTTGGCAAGTAATTTTTTATTTCCAGAATAATCTAATGTAATTGGTGAATGTTTTAGTATAAATATTAGTTTTTTTAAGTTCATAACAAGTTATTTTTGTTGGTTGGTATTGTCAAGATATTTTAGGTTAACAGAACTATCAGTTTTATGTTAAATAAAATTGATCAACCTAAACAATAAACTTTTATAAATTTGATGAACCTGAAAAAAAGAACTTTGTTCAATTTGATGAACCTGAATAGAACTTGATGAACCTGAATAAAAAAAGAACATTTTTTAAGTAAAATATATAATTAAGAAAAAAAAAAAGAACTATCAACTTGATGAACCTGAAAAAATTTGATGAACTTGAAAATAACTTTTATACGTATAAAAAAAGAAAACTTTTATAACTAAAATTTGATGAACCTGAAAAAGAACTTTGTTTTATTTGATGAACCTGAAAAAATTGCTCATTATGAAAAAAAGAAAACTTTTATAAGTAAAATTTGATGAACATATCTTAAAAAATGATGAACCTGAAAAACTGATGAACCTAAACAAACTTCACATTTATTTATCTAACAGAAAAATCAAACTTACTTCACATTATGAAAAAAGGAAACTTTATAAGTAAAATTTGATGAACATATCTTAAAAAATGTGAACTTTTATAAAGAAAGCTTCACATTATGAAAAACAATAAACTTTTATAAATTTGATGAACCTGAAAAAGAACTTTATTCAATTTGAAGAACCTGACTAGAACTTGATGAACCTGAATGAAATAAATAAATAAATAAATAAACTTTTTTAAGTAAAATAGGTAATTAAGAAAAAAAAGAACTGTCAGCTTGATGAACCTGAAAAAATTTGATGAACTTGAAATAACTTTTATAAGTATGAAAAAAAAAAAAAAAAAAAAAAAAAAAAAAAAAAAAACTTTTATCACTAAAATTTGATGAACCTGAAAAAGAACTTTGTTTAATTTGATGAACCTGAAAAAATTGCTCATTATGAAAAAAAGAAAACTTTTATAACTAAAATTTGATGAACATATCTTAAAAAATGATGAACCTGAAAAACTGATGAACCTAAAAACTGATGAACCTAAACAAACTGCACATTTATTTATCTAACAGAAAAATCAAACTTACTTCACATTTATTTATCTCAAGCAAAAAAAAAGCATTCATCTCAACCAAACTTCACATTTATTTATCTAACAGAAAACTAAGTAACTACACAAGCATTCTTCTCAACCAATCTCGCCTTCTTAGCAGCCAATACACCAACATTCTTCTCGGCCAATTTCGCCTTCTTAGGATCCAATCTCGCCTTCTGCTTCATCTCCGTCACAGCAGCCTTATCACTAGCCTTCTTAGCAGCAATTTGAGCCTTGATGGCATTGCACTTCGCCTGATTATGATCGTTCATGCTACATTTGCAGAATCTACAGTTCTTCCTGCGCTTCCCACTTGGATTAATTGAACGCTCAATACTGCTCTTAATTCTTTTTCGCAAACCCTTATTACTAACCAGTTTGGGGTCTAAAAACAAGACAATAACAATTGGATGATCAAAAAAGATGTTGAACAATTGGATGATCAAAACAGGATAACACGTGACTATATTTGATGAACCTACAATAACAGATAACTATATTTGATGAACCAATGATAAATGATGAACCAATCTTAAAAACATAAATAGATTAACATCTGATAAAAAAAAATAAGTACTAACCTGCTTTGGAACATTCACAATAATCTCATTCGGTTGCGACACACCAAGAATAGAAGCAATCCTATCCCGTTTATTAGTCTTTGGAGGTATAGGAACATCAGCGTCTACCTTCGCCATTAACTGAACCTGATGATCTCTAAACTTTTGCAGCAGCTCGGGATCATTAGCATAACGATTCACACAATACTCAACTGATCTGAATATCTCACGCAAGATCATATCAGGACTGTCACTGGTGGCTTGAATGACTGATGGAGGTGGTAATGAATCGTTTGACCAACGCCTAAGCACGTATTTCTTAGGAAAGTTTTTAACATTTGAAAACCGAATAACATAAAAGATATGACGACATAACAGTCCATATGACTCAAAACATTTGCACGTACACTGATAAAACTCTTCAACTGGTTTACACAAAACCTGAAAAAAGGGGTAGTACATACAGTGTCTGAGTACAAAAAACATGATAAAAAGCAATGATGAACCTCATTCTTATCTACAATGGCTGATGAACCTCAATATTATCTACAATGACTGATGAACCTGATGAACCTCATTATTATCTACAATGAATGATGAACCTCATTATTATTTACATACAGTGTTTGAGTACAAAAAACATGATAAAAAGCAACGGTGAACCTCATTCTTATCTACAATGACTGATGAACCTGATGAACCTCATTATTATCTACAATGACTGATGAACCTCATTCTTATCTAATTAAAAAAGATAATGAAACAAAATTGTCTGTATAAAAAGATGTTACCTCATAAAAAACATCATACTGTGGTTTCCCTTTCACTATACGATGTCGCCTAGAAATCTGATCTTCTTCGCCAGTATCTTTTATAACATTTTTTTTTGCCAGAATCAACATCCGAAATACTAACCGACATACATGAAATCACAGACGCATAAATCTCAGTTTGAACATCAAAGAAAATGGACCGAGTGTATAATTATGATGCCTCCTTCTCTATTTGAAGTTCTGTGTGCATATCTGGAATAGTATACCGACTGACATGATCATTTTTACGTTGAGCAAAACTTTGACAACCCACCACACTATCAAAATGATTATAGAACTCCCATAAAGTCAAATCAATACTCGTCAAGCGACCGTACGCATTGTTTTCACTCTCAGACCAAGAAGAAGTACGCATCAAACCCGACATCAACTCATCCCTGTAATAGGCTGGAATCCATTTATGCCTCAAATCATACATATCAGAAAGCCATTTGTGACTCTTCAAATCGAAATCAACTAATAATTTCTCCCACAAAGCTTCAAACTCTTCAAGCTCTATTCTATCAGTCCAAACAATATCTGATATTCTTCTTTTAAAAGTTTCATCTTCAGCTAGATCAGGACCAACCTACAAAATTCAAGATGAACCTTATTCTATAAAACTAACTGATGAACATTATTCTATAAAAAAACTAACTGATGAACATTATTCTATAAATGATGAACATTATTCTATCAGTCCAAAACAATATCCCATAAACTGATGAACATTATTCTATAAAAAAAACTAACTGATGAACATTATTCTATGAGTCCAAAACAATATCCCATAAATGATGAACATTATTCTGTAAAACTAACTGATGAACCTTTATAATATAAGTAACTAATAAACAAAAATAATTAAAAAAAAAACAAATTGATGAACATACCTTTGAAGTCAACTTCTGCATGATATGCCACATGCATAATCTATGACGAGATAATGGGAAAACTGTCTCTATAGCAACTTTCATTGATGCGTCTTGATCAGTAACAATAACCTTTGGTGCTCGCACGAAGGCTCTTTGAAAACATTGAAGTAACCAAATGTAAGATTCTTTAGTTTCTGACAACAGCAAGGCAGCTCCAAATATAACACAATTATTTTGATTGTCGATCCCAGTAAATGGTACAAAAACCATTTTGTACCTATAAAAAATAAATGATAAACATTATTATAAAACCGATGAACAATTATAATATAACTGATGAACCATTTAAATTCAGTACCTTTCAATCACATCAGTTTATAACAATCAAATACAGCGGCTTTAAATTTTTTGTTTAAATGTTTCTAGCTTCATATGTTTCCCCAGAAATGGCCGTTGGTGACTCTGCATAAGCTTTGAAACTCATCGATCATCTCAAACACACATAAACTGCCAGAACAAGATGATGGGCAACGCAAATTAACTTTTATACCGATGACCAACATCATGTTGCGGCAAAATTTGTGTGTGTTTGAGCTAATCGATGATTTTCAAAAGCCACTCAAACTCACCCAACGACCATTCCGGGGAAACAATTCAAGCTAGAAACACCACCTATTTAAATTCATTTCATCAGTATTTAAAGATAACAAAAGAGATAAAGAGATAAGAGATAGGATATGTGGGGTAGAGGAAAAAAGATAGGATAGGTGGGATGGTGGATTTTCTGATAAAGAGGAAGGATATGTAGGGTAGAGAGATAAGAAAGGATGATTTTCTGTTAAATAGATAAGATAGGTGGGGTACAATAAAGATAAAAATATCTGTCTTATCTTAAAATACTGATGAACTTATTAATTAAAAGATGTTCATCAGTTGAAAAATAAAAAACATATATAAAATGGAACTTACTTATTAGTCCTGAATGTAGCATCGAATGACATAACATCGCCAAAAGCATTGATGAGTGTGTAAATACTCATCATTTTTATCGTATCTGAACTGCCAAAACATCTAAAAACACTCAGAAATGCATCAAAATACAGAATTTATCCCAAAAGTGTGTTTTATATGTTTTAGATGCAAAATGTTTAAAAACAAATGAAAAACGAACAAAGTTTGCATAATTGGCAGTTTCAGTCCCTCAAGTTTCAAAAATTGACAAAACTAGTCCCTAAAGGTTTAAAATGGAAGAAAAGTTAACTTTTATCCTTGGGAAATCAAAAATGTTCACTAGTAATCCCTGGATGAAAGTTTTCACAAACTGGCAACTTTTACCCCTTAAAATCCAAAATTGACATAAAAGGTCCCTAAACTTTCAGAAATTGTCAAAATTGGTCCCTGGTGGGATATTTTTGGAAGAAAAGTTATTTTTGGTCCTTGGAAATTCAAAGGTTATCACAAATAGATTTTTGATGAAAAGTTTGTGGAAAATGCAAGTTTGGTCCCTGCACTTTGAGTTTTGGCATATTTGGTCCCCGGATGTTTTAAATGGGAGAAATAATCATTTAGGACCCTTGGATTATTGAATTATGGCGAATATGGTCCTTTTGATAATTTGGGAAAATTGGCAGAATTACCCCCCAAACTTTTAGTTAATTACATGTATGGTCCTTGTGAATTGCTACTTACCAAACGGACCCTTGAAGTTATTAAAACCCAAAACTAACACCACCCCAACCAAACCAAGCCCACCCATCCTATCCCTAAGCCCATCACCAGCCCACTCCAAAATAAATAAAACCCAAACTGTTTAATAATACCACTCGGTCAACCCTCCCACTTTGACCACTCCTTCCTTCCACCTCACCCCTGCAAAACCTGCCATACACCCTGCAAACACTCCATCTCCACCTCTTCCATCATCACCCCTACACCTTATCCCTCCAATTGCTCCAAAACAAACACTACACACCAACTCCCCCCCCCCCCCACCCCCCTGCCAGGTCAAAAATACCCAAGTGGTCAAAATTGAGTTTCCCGCCAAAATTAAATAAAGGGCTAGGATGGCTCTTACTAATCCAACGGCTATGGGATTGACTCAGGACCCCACCCTGGTCCTTATAAGCAAAGAGAAAGAGAAGAAGGAGGGCTAGTAGGTTTTTATTAGTTAATTAGATAATTGATGTAGTTTTAGTATCGAATTATTGTAACTTTTAATTTCAAGTCTCAAGTTTATCTCATTAGTTGTAATTTACTCATTTTTAATGTTATCTCAAGTTTATTAAGCAAAAATTCCAAGTTCCCTTATTAATTCAGTTTTACAATTTTGAGTAAGAATTTCATTTTAACTTTCATATTGTTAAAAGTTGTTGATGAGTGATCCATTAAGCTTATTTAAGATTACTTGAAAGCTACCTAGGGATTTCAGAGTATTTAGAATAGTTTAGTTAATGAAATCAAAAATTTCCAAAAATACCTCAAAAATTATGAAAAATAAAAAATCAGAATTGAAGATGAAGGAAGAAGGATCAGGGTATGTTTTGGATGGCTTTAAGGGTTAGAAGCTTGTTTGGAAGCTATAGGAGGTGATTTCAGTCCCTGGTTCATAATTCTCATGATAGATCAGTTGTAAGTTTGTTATTTAATTTTCTTGTATTTCACAGTAGAAGACATAATTTGTGATGATCTGTTTTTTTTAGTTGCTCATTAGGTATATGTAAGTTAGTTTGATGTAATTGTTTGTTCATGTGTTCACTAGATCACCTCATGCTTATTTGTCCTAATGTAACTGCCAAATTGGCATTCCATTGATCCTTAGGAGTTTGGTGTTACTCTTAGTAACTTTGTGCTTAACTAACTCTATTTCATCAATAATTGAGACTGAGCTTCTGTTTCATAGTCCAATTCTTAAATTCCTGTGAGAATCTCATCACAGTCCAACATTAAAGGAGTGTTTGGTTTAGTGTTGTTCATGGGTTTCTGGTGGTCTTAACGTTGATTTTCCTGTTTAGTCATGTCATTGAGGTACTACAAGAGTCATTTAGAGCATAAAATCATATGGTAGTGCAGCAAATAGTCAAAATCTCTTTCAATTTCCTCTAGATGTCAACTGTTATGGTTTTTAGGTCCATGATCACTTAAATCATTGCATAAGGTGTTAAAGTTGTTTATTTCAGTCTCATACAAGGTTATCATTACATATTTAGTGGATTAGAAGCTTTAGAAATCCAAAAAAGTCAAAGTGGGAGTTTAATCAAAAAAGTCAAATTGGATACTAGGCAAAAATCTCAAAAATTCAAGGATTTATTGTGAATTTTAGGAGTTGAATCAGGCTTTGAAACTTGTTCTAGTGGTAGTCTATCAGCTTAACTTCATTGTTCATGCCTTATTACATTTTTGCTATTTTTCTGTGGACCTTTCTGCCCCTTGAACACACCTGCAGGGCAATAACCTGCCCTGTGCACCAGCAGATACCACTCCACCACCCCCAATTTGGTGGTGGTTTTTGGCCACCACAGTGGTCCACAAGCCACCCACTTAGGTTCATTCAACCCCCCTTCTACCCCTCTTCTAGGATTGACCAAAGTTTTGACCTCAGACCCTCTGGGACCCACTTGGAATCACCCCTCAAAGTTGTCTCATTTTCTGAGTGGCCAAGTGCTTATTGTTGGCTTATTTGCTTAATCTGTGGACCCCACTTACATTTTCTAGCTTAATCAAGTTCCAATAACTTATTTAGATCAGAATCATCCATTGTGGGCCCCACTCTTGGTCATTCAAGCTATTTTCTAGCTTTGCTCAACATAAGTCAACTGTTTGGCTTATTGCTTTCTACAGTACTTATTTTCAATTTATAAAAAAGTTGTTTTTACAAAACTTAGTTGTTTTTAGGTATAAAATAGTTTTCAAAAAGAAAAATCAGGAAAAACCAATTTAATAATAAGTGATAGTTTCTATTTAATGTAATTTAAATTTTAATTTTCATTTTTAGATTTTTATTAAGTACTTGACATTTTTATATTTTTATTAATTACCTTTTATATTAAAGTAATTTTAGTAATTTTCTCAGATTTTTATTTTGTCATTTAGTATTTATTAGATTTAATATTAGTTTTATTAATAATTAATTAATAATTAAGTATTAAATAGCATAATTAGTTTTTATTAAATAAGACCTAGTTTTTATATTTTTCCTAGCTTTTATATAATGTAAAATAATTTTAGGAATTTTCTTATAATTTTTACTGTTCATTTGCTATTTTTTACAATTTAAAATAGTTTAATTAGGTAATTAATATTTAATTAGTAATTAATTAATAGAAAAATCACAAAAAGACAAAAATACATATTTTTAGTTTTAAAACTTATTTTTAGTTATTTTATAATTTCGAAATTTTATTTTCATTTTTCTAGTACTTAAATAATATTATATTGTATTTAAGTTATTTCAATATTAATAATTAGTAGTAATTAGTAATTAAGTAATAATAAATAATTAAATAGTGTAAAAATTTATTTTCTTTTTCTAAAAATTTTCTTTTATCATTAGGATTGTAAAAATGTAATTTTCATAGTCGTAGGTATTTTATTTTTATAAAACTCGCGTTTTATTTCGTACGTCTACGTAACTTTAAATCAAACTAACGCGTTTTTAGACTCAGCTCACGATTTTAGTATATCTGATCATCAGTAATTGTTTGTATAGTGTTTCTAAGTTATTTTCATTCCTCATATCTTAGTGTAGCCCTATCACTCACTCAAACCCTTATTTCTGTCCAAATTCACCCGATCACAAACCTGTTTTGATTACCATCACACCTCGTCGGGACATAACGACCCAGGGAAACCCTATACTTCCGCGGAGATTGATTCTGAGAAGTTTGACTTTGTTGACCACTCACCTGGTCAATTAGGTTGACCGTTTGGAGCCAATCAATTTTTGGCGCCGCTGCCGGGGAGGTCGTGCGCGTATTCTAAACGGTTTTACAGATTAGTGAATGTGGATATACACTCATTGTATATTTACCATCCTTTGTTCATATTTTCTTATTATAAAAACAAAACGGTTCCTGAAAACTTTTTAAAATTAGTTTTCAACGAACACAAAAACACAAAAAGATTTTCTTTCTTATAAAATGTTTATCAAAAATCCCAAAAATATCCATTTTTACCCTCCTACCTTTTTGATTCTTCATCCCTTTACCCTCTATCCTTTTGATTCTAACTTCTTCCACTTGTCCTGTAATTGATTCTAATGGCATCTCTCAATGACGATTTCTTTGAACAAAGGGCCTTTAAGAGCAAAATTGAAAAAATTCAGGCCTTATAAAAAATGTCGAGATGTCGTGTTGATTATGATGGACCATCGATCCCTATTCCCTCTCCGGTGAGGGAAATGGATCAAGAAACCGAGGTGACAAAGGACCCTGTACTTCCCTCTGACGATGGAAGTGCTAAATACGTCCAACCTACGGTTGTCCAAAAACCTATGCTCACAATTGCTCCTAAATCGTCAAGAATTGATCCTAACCTTTCACGGTTTACGGTTAAAAGTTTGTCAAGCAAACGTACAGAGCTTAGGGCAGTGACTGAAAAGAACGACTTGCCTGATCTTCACGTTTATCAAAAACAAAAACCCGAGACCATAACGGAAGTGGTGGAAATTCCTAGCTCTAAGAGCACACCACTTATCCCACCTCCGAATATTATTCCTTGTGTTGGTTGTGGTGAGCCGCTTTTTGGTTTACCATGTCGTTGGTGTACATGTGAACAATGTGGTAATGATATTCGCGACGGGAGTTGTTTGTTTTGTGGTTCGAGGAATTCATTTTCTTATGATCCTAATAAGAACTCATTCAACGACTCTTCAAATTTTTCCAATTACCCATCACATTCATACGAGCAAGAATCATATTATCCAAATCATAATGATGCTTCGTATCAAAATACACCAAACATTTCTTGTTAGTATTGTGGAGGTCCTCACCAAGGTTTTGATTGTTATAATAGTCAAAATGTTGGTTACGACCAATATCCATACAACTCACCGAACCAGACTCAACAGTTTAACTGTTGTGAGTAATGTGGTGACCCACACTACAGTTCTGATTGTCAATCGGGCAACACGCTTGTCTATGAGCAGTTTCCTGATAACAATTATGACTCTAGCACATACGACTCACAGCCACATCAGTTTTACTGTTGTGAATACTGTGGAGGTCCTCACTTTAGCTCGGATTGTCAAACAAGGAATCTATTTCCTTGTAACAATTATGACTATTCAATTCAAGACCAACCTCCACAGTACCAAATGATCCAAGCAACTCCTCATGATACCGAGCAAGACCTTTTACTAGAGGCTCGTGAAATTTTGCAAAAACTTAAGGAGGAGTTTGCCACTACATCGTTTCAAGATTCTCGTGAGAAATCAATGGCAGAATTACTTGCTGAAGAACGAGAGGCTAGAAATGAAATGAGCATGGAAGAATTACTTGCTGAGCAAAGAGCGGCTAAAATACGTGCCAATCTTCGCTATGCTGCTCTATATGATGATGATGATGACAGTGATGATGATGAAAATAACATTGTTATTCATCAGATTCATCAGTTGTGATTCCTTCCATGGAGAATCAGGGAGAAAATAATGTGACAAAGTCACTAGCCGTTGATCAAATGGAACTTGGAACTTCCGTAACTGCTAGTACTTCTAAACTCCCCCAGTCTATTGATATCACACCCGAAGTTCACACTCACTCTCTGAATATGGGGGATGAGCATCTTAGCACTGTTCCTCAAAAGGAATCGGACGAATTCATAAAGTCTAGTGTTGAGAACCTTGTCCCAATCCCAGGAGAGTCACAGGGGACTTTTGATCATGTGTGTGACCTACCTTATCACCCTGAAAATCCAAAAGATCATTTTGAGACTTTCTCCGATTTTAATGATGATTGTACATCTTATGGAGAAGTTGAGTATGAAGAGGAACCACTGCCTCATTCTGATGTTGACCCTCTTATTGAGGAATTCACAGATGAACTTACTCACATCAATCCACTTCCATTAAGAAGTGATGATGATCTGTTTGACCGTGAAGCCGATATGGGAGAAACTGAAAATCTTTTAAACCCTAATCCCAACATTGAGCTTAGTATTTCACATGTTGATGAAAATTCTTTATCTTCTGGAGACATCAGTCATGTGGAAGGATTACCTTCTGAGCTAGTCAGCTTAGAAGAAGTGAATGATGAGACTGACACTGAAATCAAGGATGAAGCACTTCGTGCAAAATTATTGAATGTCAATCTCCTCATCTCAAAAATTGAGGCTTTCAATATGAAACCTATTTCATCTCCTATCCCGATTAAGGATAGTGACATTTTCTCCGACGATCCTATTCCGGAGTTTGAAGCCTTTACTTTTGATCATATGGGAGAGTAGATTAGTGGCAGTTGCACTTCTCATTCTCAAATTTCTCTCCCCGAATATGATTCATTCACCTTTGAGGAGTTCTCCGGTGAACTCACTCATATCATGACTCCTCCAGAGGATGATAGCCCGAGGGGAGATGCACTCAATCATGAGAATTTACAAATTCCCACCCTCCCGCCCGGGATGTTTTCAAACCAAATGAGCTTAACCCTTGAAATCCAAAATCAGGCTAATGAGCCTGCTTTCGAGGAAGAAGATCTTATCATGATTTTCATCATGGTTTTCTTCCTTTTCTTCACCTACAGGGTGACTTCTCCTGTTCTTCACTCCTTCGGGAATGAAGACATTATCTTTGACCCCGGCATCACCGCTTATAGTTTATATTATCATAAGCCGGGATTATATCTCATCGGTGTGGAACTTTCACGTGTTTCAAATGTTTGTCCAAACATCTTGAATGAAAGTCCGATTGAGATTGTTTCTTCCACATCATGCTTCCCCAAGGACAAATGAATTCGGGGTCGAGTCAAGCTAGCGACTCGGTAAACAAAAACAATAGCATCCTTATAGGGTTTTCACCCTAAGTGTGGGGGAATTACCCCCACTGTGGTTACAAATAAAGTGAAAAACAACATAGTGTTTTCCACATTTGGCTTGTAATATTGCCCTTTTACGTTCAAAGAGTCGGCATAATAGCCGGGACTTTGAATATTGAGGACAATATTCATCCTAAGTGTGGGGGGGGGGGGGGGGGGGTATTTCGCTATTCTAGCGAATTTTATCACATTTTACTATCTAGTACCCCCGTTTTTGGCAAAAATTTTAAAAATTTTTCACTAAAGTTTCAAAATTTTTTGTGGTTATCAGTCCGCCATGTCTAAACGACAAAAACGATTGGCTAATCCAGGAGCAAACGGCTCTTGGAAAAGATATATCAAATCCGTTGATGGCTTGCAATTTGCCCAAAATTGTATGGTAAATCAACTCACCATATCCCATAAAGTGAATGAGTTGGCTAGCCCGCAAGATTATGGCTTGTGGTAAAGGCAGTGGAAAAACCATAATTGGTAATCAGCTCACCAAGATGTTGACTATTCCATCAAGAGTTGGCTAGTCCAGAAGCAAACGGCTTTTTGTAAAGACAAATCAAATCCGTTGACAGCTGGTGGTTTGCTCAAAATCACATGGTTATCAGGTGGACCATAGTTCTTACTTGAATCGATACATCTGGCTTCTCCAGAAGTGATGGCTTTTGGTAAAGAGTTTCAAATCCATTAAGTTTTTCTCAAAAGATTGCTAGGGACTAGCAATAGTTTAGTGTGGGGGATTGATGAGTGTGTAAATACTCATCATTTTTATCGTATCTGAACTGCCAAAACATCCAAAAACACTCAGAAATGCATCAAAATACAGAATTTATCCCAAAAGTGTGTTTTATATGTTTTAGATGCAAAATGTTTAAAAACAAATGAAAAACGAACAAAGTTTGCATAATTGGCAGTTTCAGTCCCTCAAGTTTCAAAAATTGACAAAACTAGTCCCTAAAGGTTTAAAATAGAAGAAAAGTTAACTTTTGTCCTTGGGAAATCAAAAATGTTCACTAGTAATCCCTGGATGAAAGTTTTCACAAACTGGTAACTTTTACCCCTTAAAATCCAAAATTGACATAAAAGGTCCCTAAACTTTCAGAAATTGTCAAAATTGGTCCCTGGTGGGATATTTTTGGAAGAAAAGTTATTTTTGGTCCTTGGAAATTCAAAGGTTATCACAAATAGATTTTTGATGAAAAGTTTGTGGAAAATGCAAGTTTGGTCCCTACACTTTGAGTTTTGGCATATTTGGTCCCCGGATGTTTTAAATGGGAGAAATAATCATTTAGGACCCTTGGATTATTGAATTATGGTGAATATGGTCCTTTTGATAATTTGGGAAAATTGGCAGAATTACCCCCCAAACTTTTAGTTAATTACATGTATGGTCCTTGTGAATTGCTACTTACCAAACGGACCCTTGAAGTTATTAAAACCCAAAACTAACACTACCCCAACCAAACCAAGCCCACCCATCCTATCCCTAAGCCCATCACCAGCCCACTCCAAAATAAATAAAACCCAAACCGTTTAATAATACCACTCGGTCAACCCTCCCACTTTGACTACTCCTTCCTTCCACCTCACCCCTGCAAAACCTGCCATACACCCTGCAAACACTCCATCTCCACCTCTTCCATCATCACCCCTACACCTTATCCCTCCAATTGCTCAAAAACAAACACTACACACCAAACCCCCCCCCCCCCCCCCCCCCCCCCGCCAGGTCAAAAATACCCAAGTGGTCAAAATTGAGTTTCCCGCCAAAATTAAATAAAGGGCTAGGATGGCTCTTACTAATCCAACAGCTATGGGATTGACTCAGGACCCCACCCTGGTCCTTATAAGCAAAGAGAAAGAGAAGAAGGAGGGCTAGTAAGTTTTTATTAGTTAATTAGATAATTGATGTAGTTTTAGTATCGAATTATTGTAACTTTTAATTTCAAGTCTCAAGTTTATCTCATTAGTTGTAATTTACTCATTTTTAATGTTATCTCAAGTTTATTAAGCAAAAATTCCAAGTTCCCTTATTAATTCAGTTTTACCATTTTGAGTAAGAATTTCATTTTGACTTTCATATTGTTAAAAGTTGTTGATGAGTGATCCATTAAGCTTATTTAAGATTACTTGAAAGCTACCTAGGGATTTCAGAGTATTTAGAATAGTTTAGTTAATGAAATCAGAAATTTCCAAAAATACCTCAAAAATTATGAAAAATAAAAAATCAGAATTGAAGATGAAGGAAGAAGGATCAGGGTATGTTTTGGATGGCTTTAAGGGTAAGAAGCTTGTTTGGAAGCTATAGGAGGTGATTTCAGTCCCTGGTTCATAATTCTCATGATAGATCAGTTGTAAGTTTGTTATTTCATTTTCCTGTATTTCACAGTAGAAGACATAATTTGTGATGATCTGTTTTTTTTAGTTGCTCATTAGGTATATGTAAGTTAGTTTGATGTAATTGTTTGTTCATGTGTTCACTAGATCACCTCATGCTTATTTGTCCTAATGTAACTGCCAAATTGGCATTCCATTGATCCTTAGGAGTTTGGTGTTACTCTTGGCAACTTTGTGCTTAACTAACTCTATTTCATCAATAATTGAGACTGAGCTTCTGTTTCATAGCCCAATTCTTAAATTCCTGTGAGAATCTCATCACAGTCCAACATTAAAGGAGTGTTTGGTTTAGTGCTGTTCATGGGTTTCTGGTGGTCTTAATGTTGATTTTCCTGTTTAGTCATGTCATTGAGGTACTACAAGAGTCATTTAGAGCATAAAATCATATGGTAGTGCAGCAAATAGTCAAAATCTCTTTCAATTTCCTCTAGATGTCAACTGTTATGGTTTTTAGGTCCATGATCACTTAAATCATTGCATAAGGTGTTAAAGTTGTTTATTTCAGTCTCATACAAGGTTATCATTACATATTTAGTGGATTAGAAGCTTTAGAAATCCAAAAAAGTCAAAGTGGGAGTTTAATCAAAAAAGTCAAATTGGATACTAGGCAAAAATCTCAAAAATTCAAGGATTTATTGTGAATTTTAGGAGTTGAATCAGGCTTTGAAACTTGTTCTAGTGGTAGTCTATCAGCTTAACTTCATTGTTCATGCCTTATTACATTTTTGCTATTTTTTTTCTGTGGATCTTTTTGCCCCTTGAACACACCTGCAGGGCAATAACCTGCCCTGTGCACCAGCAGATACCACTCCACCACCACCACTTTGGTGGTGGTTTTTGGCCACCACAGTGGTCCACAAGCCACCCACTTAGGTTCATTCAACCCCCTCCTACCCCTCTTCTAGGATTGACCAAAGTTTTGACCTCAGACCCTCTGGGACCCACTTGGAATCACCCCTCAAAGTTGTCCCATTTTCTGAGTGGCCAAGTGCTTATTGTTGGCTTATTTGCTTAATCTGTGGACCCCACTTGCATTTTCTAGCTTAATCAAGTTCCGATAACTTATTTAGATCAGAATCATACATTGTGGGCCCCACTCTTGGTCATTCAAGCTATTTTCTAGCTTTGGTCAACATAAGTCAACTGTTTGGCTTATTGCTTTCCACAGTGCTTATTTTTAATTTATAAAAAAGTTGTTTTTACAAAAGTTAGTTGTTTTTAGGTATAAAATAGTTTTTAAAAAGAAAAATCAAGAAAAACCAATTTAATAATAAGTGATAGTTTCTATTTAATGTAATTTAAATTTTAATTTTAATTTTTAGATTTTTATTAAGTACTTGGCATTTTTATATTTTTAATAATTACCTTTTATATTAAAGTAATTTTAGTAATTTTCTCAGATTTTTATTTTGTCATTTAGTATTTATTATATTTAATATTAGTTTTATTAATAATTAAGTATTAAATAGCATAATTAGTTTTTATTAAGTAAGACCTAGTTTTTATATTTTTCCTAGCTTTTATATAATGTAAAATAATTTTAGGAATTTTCTTATAATTTTTACTGTTCATTTGCTATTTTTTACAATTTAAAATAGTTTAATTAGGTAATTAATATTTAATTAGTAATTAATTAATAGAAAAATCACAAAAAGACAAAAATACATATTTTTAGTTTTAAAACTTATTTTTAGTTATTTTATAATTATAGAAATTTTATTTTCATTTTTCTAGTACTTAAATAATATTATATTGTATTTAAGTTATTTAAATATTAATAATTAGTATTAATTAGTAATTAATTAATAATAAATAATTAAATATTGTAAAAATTTATTTTCTTTTTCTAAAAATTTTCTTTTATCATTAGGATTGTAAAAATGTAATTTTCATAGTCGTAGGTATTTTATTTCTATAAAACTCGCGTTTTATTTCGTACGTCTACGTAACTTTAAATCAAACGAACGCGTTTTTAGACTTAGCTCACGATTTTAGTATATCTGATCATCAGTAATTGTTTGTATAGTGTTTCTAAGTTATTTTCATTCCTCATATCTTAGTGTAGCCCTATCACTCACTCAAACCCTTATTCCTGTCCAAATTCACCCGATCACAAACCCGTTTTGATTACCATCACACCTCGTCGGGACATAACGACCCGGGGAAACCCTATACTTCCGCGGAGATTGATTCTGAGCAGTTTGACTTGTTGACCACTCACCTGGTCAATTAGGTTGACCGTTTGGAGCCAATCAAGCATAATAATTCCTTTTTGCGTACTCATCGGCCCAAAAAATATTCGTCAACGCATTATTCTCACCAGTTTGATACTCAAATGAAAAATTAGGAAGAAAATCCTTCTTGTTCAATAACATCTCAACTAACATCTGAGCATCATTCTTACCAATGAAATCAGGCACATCTCTCCTATAGTTTTTACAATCAACCCAACCAACCCCAACAAAATCGTATTCCCCATAAATCTGCCTAAGTAAATGGAAGCCCTTCACTGGACCAAGATTCACTTGCGATGCTTGATATAGAAAAACTTGCTGAGTATAAGAAACATCATGAGACGAAACCAGAAAAACGCTATCTTCCTGACTAACTAGGCAATGGTTATGACCCTCAACGAATTCATAACACCAATATCCTCTTCCTTCAACATACCTCACACGTAAAACAGCCTTATAATCAGTACACTTAGACGGATGTTTCCTATGTTTTCTCTTTGATCCAACTTTCTTTGGGGCAGGATTTATACCTTCTTTACTACAAACAAAATATTGCAAATCAGGATTATTGTCCTTATTCTTCGTAGATTTATAATGTTGACCTAAACGAATCTCAAAACCAGCTTTGCATAATCTTTGTAATACTCATAAGCCTGCTCCAGAGAATGATACATCATACCATAAGCCGGCTTCTCACCATCAGAAATATCAGGAATCCATAACTTCTCACCCCTTCCTCAGAAACAATACCAACAGAATATGGAACAAGTTCATAATCATCATCTGAAAAAAATATATACAATGAATGACTGATGAATCAAAAACACTTTATCACTGATGAACCTCATTATTATCTATTCTAATAATCAATAACTGATGAACCAAGACAAATAAAATTGATAACATTTTATCACTGATGAACCTCATTATTATCTATTCTAACAAGCAATCACTGATGAACCTCATTTTAATCTATTCTAACAAGTTATTCTAATGAATTCGCAACCTCTAATTAAACCACGATAACTAGCAATTACTGATGAACCTCATTTTAATCTATTCTAACAAGTTATTCTAATGAATCCGCAACCTCTAATTAAATCACGATAACTAGCAATTACTGATGAACCTCATTTTAATATATTCTAACAAGTTATTCTAATGAATCCGCAACCTCTAATTAAACCACGATAACTAGCAATTACTGATGAACCTCATTTTAATCTATTCTAACAAGTTATTCTAATGAATCCGCAACCTCTAATTAAACCACAATAACTAGCAATTACTGATGAACCTCATTTTAATCTATTCCAACAAGTTATTCTAATGAATCCGCAACCTCTAAACCATCATAACAAGCAATCACTGATGAACCTCATTTTAATCCGTTCTAACAAGTTATTCTAATGAATCCGCAACATCTAATTAAACCACGATAACAAGCAATTACTGATGAATCTCATTTTAATCCATTATAACAAGTTATTCTAATGAATCCGCAACCTCTAATTAAACCACGATAACTAGCAATTACTGATGAACCTCATTGTAATATGTTCTAACAAGTTATTCTAATAAATCCGCAACCTCTAATTAATCCACAATAACAAGGAATAACTAATGAACCTCATTCTAATATGTTCTAACAAGTTATTCTAATGAATCCACATCCTACTAAGCAAACCATGGAGGCATGATATCTTCAACAACTAATTGATGAACCTAATAAAACATAACCGACTGATGAATATATAACAAAAAATGAAATTACCTTGATTAAACACATGAGTATCACTCTGAGCCATCAGAAACGGATTTAACGATCAAAATCCCCAAATTTGAACGGTTAAAACCCTAATTCTCTTCCAATAGACCGATTGAATACTCAAAACCCCCAATTCTCTTCCAATTAACCAATTGAATGATTAAAAAAACCCTAATTCTATTGCAATTAAGCAATCCGACGGCTAATTCGAAGCCGATATGAACAATTAACACGATTTGTAGAAATATTAACGATTCAAATAAAGGAATATGAATTGAGAACAAAAAAGGCCTAATTTTGCAAAATATGAACAAATGAAAGAATAAAAAAATGTAAAATTGAATGAATGAATGAATTGAATCGAAATCATTGTGTAAATTCGTTTATATATGGCCGGAAAATTGATAGAAATCAAAGAAGAGAGATCGGAAAAAGGAAAGAATATCAGATAAGAGAAAGAGAAAGAGAGAAAGAGAGAAAAAAGCGGGAGGGAGTGAATTTACCATAGTTGTCAGGATCCCGATCCTGATCTTAGGATCTTACGAATTTACGATTCTACAAAGTAAAAACGATCCGGATCCTACGTAGAATCTTAACAACCTTAAGATCTTATAGGATCCCGATCTTAAACCGTAGGATCTTAAGATCTACTCCGATCCGATTTTACTTTTCTTGAACCACAAACTAAAAAACAACGTACAAATTTACGGTTTATGTTTCTATATAATTTAAAAAACAACATGTAATTCTTCTTAAACGTTCCATATTCATAGTTTAGGACAACATTTCCATAAACCATTCATATAATTTCGTGTTTATAATATATAGTACTTTGTAGATTTGAATAATATTACAAATATCATTAAAACATGACATTATAGTAGTATCTTACGATCCCGATCCGATCTTACGATCGCGATCTTGTAAAGACGAAAACGATCCTAGGTAAGATCCCGATCTTGAAAACCTTGGAATTTACAATCATGTCCTTGGAGAAAAAGGGAGGGGGGACACGTGGCATCACCAGAAATCTTTTTAGACTTTTTAAACTCAACACCCTTTGCAAGGGATCCGACTTCTTTGTTTTATTATATAAAAGATGCACAAATAAGCATATAAAATATGAGTTGGGATCAAATATGCCAAAAATAAAATAAAATAATAAAAGTGAGAAGAAAACACAACGATTTATTTTAAGTGCACTTATAAAAATAAATATACGACTAAAACTTTTTCTTATTTATTCTCAATTTAGTTTTCATAAAAAAAATTTGTTATTGTTTTCATTTTAATTTTTATCTTAAAATTCTCTCTTAAAAAAGCTTCAAAAAGCATCCTCCTGCTTCTCTCTCAATTTACATGGCTGAAAACGGTTAGACTCATCATCATCTAATCTCTCAGTCACTCTTTCTACATTATATATGTGCTAATTAATATAATGTATGTTAGAACTGTTGGATATTACGATCGACGACTTGTAATAGGAATCAATTAATTTGCATCTTTCTTTTTTTCACACACACACACAGATTCGTTGAATGAGTTTCTGACAGTCGCAGTTGATGCAGCTAAGCAAGCTGGAGAGGTACTTTAAACTTGCACTTTTTGTTATAAAGTTGTTGTTGTTGTTGTTGTTGTTTTTTTTTTTTTTTTTTTTTTTTTTTTTTTAATTCAAGTTTTCACCTACTTCGTTTCGTTTGTGTAACACAACAGGTTATTCAAAATGGATTTTACCAGATTAAGAATGTCGAGCATAAGGGATCGGTACTTACTTAAATCCCCTTTTTTAGTTTTTTGAATCGATGTGTTTCTTTTTGTGTATCTTCATTTTTTGAATACCCAGACAATGAGCACATATTGTTTCAGTGACCTTTAAACGGGATCGAACCCGCGACTTACTTCTCTGAAACTAACAAGAGTATTTCCAATTGGATCTCACATTTTCTGTGTGATTTAACATCTTTAGTCTTTTCAAACTACGAATTGGAATTGGGCAACAAAGCCCGCCTTGATGTTTACAAACATAATTAATGCTGTACAAATTGTGTTGGCTATTTATAAACAAGAAACTGCTATTAGGCTCTGTACAGTTTTGGTCCTATTGCAAGTGCCTTGTGCTACAAATCGTCGGAGTCTATATGCTTTTTATATATTGTTACTATGTTATAAGAGGACTAATCTTATCACATTGCCGAGAAATATCAGTGGATGTACTAGTTACTCCAATATATTTAGCCTTTTTAGGACTATTTAATGTTTTCCACAACCTTATTTGTTCGGATCATGTATGAGCAATGACATACATGAGTTAAATGGATACAAAATATTACCAATATGATTACCAATCAAAAGTATATATTTCATTCTCATCTCAGTGCGCTAAGATGTTTAATGATGTAAAGTATATTAACAAGTATGTCGAAAACAAATATTCAGATGCACAATGATATATCTTGTATGTTGTTGGTTGCACAATGCAGGTGGATTTAGTCACAGAAACTGACAAAGCTTGTGAAGATCTCATATTTAATCTTCTCAAGCAACGTTTTCCCACCCACAAGGTTAAACATAATACTTACCTTTTACTTGCTAGTTAATAACTGTTTCTACTGCTTATTCAACATGCTTTAATAAATTTTAGTTCATTGGAGAAGAAACCACTGCTGCCAATGGTGTAACTCAGCTCACTGATGAACCAACTTGGATTGTTGATCCTCTTGATGGAACTACCAACTTTGTTCATGGGTACTTATTTAGTTAAAGTCATTATATGCCGATAATTTTATAGTTTTAGTTTATTCACTGTTCATTTCTGATAAAAATGTGATTTGCAGGTTTCCCTTTGTGTGTGTTTCAATTGGTCTTTCCATTGGAAAAGTTCCAGTAGTCGGGGTTGTTTACAATCCCATCATGAATGAGGTGAGACTTATTTTCCATGTATGATGTGTATAAGTAATTTTCTGTGTGGATTATCTAGTGAGATAACTAGTGCATCTGTGATCTGAGTTGTAGCTTTTCACTGCCATTGATGGAAAAGGTGCTTTCCTCAACGGAAATCCTATCAAAGGTAAGTATACTTCCTAATCGTTGTACATTTGCTTAATAGTATTCGTGTGCTTATGGCCTCTAATAGTTGCTTGCTTTATTACGTCATACTGCAGTGTCTTCTCAATCTGAACTGGTGAAATGTCTCCTTACTACGGAGGTAATTTTTACTTGCATATACTGTGGTCAAGCAATGATTTCTTTTGTAGATCATTAGCAATCCATGCTCCATATAAACGGCACATGAACTTTTAACTATTCAAGTTGGTTAGCACTAATTCTAAATTTTCAAGTAATATAACTTCACATGAACTGTAATAATAATAGAAAGAAAATCATGTTGGTTAGCACTAATGCTTTTGTTTTGTGTCCTGGCATTATATTAACTCTGAAATCAGCTGGAACATAAGTGGATAGACGATATTAATTTTACCTTTGAAATTTAACCGTAGCCATAATGATACAGAAACACAATGATGGGTCTCATGGGTCTGTTTATATTTTTGGAACTTGTGCTATGAATGCAAATTAACATTGTATATCATCAAAGTGCAGGCTGGAACCAAGCGTGATAAGGCCACTCTGGATGCCACCACAAATAGAATCAATAGCCTACTTTACAAGGTAAGACCGGAACCTCTTTTTTTTTTTTTTTTTTTTTTTTTTTTTTTTTTTTTTAATTATTAATTTGAGATTTTATATAAGTGACAAATGACTTAAGGTATCAAATATCTTATTTAATTAGGTGAGATCGTTGAGGATGGGAGGCTCTTGTGCATTGGGTCTCTGTGGGGTTGCATGTGGAAGGATTGATCTTTTTTATGAGCTCGGATTTGGTGGTCCTTGGTATGGGTGACTTTTACTTTCCTGTATTTTTTTATATTCGGTTGAGGTTTTTGTGAGCTCACATTACAATAACGGTTTTGGTTTTCTCCCTAGGGATGTTGCTGCGGGGGTCGTCATTGTGAAAGAAGCGGGCGGAGTCATCTTTGATCCGTAAGAATAGAGTGTTGTATGATTAAAATATTCTTTTTATTCTACAAATGATGCCCCTTATGAGATACGTAGTATTATTTAAATTTCTTGTGACAGATCTGGCAATGACTTTGACATTACTGCTCAGAGAGTAGCAGCTTCAAACCCACTGGTCAAAGATGCATTTGTCGAGGTATTACAACAATCGGCTTAAACAACTATGGCACGGGTTCTAAAAGCTTGATTTTAGCAGTTAAGTTCTCTTGATGCTTCTTAAATGCATTAAACTGAGATTGTACCCATCTGATGCTTTTGTCTAAGTTGTTGTTTTATTCCTTAAATATATAGATAACTGTAATGATTCTTGACACCGAAGTGCAACATTTTATGGAATGATCTATTTGGATTAGTTATATGAACTCATGCTGCATTATTGGTGCAAATTATAAGTTTTAGTTCTAAAATCAGTATCCCTTAAATTTATTTTTTCTAACGGATTGATCTTTGGTAGATGTCGATGTAAACACATTTCTGTTCATTTACTTTTTCTGTTTTGTCTGCATCGGTTATGGGTTGAGAGGTCAAAACATTGCGACTTTGATTTTGTTACTCTCAAAATTTGCTTGAGTTCAGCAGGGCGACATATGGTTGCACCTTATGCATGCAAACCTAAGTGAAGGATCATTTATGCAAAATGTAACGCACATAAGCCAAAGATCATTTAAAAAAATAAATACATTCCTAATCTCCACACAATCATTGGGGAGATACGTCCTAGGGGTGAGCAGAAACCGCACCGCAAAACCGCAAAACCCGCAAAAAACCGAACCACAAAAACCACACCACGACAAAAACCGTATTACGTCCAGTAAGATACCATTTAAATAATATGCCTAAACATATGTGTCAACATTGGGGACAGCAAGAGGGCCCACTTCTTCACAAACCAATAATTTAGTGTCACATCTATTACGCACACAATTAGTCACATATTTTAGGTCTCCCAATCATTTTCCTTTAATAAAAGCCTAGACACTAAAAAGAAAATGAACAAACATCGAAGCAAGATATGATACATAGAAAACCCAAAAATAAAGTTGAAAATAATCAGGAAAACTGACTTTTACTTAAACCCTCCCATTACTCCTATCACTGTATGGATAATGTACATTGATCCCATTGCTTCCATATCCATTGCCATTACTCATCTTCTCTGCATTTGCAGCCTTCTTCCTCTTCAATACAACAAACCATGTATAAGCTTCTAGAATTGCTGCAACAATAGCTAGAACAACAATTACTCCGGTGTAAGCTCTTTCCCATTTCTTCTCAGGGGTTAAGATTTCCAAGCCTTTAAAAATGTTGATGATTCCTAAGACGATGATGCTGTATCCGAGTGAGTGGTGGTAGATGTTCCAGAATATTCTGTGTTTGTGTTCCTTTTTTGGCCTTACAAGCAAAGCAATCACCTATACATACATACACAAAATGCACGGTTAGACAGTCTTTGTGGATGTATCCTCAGCTGTAACTTTCATGCGAAGGCTGTTAGTCTGTTTATATTTGAGGTAAAAAGGAGGGGTTGGTTGTGGTACCTGGAGAGTGGCTACACAAAATAGAATGATGCCGATGACTCTGTGGGAGGTGTACTGGATGCCAGGAGACTGGCTGCCAAGCCGGATTCCAGTGGCCCATCCAGCCACACCGATGATGTATGCAGAAGTTTGACAGGTAACATGAAGGTAAAACCAAGCAGGATCAGCTGACTGGAATACCCTTAGATATCTTGCAGTTGTAGCCCCTAGAGGCATCATGATACCCCAACTGATTGCATTTAGCACACCATGAATCTGCAGGATTTCCAGATCTAGTCATCATCATGTAAGAAGTAACACCTGACAATAGGCGGAATGGTTCTGGTTGGGTAATGGAGGAAAATAGGCCGGGTTGGCTAACGGGACAAAATGGGTCAGGATGGTTTGACTCACTAACATTGTTTTTATAAAAACTATACTGGTAAATTATATCTAACTGTAAAGAATAAATATATTTAGAAGTTAAATACATTTCAATAAGTCCTTTTGTGACTTTAACCTATTTGACCCGTTTTGTATTTAGTAAAGTCAACACAAATCTGCACATTTTCAAGTCACGAGACCGTAGACTTTGAACGATATAACTTACATTTCGTTTCCTGGTTTTGGAACTGGTTCCCATTGCTCCACCTGCACTCCCTGATTGTCCCGAAAGAACATTCAAAGTCCCCATAGACCTAACATTATCACCAGATGTAGAGTGACGTGTAGGCGCATTTCCAGATAGTTGACCTTCTTGCCAAACTTGATTCAGGGTACTACCATTCTGTAGACCCAATGTCGCATAAATAATAATTTCATTATTTGAATAAGTTGCTGACAAATCAGAAACGGGGAAACTGAGGTCCCCTTCTGCCAACTGCGTGCTGTAAGCTGTGATTGGTGACGTGTACACCCTCATACTCCCATCAGATTGCTGGAAAGCAACAAGTGCTTGTGAGCCGGCCATGCCTTGAGATGTTGGATTGATAGCCCATGCAACCCACTTAGAAGAATCAACGTTTGTGTGACGATAGGCGATTTCAAGTGATTGAGAGGACGGATTGTATGTGTAGTGAAGAAAAGAATTTAAAACAGGGAGATCATTACAACCACTGAATACCTTATTGCTTGAAAATGCATAATTAGAACAAGTTTGAGCATAGGTTGATAGAAACATTGTTACCAAAATACAAGAAACAAGCACCCCTCTTGGGCCTATCCCCATGACGAATTTGCAAAAGTTTTTGAAGTTTTCTGAAAGATGTATGAATATGCAGAAAGAGATGTAAAGTTTAGTGATTGGTTGGGGAAGAATGGGGGTGGTTTACTTATAGATGAATTGGTGGGGTAGTGGTTTAGGTTAGTTTGGTAGGGAAGGTTCTATGTCTGCGAGAGATGTCCAGTTTTGATGAAGGTGATTTGGTGACACTTTGATAGTTGGAAATTGATGCTTTGCTTAGGTTTCAATAACAAACACAAAACACAATCATACACACACATGCACCTATCTGACTCCAACTGCCCATTGTACAAAATATAGTCATTACTTACAATATGTATGTATGTACGTAACCAAGTAGAGACATAAGACATGTTCAAAACATGTAGTCATTACTTACAAAAAGTTTAGCTTTTTTTATTATATGATGGTGGACGGTGGTTAATGTATGATGATTGTAGGGTATGCTATGGTTTATATAAGAATCGATGTTACAAAAACACAAACACAAACACATCATCTTTTTCTTTCAAATCAAAAACACAAAGAATCGATGTTACAAAAACTATGCTAACTGGATCAGAAAACCATTATTATCATATATTGTCAACATTTGGCAGTATCGTATAAAGCATTAGTAAGTAGCTTGTCTTCTTCCTTCGCCTTTCACTTTAGGAACGGATTATTTGATATCAGCGATCTAGAATTTCATATTCAGTAAGAGATCATTTTACCAAGGAACGAATTATTTGATATCAGCGATGTAGAATATCATATTTAGTAAGAGATCACAACATCATGTATATGTCTATATATGTGTGGAAAATAATAGTGAAAACATTATGTATATATCGACTTTTCTGAAAGTGACACGCACCAGATATAAGAAAATTTTGACCTCTTGAACAGCCTTATATGACCCTATTTTTTCAATGCTCAAACTGAAGCGATAGTTTTGCTTAATTATGTCATTAGTCAAACTGAATTAACAGTTGACCTACTTTTATCATGTTAACAAGAAGTATGCTTGAAGATACAATGTGTTCATTATTATCATTATTACAAAATTGTTTATATCGCTTCTAAATCTTAGGGGGCGTTTGGTTCACTGGAATTCGGTGTAATTCGTTGTAATTGTAATCTGAATTACGTTACAATCCTGTTTGGTTGGCAGGATGAATATAATTGTAATTCAGATTACATTACATTGCTTGTTTGGTTTGCAAGGAAATGTAATTGGATTACAACCAATTACGTCAAGTGATGTAATTCAGATTAAATAGCAAACTTGATTATTTAAAAGTTAAATATCATTATTTATTTTTCAACGTTATTATTAATTATCATTAATATATTATTTCATTTAAAAAAATAGTTATAATAATATTTATTTATTATAGCGTTGCAATTCAGAGTTTTAAAAATTAAATATCACTATTTATCTTTCAACGTTATTATTAATTATCATTAATATATTATTTAATTTAAAAAATAGTTATAATAATATTTATTTATTTATTATTATTGTAATAATAATAATAATAATAATAATAATAATAATAATAATAATAATAATTATAATTATTCTTATTATTTATATATTATTATTATTTAATAAATAATATTACTTATATTATTATATTATTATTTAATAATTAATATTATTATTACTATTTTATTATTATTAATAGTATTATTATTATTTATTATTTAAATAATAATATTATTTATATTTTTATATTATTATTTAATAAATAATATTATTATTACTATTTTATTATTATTAATATTATTTATTTATTTATTTATTTATTATTATTATTATTATTATATTATTATTGTTATTATTATTATTATTATTTTATTTTATTATTATTATTATTATTAATGTTTTTCTGAATTACATTACGTTACAAGTCAACCAAACACAAACAGATTTCATCAATTACAATTCTAACACATTACAATTCCAACACAATCCAATTATTTGAATTACAATTCATCAAAATTACAAATCCATCCAAAGATTACAATTCCTTCAAAAACATTATGTGAACCAAACGCATCCTTAGTGTTGTTTCATATCATGAAACAAGACCAAGAAGCATTAGAACCAAGGTTTTCAAGATCGGGATCCTACCAAGGATCGTTTTCGTCTTTACAAGATCGTGATCGTAAGATCAGATCGGGATCTTAAGATCCTACTATAATGTCATTTTTCTTAATAGTTTTGTAATATTATACAAATTTACAAATTATTATATCATAAATACAAAATTATATGAATGTTCCATCGAAATGTTGTCCTAAATTATGATTATGAAATGTTTAATAAGATTAACATGTTGTTTTTTAAATTCTACAAAAAAATAATCCAGAAATTTACAGTTTTTTAGTTTGTTATCCGAGAAAAGTAGGATCGGATCGGATTAGATCTTAAGATCCTATGGTCAAGATCGAGATCCTAAAAGATCTTAAGCTTTCAAAGATCCTATGTAAGATCCGGATCGTTTTTGCTTTGCAGTATCGTAAAATCGTAAAGATCCTAAGATCAGGATCGGGATCCTGACAACCATGATTAGAACCATACACGACGAGAATAAATCAGACATTAGTATTCACGTATTGTTGATTCCGCACGAGCTACATCCAACTTTTGTTCGTGTAGTGTATTTTTCTTTTCAAAATGTGTCAATTTTTAGTTTGTGCAACTCTTGATATTTGTGTTATTTTTTTAATAGTGCAACTTTAACTTGGCAAAAAAAAATTCTTTGTTGTGCAAATTTTAGAAATTATGATAGAAAAAAATTTGTGCAACATCCACTTACAAATTCTAGTCCGTCCCTGGGTACGTATTATACATTGTTTAATTACATTATTTTCCATGATTTATATTTGTCTTGTTAATACTTGTTACCAAGGTTTTCAAGATCAGGATCATATTAAGGATTGTTTTCATTTTTGCAAGATCGAAAAGATCATATCAGGATCCTAAGATCCTACTATAATGTCATTTTCTTAATAGTGTTTGTAATATTATTCGAATCTACAAATTATTATATATCATACACACAAAATTATATAAATATTTCATAGAAATATTATCCAAAATTATGAATATGAAATGTTTAAAAAGATTAACACGTTGGTAAATTAATTCTATAAAACATAATCATTAACTTTGTAGTTTTTAAGTTTACGGTTCGAAAAAAGTAAGATTGGATCGTATTAAATCTTAAGATCATATGGTCAAGATCGAGATCTTATAATATCTTGAGCTTGATAAGATCGCACATAAAATTCGGATCATTTTTGCTTTATAATAATATCATAAAATCGTAAAATACTGATCGAGATATTAAGAACAGCTAGATAAGACCAACTGCTTGAAATATAATGGAAAGTGGTTAAGCAAGTAAACTATCCCCAACAAAAGAAGCATATGCTGACTTGAATTTGACAAACCTTGGAAGCTAGCTACAACATATGAGGCTCAACTGTTGACACTTGTTACTTATGCATAAACAATTATACAGTTGTTTATGTTGGATTAAGTAGCTTGGTTTGTTGTACCTCTCCCACCAGTATTTGTTCACTATCAAGGATAGTTGGTGTTAGGGGTGTCAAATGGGTCGACCCGACCCGACCCGAACCCGACCCGAACCCGATAAAGCCTTATAGGGTCGGGTTCATTCGGGTCCAACTCGGCTTATCGGGTCTATCGGGTCAACCCGACCAACCCGATAGTCTTATAGGGTCGGGTTAGGGTTATATTTTTCATACCTTATCGGGTTCGGGTTCAACCCGATAACCCGATAAATGTATAAGGTTTTTTTTTTTTTTTTTTTTTTTTTTTTTTTTTTTTTAAGCCAACACTTAACATTTCTACCTGATATATCATCACTGTAGTGTACATGTGTAATAATCGAGCCCACTACATAAAATAATCGAGGCCACTATATCATCACTCTAGAATTGCCAATTGCCAGCTGTGTATCGTCAAAGCTACGTATGTCTTCGAACGATCTCTATTTGGATTTTAATTTGATTATAGTTGTTGTTTTAGTTTTTGAACATTTAATTTGAATACCATTGGTAAATGTTTTGTAATCAAAAGTCTAGTGACTCTTTTAAAACTAGACAAAAGTACAATTATCCAAATAAATAAAAAAGTTGTATAGTGACGTATTGTGACTTTCAAAACTAGACAAAAGTATAATAATCCAAAAGTATAATAATCCAACTATCATCACTCTCTTCGTTTCTTTTCTTCTGATTTAAAGAAGATAGAAGATCGCAACAACAGACGTGAGATGACCCGAAATGATGCAATGAAACGGGTTTAAGCATACGCCAAATCAACCAAAAGTATATAGCTCTTGAAAAATCATTGGTCATTTGTTATTTTCAACACGGATTTCATATAAGTGTGGCTTTTGCTAGGTTCATAAAACGATAAACTTGAATTAGGCGCAATCTTTATGAGAATGTAGTATTGCTCAAATTAAACTGCCAAGTGCTAATGAAACGCAATCTTGTGTCTAGCACACAGTATCAAGCTCGCCAACCAACTGTGACATCAAGTCATGATATGGACAAAATGTGTAGCAAAGTAGTCTTTGTATGCGTTTGCCATTCAAAAATATGAACAAGAACGCTTTTATTTTGTGTTTGGAACACCTAACTTGCCACAACCCGATAACAACCCGATAACCCAACCCGATTCAACCCGACCCGTTTTGACCCGAAACCTGATAACCCGATATCTTATAGGGTCGGGTTAGGGTCAAGATTTGGGACACCGAAACCCGAATCAACCCGACCCGACCAACCCGATAACCCGACAACCCGACCCGATAACACCCCTAGTTGGTGTCCCTCCCCAAATTCCATCCTTAATTTATATGGACTTTTCTTTAGTTTTGTCTTTTTACTTATGTCCGTTTGCTGTTGGCATATAGATTTCTGGTTTTATAAGAATGTATGTGTAATGAAAAATAAACGAGGAAGACCCCGTCGTAACGGGGCTTGTTTGTTATTATACATGTGTTTTTTGTGTGATGAAATTATATATATATATATAGAATTAGAATCAAATAGAAAGAATAATTAAAATAGGAAGGATAAGAAGTAACTACAACCATACATTTTAGATGTACCTACAAAAATGGATGCATCTTCATTCAAATTTTCCCTCCCATATAAAAATGTGTGGATATAATTACTTCTTACCCTTCTTATTGGATCCCTAATATATATATATATATATATATATATATATATATATATATATATATATATATATATATATATATATATATATGTTATGATCAAATAAAAAGAATAATAAGAATAAAAAAGATAAGAAGTAATCATAACCACACATTCTAGATGCACCTACAAAAATAGATGTATCTTCATTCAAATTTTTCCTCCCAAATTAAAATGTGTGGCTATAATTACTTCTTACCATTCTTATTTTAATTATTCTTCTTATTGGATCTCTTCCATGTATTAATTATACTATGCATTTCTCTCACCATTGACTTTCAAGATTTGACCATACATTCTTTATAGCGACAAATAGTTTATTCATCAAAAAAAGTTTATAGGTTATAAATGAAAAATAATAAAAGTTTGAATATTTAGGAATTAAACATAATGTCTTGAAACCCGGTTCGACCCGGGCGGTTCAACCGGGGGAACCGTTCCGGTCGAAAAATTGGTCGATTTAAACCGGGTTAACTTGTTAGGTTGGGTCGAAAACAGGTCAAATTAAACCGGTTCAACCCGTCTTGTTTGAAGCGTCCCGGGTCAACCCGATTTGTGATTTGAATTAATTGGTTGTATTAAATTTGGTAGATATGTTTTTAACTGGTTGTACAATGTGAATAAATCATTGTACTTTTAAGTAATGAGGTGTTTTAATAAGAGTATTAATTATATTTCATAATTTCCTTTAATAAAATTTTTCAAGATTTTCACTTTTCAAGATTGACCATTTTTTCAAGATTAATCATTTTTCCTTTATATGTAGTATAGATAAGTTAATAGGGTTCAATGTTCAATTTTTTAGCAAATTATTAAATGGTGGTTACAAGTTCAATAGGCTACTTTTATTTATAAGTATAATGCAAGCTATTCATTTTATTATGGAATTAAAATAAAGGTCAAAAGTCAACAACATTAGAATCTTACACATTTTCAGGTAATGATCCAATTCGCAGTCCACTGAAAAAACAAGATAACTTTCGGGTAATGGTCCAATTAGCAGTTACACTTTATTAATAATGTTTGGAAGTTGTTACAATTATAATTTAAATGGGCTGTTAAATGTGTTGTTACAATGTTATAATGGTATTGATGACTATCGACAATATCAAAAGTTTAAATTTTAAACCTTACTAATAATGAAATAGTCCAAAATCCATTATAACTGTAGTAGAGATAGAGATAGAGATTAACAAAGCAACTCAACAAGTCGAAGCTTACACAGATCACAAACTGTTGGCTTCAAGATCTTTCGATAAAGGTCTCGGGTAGTATTATATGGCCCATTATTCATGTAGCATAATAGCCAACAAACAACCATAAATCTACTCACTTAAGAAAGCATAAGAGCATCGGGTGTCATGGCTAACATTTTTAGCCATTTGAGCCTCACCTAGTGTCAAATCATTTGAATACTCACACTTCAAAATACTTATTCACCCACAGCTAAAAGCAATTTAGCCATTTGGGCTCCACTCACCCTCAATTTCTTTCTCTTTTCTACTTTTTCAAACAAACTAAATTTCATTAAAATAAAAATACAATACGAAACTAAAAAATAATACGAAAAAAACGAACGAAAAAAATTAAGCCTTAACAGTAGTCTAATAATAATGTCAAAAATGAAACCTTAACAGCCTTTTTACCATTTAATTTTCGTGTAAGCCCATCAATAGTCAAAAATTCGTATACTCTTTTAACAACCCAAATTTTAGCTAAGTTCAACACCAAACCAACTCTCATTTACGGATAAAACATAGGGCCCAACTCATCACATATCCCAAATATTAATGAAATGAATTATATAAAATTATAAACCTCTTCCTTTGACAACCCTAATTTTATTAACCTAATCTCACGCCTCTCTACATACAAACCAACCTCTTTCAACTTTACATCCGTCTACGAATCTCACCAATACTACCAGTCTATATCTTCCTCAGCTTCAACCTCAAACACACACAATTGATGCGTGGGAATCGCAACAGGCTTTACCTCTCGAGGGATCTCGAGAAGCTTACAACCCCCACCAGGCAGTGTACTTGATCGCTGTAGTATAGTATAGTGACAAGTACCGGGGGATTGATCGTTCAGCTTAGGAATAGTGTCGCTAGGATTAGAAAGCCTAAATACTAGTTCTAAAGGTGAGGGATGATTATTTTTGTGTTTTTATATTTTTTAGAAAGCAACTAAAATTCTCGGGTTTGAAGGATTTGGGCGGAATTAGTTGCTAATCAACTAACACAATACTAAGATGCAATCAAAATAAAATACAAAAAATGAAAATAAACTAAATTATACTAAAGTTGTGAGCAATAAGTGGAGAAAATGTGTTTACTTAGATTTCACTATTCCCTAGACATCTTTTACACGTTAATTACTTGTTATAAATGCATGGATGACGGATCGTATTCCTTAATACCATTCATGGGGTGGCACACATAACTCCCCAATTCTATGAGCTCTTATCTCCTCCTACACCATGCCCAACACAACTATAGGGATTGTAAACAGTGGCTCATGCATTAAATACAACCAATAAAGACCTAGTGCGCGTCGGTTCATGTTTCTTAAGACGTTCAAGCATGTTATCAATTGGAGATCTGCCAGTTTTCTTAAGCCTAACATATAAATCATTCATCCAAAACAAGTATAAACAAGTAATCAACACAAAATTAACATCTAGGTTTCATTAGATCTAAGCAAACACAAGATAGATCTAGCCTAGCATGATGGAATTAAGACAAGAACAAGATATAGACAACCAACACATAGACATATTGATTGAATTGAAAGAACACTTATCTCAATTACACATGTAAGGTATCAAGTGCTTGGAACCCTTGAAAAACCTGTAAAATTCGCACCAAGTTCGTACTTAGGGTTTTTCCAAAACTTCCCTCTTTAAATGTGAAAAATTAGAAAACTATATATAGGAAAAGAGGTCTGACGGCGTCAAGACAAAGCTTGTGACGCCGTCACCTCGCCGCCAAAACTATTCTCGGACTGCCTTGATCTACATTTGACGTCGTCAAGACTTAATCATTTCCAGGCCGTCATGACTTTTACTCTTGACGCCCTACCTTCGTGACGCCGTCAAATCTGTACTGGGTCGTCATGGAATTTTGCTCTTGACGCTGTCACCTACTGTTCCCAGCATGGAAAATTAAGACTTTGGCGTTTTCTTCACTTTTATGCTCCAAAAACGTCCGAATTGCTTCATTTTCCAGATTTCTCTCCCAAAGTACCTAAAATCACAAAAGGAACGATTTAGGGCAATATTTGATCAAATAAATTCGAATTCGGACTTAAATGACCCCCTAAAAACGGATCATTTTTCGCCTCATCATATACCCTTACACTTGAGATTTGTTTGTCCTCAAGCAAATGCGCTTTTATTCTATTCAAAAGACAAGTTAGGGGTCATTTAACACTAATATAAAAGTAATTACAACAAATAATCGTTCCACTAAAAACCAATAGACAAGCACGGAGGTCATACACAAGCACCTCACAAATAGTGTTTAGATACTCACATCTCTCGGGTGTAATAAAGTGTAAATTACAATATGGAAACGGAAGATATCTCTCACTACCTGTCATAGCAAAATAGATTACCATAGGCTTGGGAAAGGATCAAACCTCCACCACATGGCGTAAGCACCTAGGATAAACTATCAAAGAGGTCTTTTAAAGGGTTGTAACGTTAGGTGTAGGGATATGAAATACACGGTTTTGTTGGATAAAGGAAGTTTTACTGGTGGCGAGTTAACAATCTTGGTCAATTACATGTACAATATGGCGTTGCTAAGCCAAGACTAGACTCGACTTAAGCTAATAAATGAAAAATAACAAAAACATAAAATAAACATAGAATGAAACGGGATGGTAGTCCGTATGTTTTTTCTCTTTTTCCTTTTTTCTATATTTTTTTTTCTTTTTCTTAATTTTTTCGATTTTTTTTTTTTTTTTTTTTTTTTTTTTTTTTTTTTTTTTTTTTGCATACATTCTTACCCTACCATCCAAAATAATACATCATAGGGAATGAAAATTTCCCTTACACTTGAATCTTTACATACTTTACATTAAACTAATCTAACGACTCGAATTAAGAAAATCAAAACACTTGGAGCACTTTTAAGATTAACGTACATATGGGGGTAATAAGTGATGTTCTTCTCCATTACTCCATAAAATAAGTACTTACCCATGAGTCCCAATCGTCCCAAAACAATATGTACAAGGATATGACTCGACTTAGCAACCATGTAATCAATTAGAAAGTTAACTTAGGGTTTAACAAATAACAATAATGCACTAAAAATAAGCGCATACACGGAAGGCTAAGGCGATTTGGTTGTACATTTAAGTGGGGTGTAACAAATTCTTCCTTTAAGTAAGATGCTTAAAGTTAGAAACGAAAAGATAGGCTCGGAGGGGTGTACTAGGGGTTTCGTGTACTAAAAATGAGTACAACGCTAAGGGTGTGGGAAAAATTAGTTGACTTAACTAGCCAAGTAATATGACTTAAATGGTCAAGTAATTATAATACGGGTTTAACACAAGGGTGATCCTAATGCCTCTTATCATGTAGTAAATCCTACCACACGAATGTAGTCTCACTAGCGGTCTCGGGATGCATCACTAACGCAAGTTCTAGAATCTAAATGCTACCGGTACACTCATAAGCACTAATAATGAATGCTTTTCCTATCAAATCTAAAGGCGAACCTCACATATTTGGGTGGAAAATTTTTCTGAATATACGGTTTTGTGCTAGTCATACAATCTCCTATCCATGAGACGCTTGCTATGGCTAAAGTTTCACTCCTAAATGTTGTAAAAAATTTTAAATTTGGCGCTAAAATTGCACTAACAAGTATTTCTCATAGTTTTATTACACATCTACCATCAAACAAAACAAACTCAAGCGAAAGTGCATATGTAAGGTATCATCTTTTTACCCTCCCCTTACACTTAAGATGAACATTGTCCCCAATGTTCAAGTAAAGAATGTAAAAGTGAAAAAGTAAATAGAATGAAATCAAATACTCCCCTGATTCGCTCGGTATGGATAATAAGGTGGCCAGGTTAAATCTTCCTCCAAGAAAATGAACAATCAAAGCTTCCCTTCCAGAATATAAATCATCTTCTTGTCATACGTAACCTATAGAACCTGACAAAATAGACAAGACAACCTCGCGTAAAATCGGCGGCATCCTATATAAGCTACTAAATCCTATAAAACAAGATAAGATATAATGCTTGTGGAATGAAGTTTGCAGATCTCCTGGAGATTATAAAACTTAATAATTCACAAAAACCATAAGACTCCGTTAGAAAAACAAAACCGGTAAAATTTCCAGATTTTTTACACTTGACGCCGTCAAGAGTAAACTCTTGACGCCGTCAGAAGTGACCTGCAGAAATTCTTATGTTAAGTTTCCGGAAAATTTCTGGAAAAACTTGGTCCTACTTCCTGGAAAATCCTGCAAAACTTCATTATGACTCAATACAAGCATTTGATTCTAACAAATACGAATATACATGTTCACTTAATATTGTGGAGAATCATGATCGGTTTGTTTCTTAAAAACATATTTGGGGTTTCCCCTTACACTTATCTTTTGCAAAAATACCTTTAGGTGGAGTTAAGACTAGGCCAAAACAACAAAGTAAAGTATTTCCACTATTTAGTTTAGAAACATGATCTACCAACAATAAAAATAAAACATGCATACGGAAGCAAATAACAAACAAACAAATAAAATCACACAAAACATGGGTTGCCTCCCACGAAGCGCTTTTCTTTATTTACGAGTCTTGTAGCTAGACTCAAGGTCATGGGTTACTACGTGACCTCATCATTGGTTCCACTCTCTAGGTCGTCTTCTAAACCAGTTTTGTATTCCGGACCTAGTTGCAAGCATTCTTTGTAGAAACCAAGCATTCTATTCTTTACATACTCTACTCCTCTACATCTATCCTCCTCATTCCTATAATAAGCCGCTTGCTTGTGTTCCTTTTCGAAATTAGAGAGAAGGCGGTATTGCTCAATTTTGTAGGGCATTTGATAGGCAACCTCATCATTTTCTCCCTTGAATCTAACTATCCCTAAAGTCGGATCGTAACTCATCCTAGTGGCCTCAACAAATGGTTTTCCAAATATTATTTGGCTTAGGCAAGCATCTATCACCGGACGAGTGTCCTCAACTATCATAAAATCGATCTCATAGGTGAGATTTCCTATAATCACATGCAGTCCCTTCACTCTTCTTACAAAATTACTTATCAGATTCTTATCGGGCATCATTCTAAAATCAAGTTGTTTCTTCATCACCCAATTGTAATAAGTCCTAGTCATGATGTTCACGGGGGATCTAGGGTCGATGTAAGCTTTCCATATATGCATGTGCCCGATATTGCATGGGATGTTAATGTTAGAGGGGTCTCCCATTTTGATAAGGGGGGTGCCAAGGATATATGGTCTCTCGGGACTATCGAATAAATCCTTATGGTATTCCCGTTCTTCCTTGGTTGGCAACTTATCAATGTATTCTTCTATAGGCTCTACCTCAACTTCCCTACTCCCATCCTTAGTCTCGGCTTCTATTCTAACTTCATCCTTGTCACTCTCTTCAATCTCCTTATCTATCGGCTTAATGGTGACAACATTGACAAAGTGGACATGTTTGGATGATGAGGGGTCCTTAATTTGGCTTCCGCTATTGGTGTCCCTAGTGTCCTTCCTAGGTGTGACTAATGCTTGGTTGTTGAGGGCTTTCAACAAGTTGTCAATCTTGTTGGTTATCTCTGTTTGTTGTTGGTTGAATTCGGTTTCAAACCTAGCTATGCGAGCCTCTTGAGATGCCATGAACTTAGACATCAATCCTTCAAGGTTGTTGGTACTACCAAAGTTGTTAGAAGGATTGTTGTTGAAAGTACGGTTGGAGGGTGGACCGGTTGGTTGGTAGCGATTAGGCGGATTGGAAGAATTGGGTTGATTTTGTTTCCACCTAAGGTTTGGGTGATTTTTCCATGAGGGGTTGTATGAATCACCGTAAGTGTTTGGCTCGGGCTTGAAAGTGTACCACTTATCTCCCGCTTCATCGGTACGCGTGGATGCGTAGTCCGCAAAAGCTGTTCCGGGGAGTTCCACACAATCACGAGTGTCGTGGGGACCACTACATAATTCGCATGAAGAAGTGATTTTGTTCACTTGGCTTGAAGGCTTAGGAGCTTCGTAAGATTTCATGAGAAACTTGACTTGGTCTTCAAGTTCCATGATCCTACGGTCGGGAGTGCTAGAATTGTTCGAAGGCAAAGATATCGCCTTGACCGTTTTGTTAAAGTCACGGGGATCATTCCAACTTTCGTTGTCATAGAGAGCAAGATCTTCTATGAGTTCCCATGATTGTTCCGCACTAAGATCACGTAGCTTACCACCGGCCGATTGGTCAATGGCTCGCCTCGTAGAGATGTCGATATGGTCATAAAAGATTTGGACTTGGAGCCAAAGATCTATGCCATGATGAGGGACTTTTTGGAGTAAGTCCTTGAAACGAGTCCATGCTTCATAAAGAGATTCATTTTGACATTTTCGGAACATCAAGATGTCATTTCTAAGCTTAGTAGTTCTCCCCGGTGGGAAAAATTGAGCAAGGAAACGAGTGGTGAGATCATCCCATGTGGTGATGGATCCCGCGGGTAAACGCTCAAGCCATTGACTAGCTTGATCCCGTAGAGAGAATTGGAATAGGCGTAATCGGGTTGTCTCTCTAGTTTCAACATCTAGGTCTATAGAATCTACGATTTTGAGGAAGTCCTTAAGGTGTTGGTTTGGATCTTCGGAACGAAGTCCATGGAATGCACATCCGCTTTGCACCAACCGGATGGTGTCGGATCGCAAGGGGGTCACATTGGCTCCGGTGAGCTCAATGGTGTTTCGGTAGCCTTGATGGCTAGGTCGGGAATACTCACCTAAGGTTCGGGGCCTAAGGGGTTCTAATGGTGGGTTTTGTTGTGGTGGGATGACGGGTTCAAAGATGTTCCCGTTGTCCATGATGTCGGGTGGTTACGAACAAAGGCACAAAGAAGTAAGATAGACTAGAGAGAACCTAAAAATAAAAATAAAATCTTACTAGAAAGAAATCTAGCAAGTAGACCTAATAAAAAGAAATTCTAACCTAGACAATAACTATTCCCCGGGCTGCGGCGCCAAAAACTTGATGTGTGGGAATCGCAACAGGCTTTACCTCTCGAGGGATCTCGAGAAGCTTACAACCCCCACCAGGCAGTGTACCTGATTGTTGTAGTATAGTATAGTGACAAGTACCGGGGGATTGATCGTTCAGCTTAGGAATAGTGTCGCTAGGATTAGAAAGCCTAAATACTAGTTCTAAAGGTGAGGGATGATTATTTTGTGTTTTTATATTTTTTAGAAAGCAATTAAAATTCTCGGGTTTGAAGGATTTGGGCGGAATTAGTTGCTAATCAACTAACCCAATACTAAGATGCAATCAAAATAAAATACAAAAAATGAAAATAAACTAAATTATACTAAAGTTGTGAGCAATAAGTGGAGAAAATGTGTTTACTTAGATTTCACTATTCCCTAGACATCTTTTACACGTTAATTACTTGTTATAAATGCATGGATGACGGATCGTATTCCTTAATACCATTCATGGGGTGGCACACATAACTCCCCAATTCTATGAGCTCTTATCTCCTCCTATACCATGCCCATCACAACTATAGGGATTGTAAACAGTGGCTCATGCATTAAATACAACCAATAAAGACCTAGTGCACGTGGGTTCATGTTTCTTAAGACGTTCAAGCATGTTACCAATTGGAGATCTGCCAGTTTTCTTAAGCCTAACATATAAATCATTCATCCAAAACAAGTATAAACAAGTAATCAACACATAATTAACATCTAGGTTTCATTAGATCTAAGCAAACACAAGATAGATCTAGCCTAGCATGATGGAATTAAGACAAGAATAAGATATAGACAACCAACACATAGACATATTGATTGAATTGAAAGAACACTTATCTCAATTACACATGTAAGGTATCAAGCGCTTGGAACCCTTGAAAAACCTGTAAAATTCGCACCAAGTTCGTACTTAGGGTTTTTCCAAAACTTCCCTCTTTAAATGTGAAAAATTAGAAAACTATATATAGGAAAAGAGGTCTGACGGCGTCAAGACAAAGCTTGTGACGCCGTCACCTCGCCGCCAAAACTATTCTCGGACTGCCTTGATCTACATTTGACGCCGTCAAGACTTAATCATTTCCAGGCCGTCATGACTTTTACTCTTGACGCCCTACCTTCGTGACGCCGTCAAATCTGTACTGGGTCGTCATGGAATTTTGCTCTTGACGCCGTCAGGGAGTTACTCTTGACGCCGTCACCTACTGTTCCCAGCATGGAAATTTAAGACTTTGGCGTTTTCTTCACTTTTATGCTCCAAAAACGTCAGAATTGCTTCCTTTTCCAGATTTCTCTCCCAAAGTACCTAAAATCACAAAAGGAACGATTTAGGGCAATATTTGATCAAATAAATTCGAATTCGGACTTAAATGACCCCCTAAAAACGGATCATTTTTTACCTCATCAACAATGCACACTATCATTTTTAATCACTAAAAAAATTTAACAAAAAAGGTTATTTATTATATAGCAAATACTGGCCCATAACTTGATTTCGTGTAACACACTACCAGTAATCGTCTTTCCTGCTTGATTCATGTAACGCACTTGTTTTGGCTTCAAGATCTCACCAAGAGGTCTCAGGCAAGGTTTATGTTTTTAAATTGTTTAAACCGAATAAAAGAAAGAGTGAAATGGAGGTTTTGTTCTTTCTTTATACTTTTGGATATTAAATAGCAGCCTCGCTTCAAAAAGGTATATAAAGAGTTTTCTTGATGCATTTGTTATTAGAACAAATATGTGGGTGTATAAAAAACAGAAAGCTGAGATATTGGTTTCTTTTCTTTTTAATATGAATCTTGTTTGTTGGATTGAGGAGTTGAGATGGTGGTGGTTGTTTATTCGAAGATAAAGTGGTATTGATATTCTTGTTGAGTTTTTCATTTAGCAGGTTTCTTTTTTTTTCCTCGAACAGAGGTTGTAGTAATCATGTGGTTATTTGTAATCTTGGTTTGGCAGGTAATGTATTTGGTCGAAACCGATTCGTCAGTCATCAAGCGACAGGGCTACTTGTAAGAGTTTGTGGAGAAAGTGAGGGTATATTGAGAGATATGAAATGGTTTGTTTTGATTTATATTAAGGATTCGGTTACATATTTTTAATAATCATTACTTTGATAGTAATGATCTTTAGGAGTTACACGTTTTAATAATTATTTGTGTGTACTCAAGAAGCTATTGAAATGGGTTGTTACGAATGAATTAATGACGTTTAATTTTCATGTGTATATATTAACTTTTAAATGTTTTATTTAACTGCATTGAAAGAAAATTGTATTAATACAAGTATTTCTATTATAAGTAATTTGTTCAATCTGAATTTTTAAGCCTTCTATTAATAGCATGTCTCAAATGCTTTATAGAGTAGTATATATATATATATATATATATATATATATATATATATATATATATATATATATATATATATATATATATGAAACATTGATACATAACCATTTTAGCAAAAATGCATCAAAATATTATATATTAATACAAGTTAACATTAAATCGACTAATAACCAACTCATACATGAGAAACGGATACTGATACACATTTTAATTTTTTTTATATATATACATCAAAATCTCAAAAAACTAATTTCTTATACATAAATTGAAACACCTAATACATAACAACCACTAAAAACTTAATACACAATATTAAACCTTGATACACATTACACGTTGAATCAAAGTGTATCACTTAGTTTACGTCAATTTTCATAAGAAAACCTATCAAATCTTTAACAATTTTAGTTATAATTAATTATGTTTTTATTTTCTTTTAAAGTTATAGTACACGGAAGTCACTAAATTTTCACCAAAATTTGTCCCAAGGAGACAAAGTTTCGTTTTGTACTTCTAGGTTACAGAACTTTTGGTAAGCATACACTTCGAAAATTCAGTGTTAGTCCGAGTAATCTGGATGTATATTTTTTGATAAGTTCAGTAACCTGAGTTAACAAAATTCAAAGTTCAATAACCTGAACATTCACTTTTGTAAGTTCGGTTACCTGAGTGAACAAAGTTTTAAAATTCAGTAACCTAGAAATACGAAATGAAACTTTGTTTCCTTAAGACAAATTTTGATGAAACTTTAGTGACTTCCTTGTACCAAGTTGAGTGTCATTTGTGAGGTTTTGGTTGGTTCTCATTTTTACAACTTTAAGAAAGTTCTCCTTTGATCTCACTTATATATATATATATATATATATATATATATATATATATATATATATATATATATATATATATATATATATATACTAGCCGAGTACCCGCGCCTAACGGCAGCGGTGTCTTGTTTTTGACTAAATTTTTGGCGGCGCGCAATTCTCTTTTCATAACCCACATTCTTAGTGCAGTGGGTGTTGTGGAGTCGTTCGGCTCGTGCCGTTCTCCAAAAACACTGCTACGTCACCAAAATACTCAACGGCACCAGAAATCCTGTGCCACCACCTTTTGTGTCGTTACCATTAGTACAAGAATATGCCGTTGGACAATTTTTTTTTTCCTTTTATTCATTTACATAAAATAAAATAAAAACATCAAATTTAAAAGTACATTAACTAAAAAATGGGTTGCACAAGATTCCTAATTTCCAATCTAGATACAAAGATTGCCATATACTATTGGGTGTAAGGAAACAAAAAGGTGTAAAATGAAAAATTATAAATATACATCTCATCTTCTTTTTTCTAACTTCTCTCCATCACACCTGCAACCCGAAAAAAAAAAAAAAAAACTTGGCGATGGCTGATGGTTACGGCGCCACCTCCTTTGGCGCAACATCTGGTACGGTGCGCCGTTATCCATAGCGGGTTGGTAGCTTGGCGCAAGCCAACAACGTGACGATACCTCCTGCTCTTAGCGTTGATAAATTCTTTTGGAAACGTGGTTGTTTTAACGGCATGGTTCTAAGTTGTAGTCACTTGTGATTGCATTTTTTTAGTTTGTCGGCAGTTCAACGATAGTTTAAAGACAATAGTCATTTGCCTTATGCACAAACAATTTTTTTAATTTCGTGACTCGTGAGTTTTCTGTTCATGAGTCTTGCAATATACAAACAATAATACAAAGTAGTTTATGCTAGCCAAGTAATACGACAAAATCATGCCTTTTTTCTTATTTGACATAGTTTTTGTAGGGACAATCTAACATATGGTCTTCGCAATTTGATTATGTTCTGGGAAGCAGCTCATGTATATGTCTTTACCATACTTATCTATGCAATGTGATAAGTTTGGTCATTAAAGCTAAATAGATTGTCCTTTTTATCATCATATTTTTCGCTTCAATTTTTACAATATCATTTTCTAGTTTCAGTGTCTTAAAGTTTTAGATTTTGAGCTTGTAAAAATTTAAACTTTTTCTGTTTTCGAGATTTTAAACTTTACAAATTCAAATTCCAAAATTTGACAAGTTCGAAAAGTTCAACTTTTCAAAATCCAAAAGTGAAATTCATTCAAACGTTTAAAATTTTAAAAATTAAAACTTTTCAAATGTTCAAATTTTCAAAAAAGTTAAATTTTCATATTTTAGAGTTTCAGCTCATAATTGCTCAGATTTTGTCATGGCTGCGAAAACTGGTTGCGTTCTCAAGCATCAATCCCTTTATTGCCTCGCCAAGTTACGATTCATCAAATCATCATAGCCATAATTATCGAAACACAACAGTGTGAACAGACCTGATGAGGCAAAAAATGAACCGTTTTTAGGGGGTCATTTAAGCCCGGAATTGAATTTATTTGATCAAATATTGCCCTAAATCGTTCCTTTTGTGATTTTAGATACTTTGGGAGTGAATTCAAGAAAAGGAAGCATTTTGAACGTTTTTGGAGCATAAAAGTGAAGAAAACGGCAAAGACTTAATTTTACATGCTGAGAACAGTACCTGACGGCGTCAAGAAAAAAAATGTGACGGTGTCAAGAGTAAAATCCGTGACGACCCAGAGAAAACCTGAAGACGTCAAAAGAAGGGCGTCAAGAGTTAATATGGTGACGGCCTGCATAAGGAATACACATGACGACGTCAAACCCAGATCTAGGCAGTCCGAGAAATTATTTGGCAGCGAAATGACGGCGTCAGAAATTTGTTCTTGACGCCGTCACCTATCATAATCTATATATACTTTTCTATTTTTCATTCATTAAAGGAGAAACTTGTGTGGAGAATTCTAGGGCCGAACCCTAATAACCCTAGGTCGTTTTTTACAGTATTTTCAAGGGTTTTCACCCCTTGAAACCTTTCATGTTCAATTGAGATAAGTCCTCTTTCAATTCATTCAATATGTCTATGTGTTGTTTGAATATATCTTATGCTTGTCTTAATTTTAACATGCTAGGCTAGATCTTTCATGTGTTTGCTTAGATGTAATGAAACCTAGATGTTAATTATAGGTTGATTGCTTGTTTATAGTTGTAATGGATGAATGATTTCAATGTTAGGCTTAAGAAAACTGGCAGATCTCCATTGTGTAACATGCTTGAACGTCTTAGGAAACATGAACCGATGTGTACTAGGTTTTATTGGTTGTATTTAATGCATGAGCAAATTCTAGTGATCCCATGTTAGGAGCTTCTTAGCCGGCTCGACATAGGAGTGAAGTAGGCGCTTATAGGATTGGGGAAGTAAGTACGCCACCCCATGAATGGTATTAAGGAATACAATCCGTCATCCACGCAACTGTAACAAGTAATTAACCTGTAAAAGATATCTAGGGAGTAGTGAAACCTAAGTAAACACAATTCTCCCATATATTGCTCACACCTCTAGTTAATTTAGTTTATTTTCATTTATAGTATTTTTATTTTGATTGCATCTTAGTAATTGGGTTAGTTGATTAGCAACTAATTCCACCCATTCCTTCAAAACCGAGATCTTTAATTGCTTTTATAAAAATATAAAAAATACAAAAAAGAATCATCCCTCATCTCTAGACCTAGTCTTTAGGTTTTCTAATCCTAGCGACACTATTCCTAGCTGAACGATCAATCCCCTGGTACTTGTCATTATACTATACTACATCGATCAGGTACACTGCTTGGTGGGGGTTGTAAGCTCCTCGAGAGGTAAAGCCTGGTGCAATCCCTACGCATCAAGTTTTTGGCGCCGCAGCCCGGGGAATAGTTATTGTCTAGGTTAGAATTTCTTTTTATTAGGTCTACTTGCTAGATTCCTTTCTAGTAAGATTTTATTTTTATTTTTTTTAGGTTCTCTTTAGTCTATCTTATTTCTTCATGTTTTTATTCGTAACTCTTCGCCATCCGACATCATGGACGATGGTAACATCTTTGAACCCATCATCCCACAACAACAAGACCACCTACAAAACCCACCACTAGCTAACCAACCTCTTAGGCCCCGAACCCTAGGAGAGTACTCCCGACCTAGCCACCAAGGCTACCGAAACACTATTGAGCTCACCGGAGCCAATGTGTCTCCCTTGCGATCCGACACCATCCGGTTGGTGCAAAGCGGATGTGCATTCCATGGACTTCGTTCTGAAGATCCGAATCAACATCTCAAGGACTTCCTTAAAATCGTAGATTCTATAGACCTTGATGTTACAACTAGAGAGTCAACCCGATTACGCCTATTCCAATTCTCTCTACGTGATCAAGCTAGTCAATGGCTTGAGCGTTTACCCGCGGGATCCATCACCTCATGGGATGATCTCACCACTCGTTTCCTTGCTCAATTTTTCCCACCGGAGAGAACTACCAAGCTTAGAAATGATATCTTGATGTTACAACAACGTCAAGGTGAAACTCTATATGAAGCATGGACTCGATTCAAAGAATTACTCCAAAAAGTCCCTCATCATGGCATAGATCTTTGGCTCCAAGTCCAAATCTTCTATGACCATATCGATCTCTCCACAAGGCGAGCCATTGACCAATCGGCCGGTGGTAAGCTACGTGATCTAAGTGCGGAACAATCATGGGAACTCATAGAAGATCTTGCTCTCTATGACAACGAAAGTTGGAATGATCCCTGTGATTTGAACAAAACGGTCAAGGCAATATCTTTGCCTTCGAACAACTCTAGCATTCCCGACCGTAGGATCATGGAACTTGAGGACCAAGTCAAGTTTCTCATGAAATCTTACGAAGCTCCTAAGCCTTCAAGCCAAGTGAACAAAATCACTTCTTCATGCGAATTATGTAGTGGTCCCCATGACACTCGTGATTGTGTGGAACTCCCCGGAACAACTTTTGCGGACTACGCATCCTCGCGTACCGACGAAGCGGGACATAAGTGGTACACTTTCAAACCCGAGCCAAACCCGTATGGTGATTCCTACAATCCCTCTTGGAAAAATCACCCAAACCTTAGGTGGAAACAAAACCAAGCCAATTCTTCCAATCCGCCTAATTGTTACCAACCAAACGGTCCACCCTCCAACCGTACTATCAACAACAATCCTTCTAACAACTATGGTAGTACCAACAATCTTGAAGGATTGATGTTTAAGTTTATGGCATCTCAAGAGGCTCGCATAGCTAGGTTTGAAACCGAATTCAACCAACAACAAACGGAGATGACCAACAAGATTGACAACTTGTTGAAAGCCCTCAACAACCAAGCGTTAACTACACCTAGGAAGGACACTAGGGACGCCAATAACGGAATCCAAATTAAGGACCCCTCATCATCCAAACATGTCCACTTTGTCAATGTTGTCACCATTAAGCCAATAGATAAGGATATAGAAGAAAGTGACAAAGATGAAGTTGAAGTAGAAACCAAGACTAGGGATGAAATTAGGGAAGTTGAGGTTAATAGGGGAAAAGAGTTAGAGGGAGTAGAGACTATAGAAGATTACTTTGATAAGTTGCCCACCAAGGAAGAACGGGAATATCATAAGGATTTATTCGATGGCCCCGAGACACCATATATCCTTGGCACACCCCTTATCAAAATGGGAGACCCCTCTAACATCAACATACCATGCAACATCGGGCATATGCATATATGGAAAGCTTATATCGATCCTAGATCTCCTATAAACATCATGACTAGGACTTATTATAATTGGGTAATGAAGAAACAACTTGGCTATAGGATGATGCCCAATAAGAATTTGATAAGTAATTTTGTAGGAAGAGTGAAGGGATTGTATGTGATTATAGGTAATTTCACTTATGAGATCGATTTTATAATAGTAGAAGATACTCGTCCGGTGATAGATGATTGCCTAAGCCAAGTAGTGTTCGGAAAACCATTTGTTGAGGCCACTAAGATGAGTTATGATCCGACTTTAGGGATAGTTAGGTTCAAGGAGGAGAATGATGAGATTGCCTACCAAATGCCCTATAAGATTGAGCAGTACCGCCTCCTATCTAATGTAGAAAAGGAACACAAACAAGCGGCTTATTATAGGAATGATGAGGATAGACGTAGAGGAGTAGAGTATGTGATGAATAGGATGCTTAGTTTCTACAAAGAATGCTTGCAATTAGGTCCAGAATACAAAACTGGTGTAGGAGATAACCTAGAGAGTGAAACCAACAATGAGGTCACGTTGTAACCCATGACCTTGAGTCTAGCTACAAGACTCGTAAATAAATAAAAGCGCTTCTTGGGAGGCAACCCATGCTTTGTGTGATTTTTATTTTGTTTGTTATTTGCTTCCGTATGCATGCTTTATTTTATTGTTGGTAGATCATGTTTCAAAACTAAAATAGTGAAAATACTTTATTTTGTTGTTTGGCCTAGTCTTAACTTCATCCAAAGGTATTTCGCAAAAGATAAGTGTAAGGGGAAACCCCAAATATGTTTTTAAGAAACAAAACCGATCATGATTCTCCACAATATTAAGTGAACATGTATATTCGTATTTGTTAGAGTCAAATGCTTGTATCGAGTCATAATGATGTTTTGCAGGATTTTCCAGGAAGTAGGACGAAGTTTTTTCCAGAAATTTTCCGGAAACTTAACATAAGAATTTCTGCAGGTCACTTCTGACGGCGTCAGGAAGAAATTCCTGACGGCGTCACGTGTAAAATTCTGGAAATTTTACCAGTTTTATTTTTCTAACGGAGTCTTCAAGTTTTTGTTGAATCATTAGTTTTATAATCTCCAGGAAATCTGCAAACATCATTCCACAAGCATTATATCTTATTTTGTTTTCTAGGATTTGTTAGCATATGTAGATTGCCGCCGATTTTATGCGAGGTTGCCTTATCTGTTTTCTCAGGTTTTACAGGTTATGTATGACAAGAAGATGATTTATATTCTAGAAGGGAAGCTTTGATTATTCATTTTCTTGGAGGAAGATCTAACCTGGCCACCTTATTATCCATACCGAGTGAATCAGGGGAGTATTTGATTTCATTTGTTTTACTTATTTCACTTTTACATTCTTTACTTGAACATTGGGGACAATGTTCATCCTAAGTGTAAGGGGAGGGTAAAATGATGATACCTTACAGATACACTTTTGCTTAAGTTTGTTTGTTTGATGGTAGATGTGTAATAAAACTATGAGAAATACTTATTAGTGCAATTTTAGCGCCAAATTTAAAATTTTTTACAACATTTAGGAGTGAAACTTTAGCCATAGCAAGCGTCTCATGGATAGGAGATTGTATGACTAGCACAAAACCGTACTATTCAGAAAAATTTCCACCCAAATATGTGAGGTTCGCCTTTAGATTTGATAGGAAAAGCATTTACCATTAGTGCTTATGAGTGTACCGGTAGCATTTAGATTCTAGAACTTGCGTTAGTGATGCATCCCGAGACCACTAGTGAGACTACATTCGTGTAGTAGGATTTACTACATGATAAGAGGCATTAGGATCACCCTTGTGTTAAACCCGTATCATAATTACTTGACCACTTAAGTCATATTACTTGGCTAGTTAAGTCAACTAATTTTTCCCATACCTTAGCGTTGTACTCATTTTTAGTACACGAAACCCCTAGTACACCCCTCCGAGCCTATCTTTTCGTTTCTAACTTTAAGCATCTTACTTAAAGGAAGAATTTGTTACACCCCACTTAAATGTACACCCAAATCGCCTTAGCCTTCTGTGTATGCATTCATCTTTAGTGCATTATTGTTATTTGTTAAACCCTTAGTTAATTATCTAATTGATTACATGGTTGCTAAGTCGAGTCATATCCTTGTACATATTGTTTTGGGACGATTGGGACTCATGGGTAAAGTACTTATTTTATGGAGTAATGGGGAAGAACATCATATATTACCCCCATATGTACGTTAATCTTAAAAGTACTCCAAGTGTTTTGATTATCTTAATTCGAGTCATTAGATTAGTTTATTGTAAAGTATGTAAAGATTCAAGTGTAAGGGGAATTTTCATTCCCTATGATGTATTATTTTGGATGGCAGGATAAGAGTGTATGAAAAAAAAAAAAAAAAAAAAAAAAAAAAAAAAAAACCGAAAAAATTAAGAAAAAGAAAAAAAAAATAGAAAAAGAAAAAGAGAAAAAACATACGGACTACCATCCCTTTTCATTCTTTGTTTATTTTATGTTTTTGTTATTTTTCATTTATAGCTTAAGTCGAGTCTAGTCTTGGCTTAGCAACGCCATATTGTACATGTAATTAACCAAGATTGGTAACTCGCCACCAGTAAAGACTGCCTATATCCAACAAAACCGTGTATTCCATATCCCTACACCTAACGTTACAACCATTTTAAAATACCTCTTTGATAGTTTATCCTAGGTGCTTACGCCATGTGGTGGAGGTTTGATCCTTTCCCAAGCCTATGGTAATCTATTTTGCTATGACAGGTAGTGAGAGATGTTTTCCATTTCCATATTGTGATATTACTTTATTACACCCGAGAGATGTGAGTATCTAAACACTATTTGTGAGGTGCTAGTATATGACCTCCGTGCTTGTCTTTGGTCTTTAGTGGAACGATTATTTGTTGTAATTACTTTTATATTAGTGTTAAATGACCTCTAACTTGTATTTTGACTAGAATAAAAGCGCATTTGCTTGAGGACAAGCAAATCTCAAGTGTAAGGGTATATGATGAGGCGAAAAATGAACCATTTTTAGGGGGTCATTTAAGTCCGGAATTGAATTTATTTGATCAAATATTGCCCCAAATCGTTCCTTTTATGATTTTAGGTACTTTGGGAGTGAATTCTGGAAAAGGAAGCATTTTGGACGTTTTTGGAGCATAAAAGTGAAGAAAACGGCAAAGACTTAATTTTCCATGCTGAGAACAGTACCTGACGGCGTCAAGAAAAAAAATGTGACGGCGTCAAGAGTAAAATCCGTGACGACCCAGAGAAAACCTGAAGGCGTCAAGAGAAGGGCGTCAAGAGTTAATATGGTGACGGACTGCATAAGGAATACCCATGACGACGTCAAACCCAGATCTAGGCAGTCCGAGAAATTATTTGGCGGCGAGATGACGGCGTCAGAAATTTATTCTTGACGCCGTCACCTATCAGAATCTATATATACTTTTCTATTTTTCATTCATTAAAGGAGGAACTCGTGTGGAGAATTCTAGGGCCGAACCCTAATAACCCTAGGTCGTTTTTACAGTATTTTCAAGGGTTTTCACCCCTTGAAACCTTTCATGTTCAATTGAGATAAGTCCTCTTTCAATTCATTCAATATGTCTATGTGTTGTTTGAATATATCTTATGCTTGTCTTAATTTTAACATGCTAGGCTAGATCTTTCATGTGTTTGCTTAGATGTAATGAAACCTAGATGTTAATTATAGGTTGATTGCTTGTTTATAGTTGTAATGGATGAATGATTTCAATGTTAGGCTTAAGAAAACTGGCAGATCTCCATTGTGTAACATGCTTGAACGTCTTAGGAAACATGAACCGATGTGTACTAGGTTTTATTGGTTGTATTTAATGCATGAGCAAATTCTAGTGATCCCATATTAGGAGCTTCTTAGCCGGCTCGACATAGGAGTGAAGTAGGCGCTTATAGGATTGGGGAAGTAAGTACGCCACCCCATGAATGGTATTAAGGAATACAATCCGTCATCCACGCAACTGTAACAAGTAATTAACCTGTAAAAGATATCTAGGGAGTAGTGAAACCTAAGTAAACACAATTCTCCCATATATTGCTCACACCTCTAGTTAATTTAGTTTATTTTCATTTATAGTATTTTTATTTTGATTGCATCTTAGTAATTGGGTTAGTTGATTAGCAACTAATTCCGCCCATTCCTTCAAAACCGAGATCTTTCATTGCTTTTATAAAAATATAAAAAATACAAAAAAAAAATCATCCCTCATCTCTAGACCTAGTCTTTAGGTTTTCTAATCCTAGCGATACTATTCCTAGCTGAACGATCAATCCCCCGGTACTTGTCATTATACTATACTACATCGATCAGGTACACTGCTTGGTGGGGGTTGTAAGCTTCTCGAGATCCCTCGAGTGGTAAATCCTGGTGCAATCCCTACGCATCAGGACCCAAAACAACATCATTTCCAAACACAATCAGATATGGTCAAACTATAGATCTTTACATATTGCGCAAGATCATGAAACAAAGGTCTAAAATCTTACTTATTCTCAAAAACCGCAAATAATACTTGTCATAACTCCCAATCTACAAATCACAACGTGACCATTCAAAAACACTAAAGGCCTTTTATACAACCACAAATACTTAACGTTTTAACCAAATATAAATAACAAATGTGGGAAAGTAGCAGTTCGATCATGTTAACAATAGCTCATATGAACATATGATCCAAAGATTAAGAAAAAGTTTATTAAAAAAAGGAACATCGAATTGTTTAGCTGTAATTTGTTTTCGGGTTTTACCATCAAACACATAGGCCTCTTGGTTTATAGAACACCTGTGTTGGTGAGTTTATAGAACACCTCACTTGCCTTGTCAGCTAAAGCATGGCAACCTCTTGGTAAGAGGTCCGAGCTAAAGAATGAACATCCATACTCGGGCATGGCCCTTCGCGACCCAATTTGCAATAAAAACTACACAGTTAGACCCAAACTCATTTGGCAAATGTACAGAAACAATACCTTGTAGCATTTAAGTGGCATAGGCATCTGTGCAGCTAAGGATGATTCGTTCTAACTTACAGTTGAAATGGCCATTGGTGCGTCTAGGTTCATTGAGTCACCTTTTAAACCAACCTGTAAAAACACATTGGAAGACCAAAAAAAAAAACAAAATCACTTGTCCGTTTTAAATTGTGGTACAATTATAGTATGCGTGTCGACAAAATCACTCCTCCACTTTTACTTAATTCAGAAACCGGATTACAACTTTTGAACCCTTATAGACTACCGACTCATAAACCCCATGGTTCCTTAATTTGGACTCGCCAGCAGTTTATAAGTCTAAGTGGTTTGAGCATAGAGAAAAAAGACCGCATTTCTCAATAAAAGGATCCACGATTTTACGAAAGTCAGACGCCCCACTTTGGGCAAATCTAGAAAGTACCTGTGTGAAGCTCACCTTATTAGGTGTCAACCCATGCCGATGCAACTCCACAAACAAATGAACCCATGTACCTGCAAAAATCGAGAAACCAATAAACATCAGTCATTAACTGTATGGTTACTATAAGCTTCTCATAATACGATACTTTTAACGAAACAAATATCCAAATCATGTAAGGAATAAACTGTAAGAGCAAATTTGGAGAAATAAAGACGAAAGCATTTACACTTTTAAGCCGCAAATTTGGAATCGAAAGACCAAATGACAATCATATGAAGCACGACGACAGATAAACCGGCTTTCTCCAAATTTGAAAAAAGCATTAAACATGATTCGCTTGAAAAAAGCATTAAACAAATGACAATCCTCAGCCGTCTCATCATTCGCTTGGAAAAAAGCATTAAACATGATTATAGGAAAACTGAAACGTAAAACAAATTTGAAGTTGGTGAAAACAAACTTACCAGAATACTTATTCCGTCAATACTTTTATCAAACAGCTTGCCATCAGTAATTCCACCTAGTTCGTCCAACCAATTACAAAAGAACTTGTAAATAAAAAAATATCATAGGTCATCTTGTTCCCTAACTAATTTTATACAGTAAACATAAGCCAAAAGTTAAGATAATACATAACACACAATTAAATCAATTTAGAAACAAAAAATACCTTGAACCGATGCCATCTCTTTGTCGATATCTCGTAAATAAGACGTTAAAAGTCTATAACGTATTAAATCAATTTACAACTGATCCCTTAGTTTCGGGATTAAGACGTTATAGACTTTTGATACAAAGTCCCTGTAAATTCAACATCAATAAATATCTCGTAAATAAGATCTTCAGTACATATAAAACCCATTTTTCCCAGTCCCTGTAATCGCAAAAACCACTTTCATATTAATAACCAAAAGGAATCTGCAAACCTGTTCAACAGCTGAACTATCGGTTACTGTACGCAATCGCCAAGATAACAGAACGGCACACGTGTGGAAGGTTTTGGATAGTCGGCATGTTGTTATCAAAAGGCAAGAGAGAAAGACTTATCCAAAGTTAACACTGCCAAACCTTCAGGCCAGGCTGGGCTACGACGGGCCTGGACAATAGCATTGGGCTGGGCCAAACCCCTGCGAAATCGAAACGACATCACAGGCGTCGTTTAATGACGCTGTGTTATATATATAGTAATATGTAAAAGAAACAAAAAAAAAAAATTATGGTAGAGCTGATATGAAACAACCTCAAATATACACCACCAAGATAGTAGATCTACTTTGAAACAACCTCACACACCAAAATGAAGAATACAAAAAACATCAAAAAAGAGCATGTTCTATCAAATCTAAAAACACTAAAAGTATATCAATCTATAGTTAGCAGACCATGTTCTATTAGATCTAGACATACCAAAAGCAGCCAAACCACAAAACTAAATGAGCATTTGGTTGTTTTTTAGAGAAAAATAAAAAAAGTCAAATATTTCATTTTCAAGTCAAAAAGTCAAAATAAAAAACCAGGTTTTGAAAGTAACTACTTTTAAGATATGGCATACACCATAACTTTCTACAATCACATACACAACACAACAAAATCTCATCAGGTACCGAAACCATCAGATCGTATAAAAATATAGAGACCCATAGTCAATTCATTTTCTTTGTTAGAACCACCCAATCGACCAACCAATACACATAAACCACCAAGATTTCTTTAATATAACCATCCAACAAAACCACCTAGCCAACTGAAACCACCTACAATATAGACAGTGTGGCGATCTCAGTATACGGCGCCAATAATGGTGGCGGCAGCTATTGGTGTTTAGAGAGAGGTGAAAGAAAAATATTGAGTTGTGTGTGTGTTTATTTTGGTGTTATATTAGGGTGGAGATATGTGGGGTGGATCTATACCCTTGATTTAAAAGGTTTCAAAATGAACGGTTAAGATTTATTTGGTTGGTGTGGTTTATTTGGTTTAGGGTTAAATATTGGTTTGGAGTGTGTAAATTTAGGCTTGTCATGTGGTTCGGGTGGCTGAATCTTAATTTTTAGGTTCGGAGTTAGGAGTAGGATATCCATGCTTTATAAGGGAGTATATGTGTGTGTGTGTGTGTATATATATATATATATATATATATATATATATATATATATATATATATATATATATATATATATATATATATATGAGTCGAGTTATTATACAAACCAAACATTCCTCACATACCAAGGGACTCATCCCCACCATCCATCTAAAAAGAAAATCAATGGTTGAGATTAAAAGCATTTTAATATTTCACCCATTTTTTATAATTTAAATATCTCTTAAACCGTTAATCATTAAGCGAAAATAATTACACCATCGCGACGGGCATTTAATTATCTTTCTATAGACGGGCACTTTGATATACTTTCGAAAAAAAAATTGTTTTTTTCACGTTTTTTTTTTCGTGGCCGAAAAAATATCATATATGATATTATATGTAATATCATATATGATTTTTTCGGCCACGAAAAAAAAACGTGAAAAAAACCAAAAAAAAAAAAAAAAAAAATTTGTCGAAAATACGTCAAAGTGCCTATCTATAGAAAGATAATTAAATGCCCGGCGTAACGGTATATTTTTTTTTGCTTAACGATTAACGATTTGAAAGATATTAATATTTGAAAAAAAAGGATGAAAGTGGGGTTTTTAAATTGTTGGGATTAATCTCATCTATTAGATCAAATAAAGATGGAGGGTGGAGATTAGTCCCTTGGTATGTAAAAAATGTTTGGTCCTCAAATGATCTTATATATATATATATATATATATATATATATATATATATATATATATATATATATATATATATATATATATATATATGTTTGGGTTAAAATAAAAAGGGTGTTATAATAAAAAGTGTAGGAAGCCCCCACAGCATGCCACGTGTCCCCTAAAGTCAACCCGCTTTTTTCATAACTGCAGGGGTATTTTCGTCAATTTTCAATACACTATATAATTCCTTTTTTTTTTATACATCTCTCACAATTCACGTCTCTCCCAATCTTCTTCCCCAGCTTCGCAACCGTCTTCCCTACCTTCCCAACTGTCTTCCCCACCTTCACCACCGTGTTCCACCATTTTCTCCACCGTGTTCCACCGTCTTCACCATCGCCTTCCACCAATCGGTCCACCGCCTTTACCACCGCTTTTTTGAAGATGTGTATTCAATCATCAACCATGGAATCCTCAGTTTCTGTTAATAATGAATCTAGTTCATCCTCAATTTCTGATAGTAAGATTTTTATTCAAGCTTGATTGCTTTTTAACTGTTGTTTTTTTTGTTTTTTTGATTGCTACTTATAAGTATTTGATGCAGTATATTTATGTGTATGATGCAATATAGATTAGAGTGTAGTGTTTTGTTTTTTAATTTTTTGATTTTTAGTTTCAAAGTTTATATATCAGTCATAAAAATATTTAAATTTCAAATCATACTCAAATAAAATAAATTGATATATGTGTGATGTACTAGATGTAATATTTTGATGCATTAGTTCTAATGTTTTTAGTTTATAGGTACATTTTTTTGATCTGGTATTAAATTTCAGCATTTTGATTTTTTTATAATTGTGATGCACTAGAAATAATTCTATGATGCACTTATTTATTTTATTGTATTTTTTGAAATTTTATTACTATCTTTAATATTATTATGCAGTTGATTTAAGAATATGATGTATTAGTAGATAGGTTTTTTTTTTTTTTTTAGTTTTTTAAATCTCAGCAATGATTTTATATATGTGATGCGTTATATTTAAAACTATGATGCAATCCTTTCAGATATTGAGGCCGAAACTGTTCGAGTGAGAGATCATGTTGGTTATTATAGTTGTGACAATAATGGCAATAGGACATGGTATCCTGATTGCGGTGAAAAACCTGTAGAAGGTTGTCAGTTTGTTTCAATCGATCAGGCCTATAGTTTCTATGCAGCTTATGGTAAAAAAGGCGGTTTTGATGTTAGAAAAGGTGGACAGTATCAGGCTGCAGCTGGAAAAGAGATAACTATAAAGTACTTCTATTGCTCAAGGGAAGCTTTACTGGTAAAAGCGAAATCTGTAGATAAAAATTCAAAGGATGATATCTCTGAAGAAGGTGAATCCAATAATGGTTCTATTAAGTTTGGCGAGTTTAAGAATAAGAAAAAAAAGGAGGAAGGCTTCTTTTAGATGTGGCTGTTTAGCCTCACTTACTCTTAAGAAAATTGGAAATGTTTATGAGGTTACTAAGCTTGAAGAAGGACATAACCATCCTCTCGTAGCAGAAAAGGATAGGATTTTTATGAAGATTTCTAGGAATATGGGAGCATTTTCTTTACCAAGTTTCGAATGCGAATTTCGGTCCTGCTATCGGTTTTAGGGTAATGAAACAGTTGTATGGTGGCTTCGATAGAGTTGGTGTTACAAAGAGTGATTGTAAGAATAATAAGAAGAAAATTAGTGTTTTTATTGGTGATCGAGACGCTCACATGGCTGTTGAAAAGTTGCTTAGTCGAAAGCTTCATTCGCCTGGCTTTTATGTCAATTATTATAAAGGTGATTCACTTATTCGTTACATCACAGTTATAACCTCTAGTGCATCATATTGTTATTATTTAGTTCATCACATTATTATTATTAGTATTATTATTCATTTTTTTAATTTTTTGTTTCAGGTGATGATGATCGGTTGGTTGGGCTATTTTGGGCTGATGAAGAAGCTATTAGAGACTACCAAACATTTGGTGATATAATATTCTTTGATGCGACATTTCGATCTAACAAGTACATTCTTTTTTGTATTATGAAATTTTGTTTAATTACTGTTTTATTTGTTATTCACTGACATATATTATTTTTATATGGTATAAAATGTAGGTATCAAATGGTATTTGTCCCTTTTACGGGTATCAATCGTCATAACCGTTGCCTTACATTTGCTTCCAGGTTGCTTGTTGATGAGTCTGCTGGAGCGTACATATGGTTACTTAATGAATTCAAGAATGATTTTGGGAAGGATCCAGATGTTCTTATTACGGATCAAGATCCATCAATGAAGATAGCTATTGAAGAATGCTTCCCAAATTCAAGGCATCGACTGTGTATGTGGCATATTATGCAGAAATTGAGTACGAAGGTATTTTTTTTATAGTATTTATACTTATGCCTATGATGCAGTTGTTTATTTTTGGTTATGCATTTAAATTTTCATATCCATGCATATGATGCGCTAATTATTTCATAAGCTGATGCAGTAAAATTATATCCATTCTCATTCCTATTATATTTACAATTTTCTGTTTTTCCAGGTTGGTTCTGATATATTTAGTGATCCTGATTTTAAAAAGAGCATATGCGATATTGTGTGGACTGACCAGATTTTACTTGAAGTATTTGAGAGAGAGTGGGATAGGATGATAAATGATTTTGAACTCCATGATAATAAATGGTTAGCTGATATGTTTGAAATGAGAGAGAGATGGATACCAGCATATTTGCATGATGTTCATATGGCAGGGCTCATGCGTACAACTTCAAGATCCGAAAGTGAGAACCATTTTTTTGGTAAATGGACCAGCCCTCATCTTTCCCATGTTGAATTCTTAAGCCACCACGACACTGCTATCGAGTATCAGAGGTACATTGAGCGTAAGAACAACCATGATTCAAGGTATAGATCTCCAGAATTCAAAACAGATCTTCCGATGGAGCAAGATGCCTCTAATCTATATACAAGAACAATATTCTTTGATGTGCAAGATGAGATGCTTGCTTCTTATAAGTTTTGTATTGCATTGAATGTTGTTCAAACTGAGAATATGGAAAAATATTCAGTTCGTGAATCCCAGTTTGAGAAGAGAGAGCTCGTTGACAACGTTTATGAGGTATCATATTTTACTGCATCACTTTTTTATATCTAGTGCATCAGTTAGTTTGAATATATTGCATCATAGTTATATATCTAGTGCATCATAGGTTTTATATATCATTTTATTATTTATTTATTTTTATTTTCGTAGGTTGAATTTTGTAAGTCTGAGATGAAACTTCATTGTAGTTGTAATCGGTATGAGTATTATGGCCTGTTATGTCGTCATGCTTTCTATGTTCTAAGGATGAACAATGTAAAGGAGTTTCCCTGAAACTACTTAGGGAAACGGTGGTTAAAGAACATGAAACCTTCAAAATTTGCTCTTCCCAGAATCAGTGGTGCATCAGATGCAGTAAGGAATGAAGTTTTGCAATTATATGAGATGTTTGAGTCTACTGTTGATCATTTGGTACATGACTTGAGTAAGTTGCATATCTATAAAGAAAAGATGCAAGAGTTATTGAACCAAGCTGTTATTGATATTCCAACAGTTCCCAAAGTGAATGGGAAAGCTGTTATTTGTTCAATGCTTGGTGTTAAAGAGCCTGAAGAAAAAACAATGAACAATCCATTGAAGAGTAAAACTAAAGGAACCGGTGTCTTTTCAAGAATGAAGCCAAGAGTCGAAGTATCTGCTGAAGAACTGTCAAAGAGAAGGGCATGTGGGATATGTGGAGAGAAGGAAGGACACAATTCCAGGACTTGTCAATAGGCACGACCATCGAAGAAACCAAAGCAACAAGATACAACAAAAAGAGCCGGGTTAAGAGAATCTGCACGCAAAAAATGAATATTCTTTTCTATATTTTTTTTTCATTTTTTACAAATAAAAGAATGATTCAATTGTAAAAAAAAGTTTATAATACAGTTTTGATCGAAGCTTGTCTTTGTTTTAAAAAGAATGATATTTTTTACAATGATGATGCAGTATGTATAGACACTGTTATTTACTAGTTTTATACATTGTTATGCACTATCAATAATTCTCCATACATAATTAATTATACACACATTCTAATTCTAAGTCTATTCCACTTAAGTTTATATCTCAGCCCATTTAAGCATTGATGCAGTTCAATATGAACTATGATGCAGTAACAAAGTAATCTTGATGCAGTAATTATCAAAAATTTAATCAAACCAAAACCATAAATAAACGCAATAAGAAAGACTGGTCATTAGAAAGAGTAGTACTAAGTTTTCAACAACCGTTAAGCAAACGTAAAAGTACAGTAGAAACATGATCTAAACATGATTAGTAAAATATATCCAAAAGCTATCACTTAAAACTCTATTCAAGTGTCTTGACTAGAGTCTCGTTAAACATCTTCATCAAATTTGCATCAACTTTGACATCAATATGAGTTAAAATCTTAGACTTCTTTCCTTGCTTCTTCCCAAAAGCTTCTGCATCTTTTATTAATTTCTTCTTGTGGAGATTAAGATCTTTTAGTAATATCTTTGCCAAGTACTTTGCACGAAGCATCTTTAGTTGTGATTTCAGATGTACGCCTTCACTTTGTAGTTCATTCAAAAATACATCTTCCCCCACATACATTTCCATATGCCTCATGACAAAGATACCACAGTCAACAACATTGTAAGTTGTCTTCCATTTTATCAGCACCATTCTTGGGATCGCCAACCAAATCTCAGCAATCTTTGGATGCTTTTTCTTTTCTAGGTAATTGACAAATGTATCAATCTGTGAAAAATAATAAGATTCTGTTAAATTAATTTTATTTTTTTGTATGCAGTAAATATAACACTATGATGCAGTAAAAAGTTTACAATGTAGTAAATATTTCATTTTTATGCAGTAAAAAACATTCTTTTTATTTTTAGATATACTTACCAGAACCTGTGCATACTTCCCATATCTAGCTGAGATATCTTCAATACCGTTGTTGACGTTGTCGAATATGTCAATATTACCATTCTTCATATTAAAGCATATGAGATAGTAATGATTCGACCCATTTTCAGTCATCTTAATACAAGGAAAGAAGATCTGCAGAGAAGATCTGCAGACATTTTTACGCTTAAACATCATTGGAATTAATTATAAAAATCAAATTAGTAGAACTCATAATAATAAATCTATTTTTTTTACTTACCAAACCAACATCATTCATATCTTTCAATCCTGAAGTTTTCAAAACACTGTTAAAATTCTCTTCAAACGTCTTTCTTCTTTTCTCCAAATCCTTTCCATCATCAAAATCGACCATACGATGAGGTTGTTTTTGTAAATAAGAAACGTTTTATAAGCATTAATAAGTTACATCTTAATTTTAGCTATAGTATTGATGAGTGTGTAAATACTCATCACTTCTGTCACATTTAGACTGCAAAAACATCTGAAAACACACAGGAATGGCTTAAAATACATAAAATATCCCTGGATTGTGTTTTTATGCAAAAGGATTGAAAACTGATGAAAAACAACATATTTCACATAAATTACAGTTTCAGTCCCTGAACTTTGAAAAATTGGCAAATCTATTCCCTAGTAAATCAAAACATGTAAAATATCATCAAAGGTCCTTAGGGATTCATAAGTTGTCAAGTTTAGTCCTTTAAAGTTAAAAATTGCAAAATGACAACTTTAGTCCCTCAAGTTTCAAAAATGTCAAAATTAGTCCTTAAGGTTTTAAAAATGGAAAAATATTAAAAACAAACCTTGTACTATTCTTAAATGACATAATTGGTCCTTTTGATAAACTTTTGGGAAATTACACTTTTACCCCCTCAAAATCTAAAAATGACATAAAAGGTCCTTTAAGTTTTAAAAATGCAAAAATTATCAACTTTGGTCCTTGTGTTATTATTAATTGGCAGGTTTGGTCCTTGGAAGAAAGTTGGAAAGATTACATGTTCAGTCCCTCCAAAATTCAGAAACTACAATATTGGTCCTTGGGCTTTATTAAACTACAAACAAACGGACCCTTTATATTAAACCAAAAACAAACCAAGCCTGATCCAAACACAAACACCCCACCACCTCAGGCCCAAAATATAACCGGCCCACACCTTTTTTAATACTTCCCAGGGTTTGACCCTGGTCAACCCCCGCCAAAACCATCAACACTGTTCACATCCCTCACCCCAACCTGCAAACCAGAAACCATGGTGGTTTTACCACCACCTGTCCACCCCCAGCTCATCACCTACTCCCCCCTCACATCCCTTCCACCTCACAACTAACCCACATCCACAATTAATGCTTCCCCACCAAAATACACTCCACCTCCATTCTCACATACCCTGTTTTGTGGGCAACTTGCCCAAACTCACATAAAATACATTTCCCTTGTCCCCTCCACCTATACAAGCTTCCAAAGTTCCTTAATTGAAACCAAACCAACCCCTAGCCACCTGTTTCCATTTTGGCGCCAAAATGCCATTTTTATGGCTAGGATGAAAACAGAGCATCCAATGGCTCAAAAGTGGTGGGATTCACTCAGAGGACACCTGTAAGACGAAAAGACCTTTAAAAAGGAAGAGTGGAGCAATGTAGTAGAATATCTAGTGTAATTTTTATTTTATGTATGTCGACTTTGTCATTTTCATGTTTCCAGTGTTAAATTAAGTTTCCAAGTACTTTGTTAAGTGTTCCTATTTTATAATAAAGCTTTTTCAAGCCTTCAATTACAGTGTTAATCTCAATTTCAGTTTATGCAAATCTTATGTTCAAAATCTCATGTTTATTGATTGTTGTTATTAGTGTTGTTTATGGACAAATAAGCTCATATAAGCTCCTCATATAGCTTATGTAAGCTATTAGAAACCATAAAATTTAGTCTTAGTCATATAATATAAAAAATACAAAAAAATCAAGAAAATAGGTTAAAAAATAAAAAATCAGTGAAGATGGTGAAGAAAGCAATGGAGCAGGGTATATTCTTGATGGCCCTGGGTTAGAAGCTTTGTGGAAAGCTATTAGGAGTGGTTTTGGTCATTGGTTCTTGGTTTTGCAGCTTGGAAGCCCTTGTAAGCCATTTTCTCATTATTGACTAGTTACTGTTTAATCCACTTATTCAAGAGTTCATATATGTTTTCATGCTTCTTAAGTGTATTTGAGTTCTATTATTGCATAAAATTAGGTGCTTGTTCATTAGTTTTCATGTATGTTCATTAGGGTATATTCTTGTGACTGTTGTTTCTATGTTCAATTAAGTCCATTAGACCATAATAAGTTGTTAGTAAGCAATAACCAAGTCTTATGGAATCATTTGTCTAGAAAACCAAAAATCAAGTCTTGTAAAGGACTGTTTGGATCAAGGGTGTTCAGTGTGATCCAATGGTTTTTAGTGGTTGTTTGTTGTTGATACATGCTTCATTAGGTTTAAATAGGATATCGAAGTCATAAAATTCAGTGTTTGTTAGTAAAAAGTCAAAATCACCAATAATTTGGCTTAAATTTCTGTCTGTGTTGAATTCTTAGTAGCATAAGTCTCATTTGATCTCACAAGTACATGTTCTAGCTTATTTTAGTCTTATAACATCTTATCTAACTTATATCAATCAGAAAATCAAGTTAGAATTTCACCATAGTCAACTGAGCAAGAAAGTATAAAAAGTCAAAATTCAATGAACCCAGTTTTCTCTAAAATGGTATGAATTCTTTAGAATTTTGTGAAGTGTTTTAGGACTTGATCTTTTCAGAACTTGTAGTATATCAGCTAAACTTCATTGTCCTTGCATCATATTATTTTTTCAATTTTTTGTGTGCTAGCTACAAGCCCTCACACACACTTGCAGGGGAAGAAGCTCCCCTGCTACACAGACCACCACTACCACACCCACCACTTTGGTGGTTGTTTCTGAGCTACTCAGTGGGTCCCACTAGCTCCAAGTTGGTTCTTTCAACCCCTCTCCTACCCACCTTCAAGTCTTGAGCTTGGTTTTGAGCTCAAGCTCACTGGGTCCCACCTGAACCATCCCTTGAACTCTGTCCCATTTCTGTCTCAGTCACTTAATAAGCAGTTGCTTATTGTGGCTTATTAGCTTATTCTGTGAGCTTATATTATCAAATCTAGTTTAAACAAGTCAAACTAACTTAGGTAAACCAGAATCCACCCTTGTGGACCCCACTTAAGCTCATTTGAGCTTATTTCTTACTTTGGTCAACTGTCAAAGCTAATAAGCACTCACAGTGCTTATTTTTGGTTTCCAAATTAGTTGTTTTTACAAAAGTTTCATAATTTAAGTATTTTAATAGTTCTATAAAAGAAAAAACTGAAAAAGCCAAACTTAATTATAGTGATAACTTCTATTTAATAGAAATTATTTTTTTAATTTTTCTTTTAGCTTATTTATAAGCACTTCTGCATTTTTATTAAATCTATTTTATATTAAAGTACTTTTATAAAATTTTCCAGATTTTTCCTTTGTCATTTAATGATTTTTAGAATTAATATTAGTTTAATTAATTATTAATTAATATTAAAAGATTAAATAGCAAAATTAGATTTTATTAAGTAACACATAGTTTTTATAATTTTCCTAGTTTTTATATAAGTAATAACATTTTTAGGAATTTTTCTAGAATTTCTACTGTTCATTTTCTATTTTTTATAATATAATTAGTATAATTGTAATTAATTAATAATTAGAATAATAATTAATAAATTAGTTTAAAATACATAAAACCAACTTTTTATAATTTTTTAGGATTCCTGTGATGGTTAATTAGATTTATAAAAATCTTCTTAATTATCTAAGTCCTTTTAGTAATTGTAATAATTAAAATCAATATAATTAGTTAATTAATAATTAAATAATAGTAATTAATTAATAATAAATACATAAATAGTGTGAAAAATATAATTCTAGTTTTAAAATAAGTTTTATAATATTTTAGACTTTTATAAATTTTAATTTTATTTTTCTAGACTTATTTTAGATTTTTTTACTTATTAGTGAATTATTAATTAATTAAAAATAGTTATTAAATAATAATAATTAATTAAATAGTTATAAAAATAATTATAATTTTCTAATAATTTTCTTATAAGTTTAGGATTTCAAAAATATAATTTTCACGTTTGTGGGAGTTATATTTGTCATAATTCACATTTAGTTTCGTACGTTTACGTTTATTTAAATATAAACGTACATTTTATATCTTTTTATATTTTTAGGTGTTATTAACTCTTAAATAAATTAGTAATTATAAGATAAATATTTTAAGTTTATTTAATTTGCATTTAAGCCCCTAAGGCATGCAAACTCCTACTATAGTTAAAATTGTTTTTGTTTACGTTTAAAATATTAAACGTACGCGGTTTCCAGTTCCTTTTCATTTGTACTTATCTGATTTCACGTGTTAGTTGATATAGCTTATCAAAGCTATTCTAACTTATATTTCAGTAGTAGAATCACTTGAACCCTTTTCCTGTTCAATTCACCCGATTTCAAAGTCATTTTATTTCAGATTTCACGCCTCGTTGGGATCTAACGACCCGGGGAGACACTACACTCCATGGAGTATTGGTTTAGACTGTTTGACTTGTTGACCATTACTTGGTTGATATTTTCTGACTGTTTCACACCAATCAAAATTTGGCGCCGCTGCTGGGGAGGTGTGCTGCGTATAACGACTTTTGAAGCATATGTGAGTTTGAATTATTCACTCATTGTTATATATCATCTTTTGTCCATATTTCTATATTATCTTATAAAAACAAGAATCCAAAAAGAATTTTCTTTTCTATTTTTAATTTCCCGTCACTCCAAGTATTCTTAGAGTCGTCTCTAGTGCATGCGCACTCGTTCTTCTAGGTCAACAAGCCCTTTCCGTGAGCTTGTCAGAATTCCTCGAAGATGCCGTAGACGTTCTGCCCCAACAGCCGTATCTGAGATACATGCTGTTTCCCCAAACAAAGTTATCATGGCGGAAGACCGTCCGATGAATGAGCTTCTCCAAGCACCCATTGAGGGTTACGGAGACGCTATTGTTTTCCCAGCCATTGTGGCTGAATACTTTGAGCTCAAAACCGGGTTACTAAATCTAGTAACCTCAAGCCAATTTTATGGTTTTGAGAGGGATGATCCTCATGCTCATATTCGATGGTTTAACAAGATTATATCTACCATCAAATACAAGAACGTCCCTTCCGAAGCAGTCAAACTTCTTCTATTCCCATTTTCTCTTGAGGGGGCAGCCCGGATTTGGCTGGAAAAACAACCTCCTCGTTCAATAGCATCATGGGAGGATTTAGTTACCAAATTTGTAAACGATTTTTTTCCCCCGTCCAGAACGACAAGTCTTAAAAATGAAATCATCAAATTTACTCAAAGGTTTGATGAATCGTTTGGTGACGCATAGGATCGTTTCAAAGAATTGCTTCGTCGATGTCCTCATCATGGTTTCACTGAATTAATGCAAATTGACACTTTCTATAATGGTGTGAGTCAATCTGACCAAGATTCTCTCAATGCCTCCGCGGGAGGTAATTTTTTGAGCAAAACCACTAAAGAAGCTTTAGAAATCATTGAAAATAAGTCCAAGGTCCGCACTACACGCACAAAGCCATATAACTCCCAACTGAGTGTTGGTCCTTCTACTTCATCTCCCGTGAGTACTTCTAGCACCGATGCTAAGATAGACAAACTCACGGACGCTATTCAAGCTTTGGTTCTCTCAAACCAAAAGAAAGTCACTTTCACACAAAACCCTTCACATACTGAAGTAAAAAAGGTGGAAGTTTGTGTCACTTGTGGTGGCCCACATGCATACTACAACTGTACTACCACCGATGGTAGTCCTTTTGAAGCCAATGCCTTAGCCGGTACTACAAATCAGGGAGGTAATCAATACTGTCCTCAAATGGAACCAAGTTACCGTGCTAACATACATATGGGACCACCCGGTTTCACCCAAAACCAGAATTTGCAAAATCGAAACCAGAACCAACCTCGAATGAACCAAGGTTATCCAAACCAAGGGAATTACAATCCTGGACAGAATCAAGGTTTCCACAACCAAGGAAACTTTAACAGAAACAATTTCAACCCGGGAAATCATTTTCAGGGAAATGGTAATCCAAATCAGGGAAATTTTCAACCACAACAAGGTTATAATCAAAATAACCGAGTCCAAAATTTCCCCATCCAAACACAAGCCATTCTTCCAGCTCCACAAACATCATCCGATGAGTTATTGAAGCAGTTCATGAAAACTCAAGAAGAGACAAACAGGTTGTTGGTCAGCAAGATTTCTGAAATCAAGAAATCTTTAAATGAACGACCCTCGGGCTCTGGAAAACTTCCGAGCAACACGATCGCAAACCCGAGGGGCGATGCAAAGGCGATCATAACCAGGAGCGGAGTTTCATATGATGGACCCACTGTTCCCACTACCTCTTCTTCTTCTTCTCCCAAGGTAGTGGAAAATAAAACCGAGGTAAATAAGGACGAAGTACTTCCCACTCATAATGGGGGTACCCAAGACGTCCCACCTCATGTTGTCCCGAAACCCAAACCAAAACCTAGAGTTGTTTTTGAACCCAATGATATCCTAGTTGAAACACCTAAGTCCAAACCTTCTACCTCCTCTATTCCTTACCCCTCACGTTTGAATGAGCAAAAGCTCCGCGAAAAGGCTAGCCACCAGATGGATAAATTCTTTCAAATCTTCCAAGATTTGCATTTTGACATTAGCTTTGCGGATGCCATTATTCTGATGCCCAAATTTGCATCAACAATCAAACACTTGTTAAGCAACAAGGAGAAACTGTTTAAAATGGCAAAGACTCCCTTGAATGAGAACTGCTCAGCAGTTCTTTTAAAGAAGCTTCCCGAGAAGCTGGGAGATCCTGGAAAATTTCTAATACCTTGTGTATTTCCAGGAATGGTTGATTGCTATGCCTTGGCCGATCTTGGTGCAAGCATCAACCTAATGCCTTATTCAGTTTGGAAGAAACTTTCTCTTCCGGATCTTACTCCTACCTGCATGACTCTAGAGCTTGCAGATCGATCGATATCTCGTCCTCTTGGCATTGCCGAGGACGTGTTTGTGAAAGTAGGAAAGTTCCATCTCCCCGCTGACTTTGTGGTTGTTGATTTCGATGCGGATCAAAGGGTCCCTCTCATTGTTGCCGGGTTTCCTTAGAACGGGCCGTGCTCTTATCTATGTATTTGAGCAAGAAATCACCTTGCGTGTGGGTAATGAAGCTGTTACCTTTAACCTCGATCAAACCTCGAGGTACTCCTCAAATTATGATTCTGAAGCAGTTAATCAAATAGATATCATAGACATTGCTTCAGAGGAGTACTCTCAAGAATTTCTTGGTTATTCTCATAATTCTGTGAGTGGGGATTCCACTCCATCATCTGAACCTATCATTTCCGACTCTTCCCCTTCCCACACCCCGTTTGAGGGAAGTGATTTCCTTTTGGAAGAGGTCGAGGCTTTTCTCAAAAGTGATTCAGTTCCATCGGGAATTGATAACACTGAGATTGATCTGGAGGGAGATATTCTTCTCCTTGAGAACCACTCCCTCCCGTACAACTTCATAATGAGGAAATTAAATCGGTTGATAAAAACGATGAATTTCCTGAGGTCGAGCTCAAGGACTTACCTCCTCATCTTGAATACGCATTTTTGGAGGGTGATGATAAATTACCCGTCATTATTGCTAAAGGTTTAAGTGATGAGGAAAAGGTTGCTCTCATAAAGGTCTTGAAGTCACACAAGCAAGCAATTTCTTGGAAGCTCTCCGATATTAAGGGTATTAACCCAGATTTTTGTACACACAAAATCTTAATGGAGGATGACTTCAAGCCCGCAGTGCAACATCAATGACGGGTGAATCCAAAGATCCATGATGTCATTAAACAAGAGGTTCTCAGACTTCTTGATGCAGGATTGATTTACCCCATCTCTGACAGTCCATGGGTTAGTCCCATCCATTGCGTCCCAAAAAAGTGTGGCATTACTGTTGTCACTAATGAGGAAAATGAGTTGATTCCAACTCGTCTGGTTACCGGGTGGCGTGTTTGCATTGACTATCGTAAGTTAAATAACGCCACCTGCAAAGACCACTTTCCGCTGCCCTTTATGGATCAGATGCTTGAGAGATTAGCAGGAAAGGAGTACTATTGTTTCCTTGATGGTTTCTCAGGATACTTTCAAATCCCCATTGATCCATCGGATCAAGAAAAGACTACCTTTACATGCCCTTATAGAACCTTTGCTTATAAACGTATGCCTTTTGGCTTATGTAATGCTCCAGGTACATTCCAGAGGTGCATGATGGCCATATTTACCGACATGATCGGTAAAACCATGGAGGTCTTTATGGATGACTTCTCGGTCATTGGGGGTTCATTCAAAACATGTCTCACCAATTTAGAAAACATGTTGAAAAGGTATGAAGACACCAATTTGTGTCTAAATTAGGTAAAGAGTCATTTTATGGTCAAAGAGGGCATTGTCCTCGGCCATAAGATTTCCAAGAATGGGATTGAGGTTGACAGAGCTAAGGTTGATGTCATTGCTAAATTGCCTCACCCTACTACCGTCAAAGGTATTAGGAGTTTCTTGGGTCATTCCAGTTTCTATCGTAGATTCATACAAGATTTCTCTAAAATCTCCCGGCCTATGACTCATCTCCTCGAAAAGGATGCTCCTTTTATCTTCTCACCAGAGTGCATCGAAGCTTTTGAAACATTGAAGAAAAAGCTTACTGAGGCACCCAGTCTTGTTGCCCCCGACTGGGATTTACCCTTTGAGCTCATGTGCGATGCAAGTGATTCTGCTATCGGTGCAGTCTTGGGGCAAGGCAAAACGAAACACTTTCAGCCTATCCACTACGCAAGCAAAATTATGAAAGAAGCTCAAACTCATTACACCACTACGGAAAAAGAATTATTAGCCGTGGTGTATGCTTTTGAAAAGTTTCGGACATACCTAATCTTGACCAAATGTGTAGTGTATACGGATCACTCGGCTCTAAAATATCTCTTTGCAAAACAAGATGCAAAGCCGAGATTACTCCGTTGGGTTCTCCTCCTTCAGGAATTTGATATCATTATTCGTGATAAAAAGGGAGCTGAGAACCTGGCTGTTGATCATCTGTCCCGATTAGAGAACCCTCATCAAGATGTGTATGAGAAAAAGGAAATAAATGAAATATTTCCTCTCGAAACACTCAATGCGGTTGCTTTACGTGGAGATTCTACTACCCCATGGTTTGCTGACTTCGCAAACTACCATGCGGGTAACTTTGTTGTGAAAGGGATGTCAACCCAACAGAAGAATAAATTCTTTAAAGATGTCAAACATTACTTCTGGGATGACCCCTACTTATTTAAAATATGTGCGGATCAAGTCATCCGACGGTGTGTATATGGACAGGAAGCCACTGAAATTCTCAAGGCTTGCCATGCTAGACCCACTGGGGGACATCATAGTCCCAATTACACCGCCAAAAAGGTGTTTGATTCCGGATTCTTCTGGCCCACAATTTATAAGGATGCCCAGGATCTCATTAAAACCTGTGACGCTTGTCAACGTCACGGGAACATTTCACAAAGAAATGAGATGCCACAAAATGCTATTCAAGTCTGTGAGATCTTTGATATCTGGGGCATTGACTTTATGGGGCCATTCCCATCATCTAGAGGAAACAAATACATACTTGTGGCTGTTGATTACTTATCAAAATGGGTTGAAGCAAAAGCTTTACCCACAAATGATGCCCGAGTTGTAGTGAAATTCCTGAAATCTCTTTTTGCCCGTTTTGGAACCCCACGTGCTATCATAAGTGATCATGGTACGCATTTATGCAATGACAAATTTGACAAAGTCATGCAAAAGTATGGTGTAACCCACCGTCTTTCTACCGCGTATCACCCACAAACAAGTGGGCAAGTGGAGGTTTCAAACCGTGGTATCAAAAGGATACTTGAGAGGACTGTAGGTAAAAATCGTGCTGCCTGATCGGATAAATTAGATGACGCACTATGGGCCTTTCGTAAAGCTTATAAAACACCCATTGGGTTTACACCTTACAAGCTTGTGTATGGAAAGACTTGTCATCTACCGATGGAACTTGAGCACAAAGCCTACTGGGCATTGAAACATGCCAACTTTGACCTTAAAACTGCGGGTGATCACCGTAAAGTTCAAATGAATGAATTAAATGAACTACGTGATCAGGCTTACGAGAACTCTTTAATCTATAAAGAAAAAACAAAGAAGATTCATTACTCAAAAATAAAGAACCGCGTTTTTAACGTTGGTGATCGAGTCCTTCTCTTTAATTCTAGATTAAAGATCTTCTCGGGTAAACTCAAAACACGTTGGACTGGCCCATTCACTATCACAAAGGTTTATCCATATGGTACCGTTGAGTTATCTCAAAATGACGGTCCATGTTTTAAAGTGAATGGGCATCGTGTGAAACACTACTTTAGAGAGGACATACCAACCATGGTTGTCCCGGATCTCCAAACTTTCCCCAAGGACAATTAAATTCGGGGTCGAGTCAAGCTAGCGACTCGATAATCAAAAACAGTAGCTTCCTCATGGACAATTTAATTCGAGGTCGAGTCAAGCTAGCGACTCGGTAATCAAAAACAGTAGCAATATGGGTTTTCACCCATATTTCTGTCTTCTTTCTCTTTTCTACCACCCTAGTGTGGGGGAGATGCCCCACATGTTGTATAAATGTATATATGTTCAAAAAAAAAAAAAACATGTAGATAGACTAAAATAAAGGTTATTAATATTTCCTTCTTACGTTCTAAGTGTCGGTTCAACACCCGGTGCTTTGAATATTGAGGGCAATATTCATTTCTAAGTGTGTGGGGGGGGGGGGGGGATTTTCACGAATTCAAACACATGTTCCATCAAGCACCCTCATTTGATCAAAATTTAAAGTTTTTTCACACTTAGAAATGCAATAAATGGTTATCAGTCCGCCATGTCTAACCCACAAAAGGATTGGCTAATCCAGGAGCAAACGGCTCTTGGTAAACATATCTCAAATCCGTTGATGGCTTGCAATTTGCCCAAAATTGTATGGTAAATCAACTCGCCATATCCTAAAAAGTGAATGAGTTGGCTAGCCCGCAAGATTATTGCTTGTGGTAAAGGCAGTAGAAAAACCATAATTGGTAATCAGCTCACCAAGATGTTGACTATTCCATCAAGAGTTGGCTAGTCCAGAAGCACGGCTTTTGGTAAAGACAAAACAAATCCGTTGACAGCTGGTGGTTTGCTCAAAATCACATGGGTATCAAGTGGACCATAGTTCTTACTTGAACTGATACATTTGGCTACTCCAGAAGTGATGGCTTTTGGTAAAGAGACAAAAATCCATTAAAATTTTCTCAAAAGATTGCTAGGGACTAGCAATAGTTTAGTGTGGGGGATTGATGAGTGTGTAAATACTCATCATTTCTGTCACATTTAGACTGCAAAAACATCTGAAAACACACAGGAATGCCTTAAAATACATAAAATATCCCTGGATTGTGTTTTTATGCAAAAGGATTGAAAACTGATGAAAAACAACATATTTCACATAAATTACAGTTTCAGTCCCTGAACTTTGAAAAATTGGCAAATCTAGTCCCTGGTAAATCAAAACATGTAAAATATCATCAAAGGTCCTTAGGGATTCATAAGTTGTCAAGTTTAGTCCTTTAAAGTTAAAAATTGCAAAATGACAACTTTAGTCCCTCATGTTTCAAAAATGTCAAAATTAGTCCTTAAGGTTTTAAAAATGGAAAAATATTTAAAACAAACCTTGTACTATTCTTAAATGGCATAATTGGTCCTTTTGATAAACTTTTGGGAAATTACACTTTTACCCCCTCAAAATCCAAAAATAACATAAAAGGTCCTTTAAGTTTTAAAAATGCAAAAATTATCAACTTTGGTCCTTGTGTTATTGTTAATTGGCAGGTTTGGTCCTTGGAAGAAAGTTGGAAAGATTACATGTTCAGTCCCTCCAAAATTCAGAAACTACAATATTGGTCCTTGGGCTTTATTAAACTACAAACAAACGGACCCTTTATATTAAAACCAAAAACAAACCAAGCCTGATCCAAACACAAACACCCCACCACCTCAGGCCCAAAATATAACCGGCCCACACCCTTTTTAATACTTCCCAGGGTTTGACCCTGGTCAACCCCCGCCAAAACCATCAACACTGTTCACATCCCTCACCCCAACCTGCAAACCAGAAACCATGGTGGTTTTACCACCACCTGTCAACCCCCAACTCATCACCTACTCCCCCCTCACATCCCTTCCACCTCACAACTAACCCACATCCACAATTAATGCTTCCCCACCAAAATACACTCCACCTCCATTCTCACATACCCTGTTTTGTGGGCAACTTGCCCAAACTCACATAAAATACATTTCCCTTGTCCCCTCCACCTATACAAGCTTCCAAAGTTCCTTAATTGAAACCAAACCAACCCCTAGCCACCTGTTTCCATTTTGGCACCAAAATGCTATTTGTATGGCTAGGATGAAAACAGAGCATCCAATGTCTCAAAAGTGGTGGGATTCACTCAGAGGACACCTGGAAGGCAAAAAGATCTTTAAAAAGGAAGAGTGGAGCAATGTAGTAGAATATCTAGTGAAACTTTTATTTTATGTATGTCGACTTTGTCATTTTCATGTTTCCAGTGTTAAATTAAGTTTCCAAGTACTTTGTTAAGTGTTCCTATTTTATAATAAAGCTTTTTCAAGCCTTCAATTACAGTGTTAATCTCAATTTCAGTTTATGCAAATCTTATGTTCAAAATCTCATGTTTATTGATTGTTGTTATTAGTGTTGTTTTTGGACAAATAAGCTCATATAAGCTCCTCATATAGCTTATGTAAGCTATTAGAAACCATAAAATTCAGTCTTAGTCATAAAATATAAAAAATATAAAAAAAATCAAGAAAATAGGTTAAAAAATAAAAAATTAGTGAAGATGGTGAAGAAAGCAATGGAGTAGGGTATATTCTTGATGGCCCTGGGTTAGAAGCTTTGTGGAAAGCTATTAGGAGTGGTTTTGGTCATTGGTTCTTGGTTTTGCAGCTTGGAAGCCCTTGTAAGCCATTTTCTCATTATTGACTAGTTACTGTTTAATCCACTTATTCAAGTGTTCATATATGTTTTCAAGCTTCTTAAGTGTATTTGAGTTCTATTATTGCATAAAATTAGGTACTTGTTCATTAGTTTTCATGTATGCTCATTTGTAGAATTTCCATTGTCAAAAGAAGCATATGTTGGATTCTTAGGTTATAGTACTTGTAACTGTTGTTTCTGTGTTCAATCAAGTCCATTAAACCATAATAAATTGTTAGGAATCAATAACCAAGTCTTATGGAATCATTTGTCTAGACAACCAAAAATCAAGTCTTGTAAAGGGCTGTTTGGATCAAGGGTGTTCAGTGTGATCCAATGGTTTTTAGTGGTTGTTTGTTGTTGATACATGCTTAATTAGGTTTAAATAGGATATCAAAGTCATAAAATTCAGTGTTTGTTAGTAAAAAGTCAAAATTACCAATAATTTGGCTTAAATTTCTGTCTGTGTTGAATTCTTAGTAGCATAAGTCTCATTTGATCTCACAAGTACAAGTTCTAGCTTATTTTAGTCTTATTACATCTTATCTAACTTATATCAATCAGAAAATCAAGTTAGAATTTCACCATAGTCAACTGAGCAAGAAAGTATAAAAAGTCAAAATTCAATGAACCCAGTTTTCTCTAAAATGGCGTGAATTCTTTAGAATTTTGTGATGTGTTTTAGGACTTGATCTTTTCAGAACTTGTAGTATATCAGCTAAACTTCATTGTCCTTGCATCATATTATTTTTTCAATTTTTTGTGTGCTAGCTACAAGCCCTCACACACACTTGCAGGGGAAGAAGCTCCCCTGCTACACAGACCACCACCACCACACCCACCACTTTGGTGGTTGTTTCTGAGCTACTCAATGGGTCCCACTAGCTCCAAGTTGGCTCTTTCAACCCCCTCCTACCCACCTTCAAGTCTTGAGCTTGGTTTTGAGCTCAAGCTCACTGGGTCCCACCTGAATCATCCCTTGAACTCTGTCCCATTTCTGTCTCAATCACTCAATAAGCAGTTACTTATTGTGGCTTATTAGCTTATTCTATGAGCTTATATTATAAAATCTAGCTTAAACAAGTCCAACTAACTTAGGTAAACCAGAATCCACCCTTGTGGACCCCACTTAAGCTCATTTGAGCTTATTTCTTAGTTTGGTCAAACTTGGTCAACTATCAAAGCTAATAAGCACTCACAGTGCTTATTTTTGGTTTCCAAATTAGTTGTTTTTACAAAAGTTTCATAATTTAAGTATTTTAATAGTTCTATAAAAGAAAAAACAGAAAAAGCCAAACTTAATTATAGTGATAGCTTCTATTTAATAGAAATTATTTTTTTAATTTTCCTTTTAGCTTATTTATAAGCACTTCGGCATTTTTACATTTTTATTAAATCTATTTTATATTAAAGTACTTTTATAAATTTTTCCAGATTTTTCCTTTGTCATTTAGTGATTTTTAGAATTAATATTAGTTTAATTAATTATTAATTAATATTAAAAGATTAAATAGCAAAATTAGATTTTATTAAGTAACACATAGTTTTTATAATTTTCCCAACTTTTATATAAGTAATAACATTTTTAGGAATTTTTCTAGAATTTCTACTGTTCATTTTCTATTTTTTATAATATAATTAGTATAATTGGTAATTAATTAATAATTAGAATAATAATTAATAAATTAGTTTAAAAATACATAAAACCAACTTTTTATAATTTTTTAGGATTCCTGTGATGGTTAATTAGATTTATAAAATCTTCTTAATTATCTAAGTCTTTTTAGTAATTGTAATAATTAAAATCAATATAATTAGTTAATTAATAATTAAATAATAGTAATTAATTAATAATAAATACATAAATAGTGTGAAAAATATAATTCTAGTTTTAAAATAAGTTTTAT